>OY977935.1:31338685-31938685 GCA_963854355.1 Epinotia brunnichana | reverse complement strand
AAAATATTTCGTATGTCCGGATGTCCCGCTGTCCGGGTCCTCTACAGGTCACAATTCTCAAACGATTCTCTTGAAATTTTGTGAGTAGGTTCGATAACTATATAGATTTAATTAGCGATTCAGTTTGTTGGAAATATTATTAAAAAAAAAACAATCAATTTCATGGTTTCTACAGTTCACAGAGCCACTAGTAATAAATAATTTATATCAGGCATCTAAGGACCATATTACTAACACATGCCTACCTTATAGACTAACAATACCTATATTACCAAAGACGAACTCAAAAATATCACGGGACGACGAGGCGAGGCGTTTCTTCTGGTCAAGAGTAATATTGCTACTTTTATTTATTTATCGTATGGCAGTTACACCCCAACTAGCACACTAGCGTTAAAATAACCCTTATATCATTCTTATATCGGTTCCAGCCAAGAGTTAAGGTGTTACAATGCCTGTAAAAAGGTGTTAGAGCATGCTCTAACACCCTTATAACCACGAATCAGGCCCACTATCTTACAGGTAAAGCTGTTAGAAAGCCTTTAGAGCAGTGTTATCTGACACCCAAAGTGTTGACCAACCCTCTACAAAAACCGTAGTAACGGTGAAGGTGTTAGCTGAGAGTGTTATAACACTCTTGCTCTCACCGAGTTCCAACTGAGCATTTTTACTTCTTACTATAAAATTATGTGACAAATATGACTACCAACAAAATGGCGAAGATAGGTATTAGTGTATTTGACAGGAGTTACTAATTGAAAGTGATTTGTGTTTATCTGCCCTTGTTGGCAACTCCAACACAGATAATAGAGTGACCGGAACGCCTATCATTGGATCCATTCGTTCCAGTGGCATCTATAGTTCTATACACTCATTCTTTCACTCTCTAATAAACCAACCATGTAACTTAACGTGTTTTTGGGCATAAAATATAATAATCTTCTACAACCACTGCATCACTGTTCAGCCCTTGTGATTTTACGGTAAATGTATACCATGTTTTCCATCTCAATTTTAACGCGCCCACGATTTATTAAAGATTTCTAATAAAACGTATGAACAATAAAATAGACACCTAATTTTTTTATAACATAAGTATTCTTGTTTCTTGGCCAGTGGCATGTTAAATTAAGTGGCATCCATAGAATGGCAAGAGTAACATAAATAATGAAGTATTTTGCTGTCAAATATTGAATAACCTAATCAATTTGTAGGTTAGAGTTCACCAAAACAATGGCGAACGTACACTAAAGCTTTAGGCGTCAGCTAAGTCTTCTATAACGCGTATTGAGTTACAACACCTTTAGTCAAGAATATTGTGCAGGCTTTGCTTTCATAACGGTGTTATAACTAACAACATAAGCGTTAGACAAAGTTTCAATACTTACAAATGAGTTGTTCAACACTTCTAGTATCTTGTATTACTATACTATACAAATACAATAGTTATTTGTGCAACAAGAGAGCAAAGTTAGTTTTTGCTGCGAGTGCTGATTTTGAGTCCCGAGGAAGCGAAAGATTCTTAAATTGAATCACGAGCGTAGCGAGTGATTCAAAATAAGAATCTTGAGCGCAGCGAGGGAGTCAAAAGCACGAGACGCAAATACTTTGCTCTCGAGTAGAGTAACACATACAACTTTTCACCTCAGCAGTGAGAACATCGTCACGTTAAAAAATACAACGATAGGCTTTTACGTACCTATTCGTCTCGTGGATATTCAGGAAGAAAACTTGATTCGGGGTTCGTTACTGCTTGTTTTAACTCCTCAGCGCGGCTAGTTAGTTACTACAAGCACGCGAGAGCGCGGGCGAGACAAGGCGCGACACGACACTCTAAAGCACATTTTATTAATCTATATGAGTCTCGCGTGACACTAACACTACACTAAAAACTAACCGTACCTATTATTGTTAAAATACTGTCACTCATGTCCCCACATTTCACTCATGTTTTCGAGCTATTTTTTACGCTTACGCGAGTCGCGCGTGCGCTCCGAAAACTAAGCGTAGGTATTGTTGTCAAATACTGTCTTCTTCAATGAATTCACTATATTTCTTAGTTAGATAGATAATTAATTAATCCTAGTCGTTTTTATATATCCAAAACGCAATATTTTATATATCAATAGCGCAAGCATGAAGAATAATATACCCAATAAAATGTAAACAATTTAACAGCGCGCCATTTTTTTTAAAGGGGGCGGGGCGCCGGGTGTGCGTTCGGAAACTGCATCTGTGGTATATGTTCTTAAAAATTAAGATTGTTCAAAATAAATTTATGTTTTGATCTATTTAAGCAAAACTGACTTCATTTGAGATGTTCCATGTTTTTTTCTCTTCAATTTATAACATTCCTTTGTACTAATATTTTTGGTAATTTAAACTCATAAGTATGATGTGTGTTTTCGAACGTGTAACTTGCTTCGCGCTGTTTTGGGGGTCTACTTTTAAATTCGAATATCGAACTATGAATCGACCTATTCGTGTCGTATTCTTTTTTCGTAATGAAAATGAAAGGGACAGTGCTGATAAAGTTGAAATATTCTGAATTTGTAATATACCCCACACTATGAAATGTCAGTGCTCGATATCAAAATTAAAAAGCTACTTTGACTCACGGAATGAGCAAAATCGCATTTTGCTCACTGTTTTCACGCAGCAAAATATGCTTGTTCGAGCTGCTGAGGTGAAAAATAGTTTATTTGACTTTTTAACACGGTATAAAAACAAACAAGGTTGGAACCTTCCATTAAGCATGCCGTATGCTTGTATCGAAAGATCCCGCTCTTCCATCACTCGGAGATGGTAACAAAAACCAAATACATTAAGTTTAAATACTACTACATATAAGCAACTTAATTATATAATGTAGGTATGTGTGCGTGTGTGTGCGTGTGCGTGTGCGTGTGCGTGTGCGTGTGCGTGTGCGTGTGCGTGTGCGTGTGCGTGTGCGTGTGCGTGTGCGTGTGCGTGTGCGTGTGCGTGTGCGTGTGCGTGTGCGTGTGCGTGTGCGTGTGCGTGTGCGTGTGCGTGTGCGTGTGCGTGTGCGTGTGCGTGTGCGTGTGCGTGTGCGTGTGCGTGTGCGTGTGCGTGTGCGTGTGCGTGTGCGTGTGCGTGTGCGTGTGCGTGTGCGTGTGCGTGTGCGTGTGCGTGTGCGTGTGCGTGTGCGTGTGCGTGTGCGTGTGCGTGTGCGTGTGCGTGTGCGTGTGCGTGTGCGTGTGCGTGTGCGTGTGCGTGTGCGTGTGCGTGTGCGTGTGCGTGTGCGTGTGCGTGTGCGTGTGCGTGTGCGTGTGCGTGTGCGTGTGCGTGTGCGTGTGCGTGTGTGTGTGTGTGTGTGTGTGTGTGTGTGTGTGTGTGTGTGTGTGTGTGTGTGTGTGTGTGTGTGTGTGTGTGTGTGTGTGTGTGTGTGTGTGTGTGTGTGTGTGTGTGTGTGTGTGTGTGTGTGTGTGTGAGTGTGTGTGTGTGTGTGTGTGTGTGTGTGTGTGTGTGTGTGTGTGTGTGTGTGCGTGTGTGTGTGTGCGTGTGCGTGTGCGTGTGCGTGTGTGTGTGTGTGTGCGTGCGCGTGTGTGTGCGTGCGTGTGGGTGTGTGTGTGTGTGTGTGTATGTGTGTTTGGTTCACAATTACTAACTTAACAATGTTAACTTATTTTATACACTATTATTTTCTATTTATTAATTTAATTACTTGTATTATTTTCTATTTATTCATGTAATTTAATTATTTTCTGTTCATATTTGTACATTTTGTTGAACTAAGGTACATAACTTAAAAGTATCTCTGTTTCTTCATAGTTTAAGTTGTTTATCCACGTAGAAATAGCTTTCTTACAGGTATGTAGCAGCATCGGGTAAATATTTAAATGGGCTTCGATGCGATTGTATAAAAGGGCGGATTGCGCAGCAAATTGTTTCCTAGCAAAATTAGATTTAGGCATAGGGGCAACTTTGACTTTCCTCCTCCTCGTTTGAGTTTGTGGTACATAACTTAAGGTATGGTGCAGTTTCGATAGACTAAGTACAATATATAGTTTACGCATGGATAGTAACTCACATTCCTTGTACAGTTCAGTAGTAGGGTACCTGAAGGGCTTTTGGAAAATAACTTTAAGTAGGTAAACTCCTTTGCGCCCTCTCAACTTCAATAAATCTAGATTTACTAGCACCTCCCCATATTGGTATGCAGTATGACATTATTGATTGAGCTAATGATAAATACAGTTGTTTTAAGAGTACATACTCTTGACCAATTCTCTTATAAAGACTCTGCCTGCACCTTAAAGTAAATATAACACCTTAAGCTTTATAAGACACTCCACGGCAACAACTAAAAAGCAATAAGAGTTAACGAGCACTCTTGTAAAGTTTAAGGTGTTAAAGCTTTAACATCTTAAGTGTACTTTTATAACTCTTAAACCTGCTTAAGAGCGTTCAATAAAGCTCTTTTAACACTTTTGGAGTTAATATTTTTTCTTAACTCCTCTATAACACTATTAAATCCAACTGAGATAATTATAACTCTTTTATAAAGGTTAAGGTTATAATAAAACCCTTAGCTAACACCAAAATGTTAGTTGGGACACTGGCACATACATGTATTCATATCGATGTCATTGATAGAGTTCCAGTGTGCGCTGCGAGGTTCAGAAGGAACAGTGCAGCTGCCGAGTTTGTTGTTGTACACCTAATACTATAATGAATTGAGAACTATAGATGTATCATTCGCAACAAGCAGATCCAGCCGTTCAACCTCATACTAGAATTTGGCTTCTGCCCCACTTAACCTAATATCGTTTGTGCTAATTTTATTACACCTACCAACGTTCGATATAATTTTCATTAGCCCTAATATTGGGATACCTAATCTTGTATGGCATAATTGTTTGCTGAGTCTAATGTCATACCTCCAAATCTTTCCTAATACTAAACATCACGTGTGCTAATATATTGGAAACTAATAATTATTTTTCCTAATGATTACTAAGCCTAATGATGAATGTGCCTAATTAAGAATTGAAGTCACTTAGTGTCATTGGGGCAAAATTATACAATTCGCTCCCACAAGACATATCTGAATTGGATAATGATAGATTATTTAAAAATAAACTTAAAACGCTATTAATTGACCGGGCATATTATAGCATTGACGAGTTTTTCGGATAGCGTTGCTGACAAAAGACAAAACTAAAAATATGACTACTAGAAAGAGTACCTATGTAACCATGTACCATGAAAAATATTACACGATTATATTTTATTGACATAAACATTATTTAAAAATGAAATGTAAATCATTATATTTTAAGTTGACATGTAAAATACAATATTTTATCAAGAAATAATTGAATGAATGAATGAATGATTACTATTACTACGTTTAATACACCTAATTTCATCACCCCTATCCTGTCACTTGACCTTTGCTCTAATGTTTCACTAGACCTAGGTAATGCATTTTTTCTTCGAAACAGTGCACCTTTCGGGTTTTCTTTGAATATCATCATATCATTCGGTTAGGTTTGTTTTGCAATAATTTTACAAAATTTCACTATTTATGAAAAAAAAATAATAAGGTCTAATGAAACATTAGGTCAAAAAACGCATTTAGAGCTAAAGTTGTTAGGTCTAACAAGGGAGAATCCCTTGATAGATGGTTAATTAAATGTGCTAGTAAGTCAATAAGGGACAAAAACTTTTTTCTAGAATCAAAATCACCTCTGGACTGGGTGTAGGTACGACGAGCGAAGCGAAGAGGAGTGTTAGGAAATAGGAAGAACTGCGATCCTACAGCGCGCAGCCGAGCGAGCGAAGCGAGCGCGCCGCAGCAGCGGCCGGCGAAGCGCCAGAACCGACTTTATACGCAAAGAAAAGAATCGGTGTGATAAAATTAGTATTACTGAGAATAGGGGTGTAGACTCAAAATTTATCATTAGTTCAAAAGAAAGAAGGCAAAAAATTATGCGAGATGACGAAAATCCCATTCAAATATCTTAAAAAATTACAAAGCTACAGCCGTTTTAATGTTGGTTGCTAGAGAGAGAAAACGCTAGGGGATCGTGACATCTATGATCCTCTAGCGTCATAGTCAATCGTTTCATATGAAGGTGCGTTTTGCGGAAAAGGAGCAGAACATACCCCCTCTTAAAACTTAGGACGCTTATAACTTTGTGATTATTTAACTTCTTGCGTTGTTTTTTCTCCATTTGACTACATTTTTAATACTTTTTGGAGAATATGTAACATTATTGATTATTTTATTTAGTGTCTACACCCCTATTCGGTCATGACTCATGACTCATGAGGTCATGAGACATTAGACATTATGAAAATTCAGGATACTGACATTAGGGCTAAAATTGTTAGGCAAAATTAAGATTCGGGTTTGCGATTTAGAGACAGATAATAAGGTGTAGTCATTTAAGCCTAGGATAAAATCGGGTAAATAAAATTAGTGTTAGTGAGAATTCGGTCATGAGAAATTAGACATTATCAAAATTAGGGCTAATGAATAATTAGGAAAAATAAAAATTCGGGTTTGCGATTTTAGGGTTCACAACATTAGGGCTAGTGAAATTAGGTATGAAATTCTTAGTCTAAGGCCTGAGTGGACGCTCGGAGCGGAGCGTTCGGCGGGGCGTGCAGCGGGGCGGGCGAGCGTGCATTCAATTTGTGCAGCGTCTACTCAGGACACCAGTATGAGCCTCATTTGTTTAACATGCACGCCGCACGCCCCGCTCCGCCGCACGCCCGACTCGAGCGTCCACTCAGGCCTTACACTTAGGGCTAACGGAGGGGAACCTAGAATTTGTAGTGCCACAAATGAATCACCATTATCAAAGTTTTATATTACTTATGTGGTGCCCACCAATGAGGAGATGCGAGGCAATGCCAATTTAGCTAGCAAAGAAGGATCCTTGGTTGTCACATACAAATTTGGCAAAATGGTAGAACAGGGTGCAAAAATTTGTAGAAATCAGTAGAATTTGAAATTAAAAATTGTAACACGGCAAAACCTTCACCGTGCGGCCGCCAGCGCGCTGGCCGGTTATAAAAGAAAAATTGAATTTTTCACGGCCGTGTTTTGTTTTATTGGAGGAAAATTTTCTCTTGCTTGCGCAATTCATTGACTACATATTTGGTTTGTTATAAATATCGATGATTGCTATTATTTCTTGAAATATCACGCTTTTGTGAAGCTTCTACACAGTCTGGTCAACTTGGTCGAACGCACTTGATCGAGCACCGTATCGACACGGGTGACCATGAGCCTATCAGGCAGAGATGTTACAGACTCTCGCCTGAAAAACAAAAGGTATTAGTAGAAGAGGTGGACAAAATGCTTGCTTTGGATATCATAGAGCCCTGCGAAAGCCCGTGGTTGAGTCCTGTACTTGTTACTCCTAAAAAAGACGGTAGCTGGAGATTTTGTTTAGATAGTAGAAAACTAAATGCTATTACTAAAAAGGACGCGTATAAATTACCGTATATTAGTGAGATTCTTGACAACCTACGAGATGCTAAGTATTTGTCTAGTATTGATATCGCTAAGGCATTTTGGGAGGTACCGTTACGTGAAGAGGACAGAGATAAAAGTGCTTTTTACGTAAATTCTCGTGGTATGTTCCGCTTTAAGGTCACTCCGTTCGGTCTTACGAATGCCCCAGCTACGCAGCAGCGTTTGATGGATCTTTTATTCACCCCCGAGTTCGAAAAGCGCGTTTTCTGGTATCTAGATGACATTATTGTGATATCAAACACTTTTGAAGATCACATTTCTCTATTAACTCGTGTTTTAGACAAACTAAAATATGCTCGACTTACGATAAACTTTGAAAAGTCTGCATTCTTCCGGCGTGAATTAAAATATCTAGGCTATATTGTTGACCATAAGGGCTTACGCACGGATCCGGATAAGGTCAAGGCAATACTTGATATTCCCGTACCTACTACTAGACGGGAATTAAAGAGGTTTCTCGGTACTGCTAGCTGGTACAGGCGATTTGTACCAAATTTTAGCACACTAGCCGCACCACTAAACTTACTTACATCTACTGGAAAGAAGGCTCCTCCGTTCCGATGGAATAATGAAGCCGAAGTCGCTTTTAATAAAATAAAGCAAGCACTTGTGTCCAGCCCAACATTAACTTGTCCTGACTTTTCTAAAACTTTTTCTGTCCACTGTGACGCCTCAAATTTTGGTATTGGAGCTATGTTGACACAGGAAGAGAATGGCATTAAAAAACCCATTGCCTATTTTAGCCGTTCTTTGTCAAAACAGCAGCAAAATTATTCAATTACTGAACGCGAATTGCTGAGCGTTATTGTTGCGCTAGAACACTGGCAATGTTATCTAGACAATGGACAAAAATTTATTGTATATACTGACCATGCAGCTTTGAAATGGTTCCTAAACTTAGATAACCCTTCTGGACGATTAGCATGCTGGAGTGTTCGTTTGTCTGCATACAACTTTGACATAAAGCACAAGAAAGGCAAGGATCATGTAGTGCCTGATATTTTATCACGATCAGTACCAGTCGACTTAATTTACTTCGAGTCTCATGACGATTGGTTTAATAATATTTTCCAGGGTTGTCAGGAAAATCCTCTATCATTTCCTGATTACAAAATTGTAAATAATAATTTGTATAGACTAAAACGCACTAGCTCTTTCCTTACTTCTGAATATGATTGGAAACTTGTGATTCCGAAGGAAATGAGAGAAGATATTATCCGAGACAATCATTCCCAACCTACTGCTGGCCATTTTGGGATCTTTAAGACACACAAAAGAATCTCTCTTCGCTTATTTTGGCCTGGGATGTACCGAGATGTATGTAAATATATTGCCAATTGTGAGATATGTTTAGCGTATAAGTACCAAAATCATCAAACTTTGGGAGTAATGGGTAAACCTAAGGAATGTTGCAGGCCATTTCAGTGCCTATCCATTGATCTCGTGGGCACGTTACCTATGACTCGTAAACAAAATCGGTACATATTAGTTGTCAACTGCTGCTTTTCTAAATACTGTTTAATTTTCCCTATTAAAAAGGCGACTTCCAGTATTATATGCAAAATTTTGGAAGACTTTGTATTCTTGGTACATGGTGTTCCTAAGACTATTATCACGGACAATGGCACTCAGTTTATCAGTAATGAATTGCAGGAACTTTTTGCTAGGTATCGTATTCCTCAGATACATTTTACCCCTAAATATTGCGCCCAAGTCAACAATGTGGAACGCTACAATCGCACCTTATTGACAGCTATTAGTTCCTTTGTCGAGGACGATCATCGGAATTGGGACCTTAATATTCCTAAGATTCAATTTGCCATGAACACTAGTGTTAATGAGGCCACCGGATTTACTCCTGCTTTCCTGGTTCACGGCAGAGAGCTCGTTCCGTGCGGCTCGTTCTATCACGCCGCCGACTCTGGTGACGTTGACTATGACGACCTTATATTTGCACCGCGTGATAAATACGCCGAGAATTTAGGCCACTTGTCGCCTATTTTAGATAAAGTGCAGGCTGCAATTTGGGATGCACATGTAAAGAATTGTAAATATTATAATTTAAGGCGAAAACAAGCTGAATTTAATGAGGGTGACATTGTTTGGCGTCGTAATTATCAGTTAAGTGATGCTGGTAAATATTTTACTGCTAAATTAGCTCCTAAATTTGTCAAGTGTATAGTTTTAAAAAAGTTTTCACCCCTTGTATATGAACTGGCTGATCTTAATGGACGTGCTATTGGTAGGTGGCATATTAAAGATTTGAAATTGTAAATATTATGTTAGTATGTAAAAATGGAAAACCGATAATAAGTCATATCGAAAACTATTAATTGTTAGTATTATAATTAGGTTTAATTACTACTTGCTGAATTTTCCTTAATTATCAATTATGGAAAATTCTCCTGGGCGCGCGGGGTACTGTAACACGGCAAAACCTTCACCGTGCGGCCGCCAGCGCGCTGGCCGGTTATAAAAGAAAAATTGAATTTTTCACGGCCGTGTTTTGTTTTATTGGAGCAAAATTTTCTCTTGCTTGCGCAATTCATTGACTACATATTTGGTTTGTTATAAATATCGATGATTGCTATTATTTCTTGAAATAACTACTGCTTGTACATTTTGTACAGTACTCATAGTTCATACATACATATAAGGGCTGCCACTTATGCAGGTATGTATTGTTTTTAATTCTGTGTTGTGTATATAATGTTTGTTAAACCCAATCCAAGCCTCATTTAGCCGTCACTGGCCTAACTCTTATGAGGCTCGAATGGGGTTTGAACCTGAGCTAAGGAAAAGGATTGTTTCCAGCCCTTTATGCATGGCTAAGTTGTCTTCTGGCGGCTGCTACTGACCAGCGGGCTTCGCCTGCGCTGCACGCTGCATTGAGTTTTGGAGCCGACCTGCCTGGAAACTTCGAGTGTATTTGAAAGCCTGAGGACTTCGGTTTCTACCGTCTTAATTACGGATCCTATACCCTATTCAGGCCAGTGACCTTTCTTTTTATATCTACAGCTCCGTACTGACTGAATAAGTTGAACCCTTTCTGTACATAGTTCCACTTTATTTTATTATTATATTTTATTGTATATAAACGATTCGTTTTATTTTTAACCCGCCGGCTAGCCGGGCTACAAAATAGGTAGTTCTACCAATCAAGTTTAAGTACATTTTTAATGATTAAAAAAGTGTATATATTTTTTTTGTTTGTACATATTTTTACTAAGCGATCTAAAATGTTCATCGTTAGGGGCACTACTTTTCGAAATAAACTTTCTTGTGTGCAGCAGTCCCTCTAAAGCTCCAGTGCAAAGTCTAGTTCTCTGGCAGGTTTTCATGTTATTTATTGAGGAAAACAGCCTCTCAACATTGGCCTTGGGAGAATTGTTTGCACCCGTATATTTTGGGAAATAGGTAGATTTGAGGCAAAATAGGTAGATCTACCAAAAAATGGTAGACGTGACAACACTAAGGATCTACGAGTACACTACATGAATTACACGAGTACCAGCCGGTGTGCAATTGATGCGTACAAACGGTATGCGTTATGCACGAGGTACCGTTACAACGGATCTGTTTGTACTCATCACAACACTGCTGCGGCTCAAAAGACCGCAAGTAGGTTACAGCGTATAAACAGCGGTGTAACGATATGTTTTTCGGAAAGTCGAGAAAATCAATTCGCTGTACCTACGTATATTGCTACTTGCTTCACACGCTGTCACTTACACTTATACATAGTTTGCGCCTCAGATCGGTTGCAGATACGCCTGTTAAAACATATGAGTGTTTTCACAAAATAAAATACCTGTCACCTCTGTTGAGCGCACTCGAAAGTTGTGCGATAATTTTAATACGATATCAATACTTCTACTCGACTGAAATATATTTTGCATGTGCTGTAGCATACTTTTAAGTAGGTACATTTTATTTGAATGACACGGCGTCGTAATGTCATAACTATACCTTTACAACTTTATTATTGGGTAGTACACGGTCACGAAGTTTCAACATTATGACGTGTATTGGGTGAAATTAATTTACTCTCATTACGTATAATTATACTGGAGAAACGACTTTTTTCTGTCGTTATTTGCGCGCGATGATTGCGTCTCATGGCGTCACTTTTATAAAAATGTGAATTTATAAGTAGGTACCCACCAAACGTGGCGTTTTGTAGAGAGTTATATGTTTTCTAAGATACTATAGTTTTTACTTTTTCTAGTAAGTAATCGATATTATCCATTGTTCAATCCCGGCGTAAATATAGACTAAATCATCATTTCTCTAAGTGTCGATCACGAGCCAATATTAGAGAAACCTGAAACTATTTACTGATGATGGGTCGCCGCTCTCTGGTCAGCTTTAGAATCCACTTGACAAAATAAATATGTTGGCTTCATTGTAACTTACTATTATCCAATTATTTTTTTAATGAATATGACAGTATTACTTCGCTTTAGGTTTTACTATTATATCATTTACTTCAACGCCAAAGGATTTTTTTTAATTTTTTGCCTAAGTACCTACTATATGAATGCTTGTCCATTAAACCGCGACATCAACGCAATTAACTACGTGTATTGTGCGCCATTTAGCCCTAGTCAAAGTCAATGTCATATCGTGATGTAACCGACCTAGGACATATGAGCATGAGTATTAACAAGTTACCAATTGTGTTATGTAGATAGTGTCTCGATGTACTCCAGCATCAATGGCTTGCCTACACAATATTCGCAAGTCAAGTAGGTACCTACTTAGCAGTCGTTCGATCGATGGGTTTTATATGCAGCTTGCAGAGGCAATTACATAGACACGAACAGCTCAAGTTAATATAAAGCTTGTAAAAAGGTAATACATTTCCCTTACTGTACTGTACAGTAAGGGAAATGTATTCACGTACCTTTTTACAAGCTTTATATTAACTTGAGCTGTTCGTGTCTATGTAAGTTGTCCGTGAAAATTTGCAATACATTTTTCAGTCACTTGCCGTTATCCAATTGGGAATAAATGAAAATTTCAGAAGTGCCTGATTATTTTTTTTGTGATAGGAATAACATTCCTTAGCACCAGAAAAAACTTGCAAACTTTTCAGATGCGTCAATTATTTTTGAAAAATATAAACTGTTTCCTCACTTACGTTTTGGGTTTAGGACGGCGAATAAAACACTTGCAAACACTCATATTGCAAAAAACATTTTTCAATATCTGACCCTGGCAATGACAAAGATAGCTGCTGCAATAATATCATTGCCAGTGTCAGTTTACCACGGATTTTTAAGATGTTTTCTTGTAAGCTCTGCTCGGGTAAAACTAGAGAAAATACGGTGAAAACGAATTTTCCCAGACATGAGACTTAGCTAGATCGGTTTCTCGCCCCCGTACACCTCTATATTCCAAATTTCATCGAAATCGTTAGAACCGTTTCCGAGAACGTGATCTCGTTTAATAGTATAGGATAGGATATGAGACGGATCAAGGAAAGTGAAATTCGAAGGTAAAATAGACCACATTATGTTAGCAAAGAATGATCGGCAAAAACTGTAAGATAATTGTAGAAATAGTAAACAAAAAAAATAAGTAGTGTAAGAAAATATGGTATGATTATATTGTATAAAATATGCTGTTACTATCATAGATTAAAGAATAAAGATGTAAAAACAAATAGTTAGCATGTAGGTATATACCACAGATGTATGAATATAAGGAGATCGGACATAGCGGCCGATTTGTATAGAGTGAGCCTGTCGCAAGTACATTAACCCACACAACGCCCAAGTAATTGACAAGACAAAGCACGCACACATCTAAAACACACACACTTGTATACCTACACGCTTATTTGTCAATAAACGCGCATCATATCAGGCATTTTGGGAAAAAACTTAATATTCTCTGCGATCAGCACGCGTGCACAGTATGGCAGTGTATGCCCATTGAGCATACAGCTGCGACACGGCCGCCGGCGGCTTGTCCTCTCTCTAGTATTCTATGCTCTGAGGTATATACGCTTATGTCAAAATGTTATTTTATAATATTATAAAGATGCGAGAATATAAGAATAAATCAATGCTAATAGATAGTAAGAACATTTGTACAGAAAAAGAAACCTAAATAAAAACTGTGTCCTGAGTTATTCCCCTGATAATATAAAATAAGTCAATAGTTAGGTTGGAATCCCACCCACATACGAAAGATAGATGAAGATTGCTATAAAGAACAGTATGAAGTATGAAAGTACGAGCAGTAGCAAAAGCGAAAACTGGTATGAAAAACAAGCATAGAAATAAATGAAGTGAAATTCCCCGTCCTAAACCCAAAACCTTTGAGTATTCAAAGCCCAAAACGTAAGTGAGGAAAATGTTTATATTTTTCATAAATAATTGACGCAGCTGAAAAGTCTGCAACGTTTTTCTGGTGCTAAGGAAGGCCATTCCTATTACCAAAAAAATTATCAGGCACTTCTGAAATTTTCAACCATTCCCAATTGAACTGAAATCTTGGGTACCTATTAATATAGTTTGGATGACAATACAATATTATGGTACCATCGAGCTGATCTGGTGATGGAGACAGAAGGTGGCCATGGGAATGCAGTATTAAAATTAAACCGACGTAACCCCGTTGAGTTTAGACTCGTTAGAATCGTCTAAATGCGTAGTGGATGATGGTACCCATACAGAAAAGTACAGTCCGCAAAAAAAACGTGTACCAGAAATGTTTTTTTTTCGGATAATATTATTATGCCTTTATACATTTCCCTTACTGTACTTACCTATATAGGTACAATTTTCGTACAAGATCTCACGAGATTGTGAGATTGAACTTTTCATATACTTAAAACACTACATGACAAAAGTTTAATCTGACTGACAAATTAAAGCTTACTTTTATTCGATTAAATTTTTATTACTTTTAATTAGGTTAAAACCTGATGATTAAATAAATAATAATAAAAAAGTAACAGTATTTTTTTTGTATAAAACGGATATTGTAGAGTAGGTAAACCACTTATGCAGATTTAATTTTTATTTCACATGTTGACAATCATTTTATGGAATGCATAGCGTTTGCATACGTTTTCATTGAAAAACCCTCAATCTCGCGAGATCTCGTAAATTTCAAAATCTCGCGAGACTGGCTTTGTGGTGTCGCGAGATCTCACCTAGGTCTGAAATCTCGCGAGATTGCATTCCCTACTATATACCTATCTTATCTAAATGGTTGTAGCAGTACTGTTACTTTTGGCTTTCTAAAGGAACCCTAAAAATAAATACCACTTATCTTTGAAAAAGCCTATTTCTGTATGCAGATTCGGTTGCTGTACCTACAATCACATTAGCATCCTAGGCAACCAAACGACTCATATTGACAAGCGGGCTGATGTGGTCATTTCTATAAATAAAATGTACTACCAATGACGTAATCATAACACGATTTATTTAATAGATGAACACTGAAATCGTTTAGCCCAAGATGCCACGTTTCATCGGCATTACATGAAATGAAAACAGTTGAATATTTTGATTATTGTACAAAATATTTCATAAACCTCAGTAAATAACTGTAGGTTGGCACCGCGCCAGCGGCAGCGTGTGCGGCGGGCTTAAATATAATAGTATCCCGGTTCTCTGCCAAGCAACGGCTACCTCAACCGTCAGTAATAACACAACAAAACAGTAACGCCCTGTGGGACCACCATACACTATAGTCCCCCGCGGCGGCTATGAAGTCAATCCTGAGACATGCCTCTAGGGTTGAATATGTGATTCTTTCCTATGGTTGACATTGTCATTATTCAGAAACTTCATAGTTGCGCAATACTGTAGGTGAACGAACACAGTATTTTTCTGTATTATGTGGTCCCTACTCTTGTTTAAAACATACCATCGTACGAGTATATGAGATAAAGAATGAGCTGAGGTTGTCAACGCTTTAGTGGTAAAAATAAAACCGGACAAGTGCGAGTCTGACTCGCGCACCGAGAGTTCCGTACAAATGTTCATACACCATACCCGTCACGTCAAGACCCCTTTCATTCTTGAACAATCTTAACAGCTCATAGTAGAAGTTACCGTTGTACAACGCCATTCTGCATTTTGGTACTAATAACTTGCATAGCATAAGTGTTAATAGTATGTTTGTTTATCAGCGATATTTTTTTATCACGCATACCTATTATTATTTTTTTATTTGAAAGAAGGGACTTTTAAGATAATCTCATAGGAATTTGAAGACATAAAATTTCCTACAAAATTAATAAAATTACAAACTTACTAAAGAAATAATTTACTTTAAAAACAAAGTACCTATTAACCGACTTCAATTCAGTACTCCGCCAAGCCACATTAACATTTCCACATTTATTTTCCAATTTACCACATGAACTGATTTCTGAGAGCAAATACGTTGATTATTAGAGAAAATAACCAAATCGCTGTATGTAAGCCGATAATATTTGAGGACTTCCGTCAATTCCTCAAGGATCTCAGAATCACCTTTGGCACTTCTTTGTTTGCTATATCAACGGAATGATATCAGAATCGGTGACGTACTTTTATAGTTTGAAGTACATCATTGACAAGTTCCACAAGCCATCTGTGGTCTTCATCATCATTTCCACTTCACCATATTTATGATTTCCGGATGTAAATACACGAGTTATAATAGAAAACACCGAAATTACTACACGCGTGCCTTATATATTTGAGGAGTTCCCTCAATTCCTCATGGTTCCCAACATTCAACTGGAGTTTTGAAAACAATGGGACCAACCTGGAAGCATATACTTTCAATTAAAAAAAGAATGGTACGAATCGGTTCATATAATGACGCAGTTCTCTACGGAAAAAAAAAAAAAAAACAAGCGAATTGAGACCCTATTCCTTTTTTTTGAAGTCGGTTAATGATTTTTGATAAATAAAAAAATACGATAGATAGAGGTATTATTTTATTTTTCCTGTATTATTTATGTTACTCTTAATCATATGTAATAGTTACAGAATTTTCGCGCTCAGGGGGGGAATGGTATATTTTTCAACATTTTCCTCAATAAATCAAAATTTTACCACTGTAGAAAAAATGAAAACGGTTTTAGAAAGCGCAACTCAAGCCCTTTCATATGATACCCCACTTGATCTATTTACTAGACTTTTAACCCTCCTCATATTCGTCATTTGCACAGAAAATAAAACTGTATATATTTTTTTTTCATACACGTGTTTTAAGCTGTTTAACAGTTGAGCCAAATTTCAAATTGATAGCTTCAGTAGTTCCCGAGATATTTAACGTTGTGACAGACGGACAGAGCCAATAAGGGTTCCGTTTTTACCTTTTTGGTACGGAACCCTAAAAACTAAGGTTTCAAATGCTAAGTTATGATAGAAATGAGAAAGCATTGGAGGGTTCACCTGGAACTCCTGTCAGCACAAAGTAGGTCAAATATACACTCAAGAGCAAAAGTTTCGGGTCGGTGATATACAGTCATATTTTCTAAAATAGTGCAAGGTTGTACAGTTTTTTTAACCCTATCATAATCTTTATTAAATTTTACATCTAAAAATCAGAAATAACAGTAAAAAAAACACGTTACCAGGTTTAAATTGGACTCGTAAAAACCCATGAAAAAAACAACGTTAATGAAGCTTGATATTTTTATGATAGGATCCCGGAAATTGCTGCTATCGTCGATAAAAAAGTACCGTGTTAAGAATGAAGATCCATTTTTTTTTTAACTTCATCTCTTTTTAGGTCCCTACACTTCTCCCAACGTTTGGGCCACTTCTTTAATCCCTCCAAAAAGTAAGATTTATAAAACTCTTCAAAATAAGCTTCTGTCTCGCTCGGCGATAACCTCCTCGTTCTAGCTGAATTTTTGCCCCCCAACCCATGTTATCAAATTTGGGGACAGAAAAAAGTCACAGGGAGCCAGATCGGGTGAGTAAGGTGTGTGTGTGGCAGCAATTCGTAGCGTAGTTCCTCCAATGTCGCAGCGACTACTGTGGATGAATGAGCTGGAGCGTTGTCGGGGTGAAACAACACTTTTTTCTTTGCCAAATGAGGCAACAATTCAATTCTTGTCGAATCGGTCCAATAGCCATCTATAGTCACTACTATAGTTAGTTAGTTAGGGCCACTGCCCGTGATTGTTTTTCCTTTCTGCAAAAAGTTCATGTGAGTTATTCCCTTGGAATCCTAAAAAATCGCGCCGTGTCTTTTCCGGCTGATGGGACTGTCTTTGCCCTTTTCGGGGCAGATTCATTAGAAAAAATCTACTGTTTGGACTGTCGCTTGGTTTCTGTCGTATAAAATGTATCCAGGTTTCATCAACGGTGACGACTCGACGAAAAAACTCCTGCGAATTTCGCTTAACGAGGTCCAAACACTGCTTCGACATTGACAGTCGTATCCGCTTGTTTTCATCCGTGAGTAATTGCGGCACCCATCGGGCCGACAACTTTTTATGTGCAACGTGCAACGTAAAGACTGTATCGTTTGTTATAAATACAAGTTAGCTCTGGCAGGAATAAGTTGTCTATTCATTTAAAAATATTCTGATACAAGACAATTAATTGACATTTGTCATAGAACCGATATCTTTATTCTTTTTTTTGCTCCAATAAAAAAATGAGGGGTCTTACACCGCAAAAGCGAAAATCTATTGTGGACAAATGGTGTTCGGTTAAAGCTGTTATGAAGTCACCGTTAAGAGCCATTTACACCGGTTAATTCTGCAAAACTGATAAAATTAAACATTGAATATCTTGATAACAGTAATACTACTACTATATTGGAGAAATTAACTTTATTTGATCTTAACAATGCCCCCTTGCAATTAACGGAAATTGTCATGACATGAACACGTTGTATAGTAAGTTCACAAAGGTACAAAAAATTCCGAGTAACCTTATGCCTTAACATCTTAACAATAAGGTCGTGTTCACATATTATTGATAATTTTGTACGTGCACATATTTTCGACCTCGACTGTACGCGCTACCGTGTGCGAATCCTATAACCCTATGCAGTAGGTATACTTACATATAATGCTTACCTCTTTTTTGTCGCCTGTCGTCGCTACTGCGCCGCACGTCTTTTTCTTTGCGGATTTCTGTTGTCTTCGTCGCTTCTTTTTCGAAGCGGGTTCCCTGAGAACCCCAAGTTCCGGAGCGATCTCTTATTTGTGATTTACTTTTATCGGACACAGGCGAAAGGACATTGCCATCTTTTACTGAATCTCCAATTTTACTTGTAGACTCTTCCTTCTGTAGGCAAGAAGAAAATAACAACATTATTTAAGTAAGTAAAAAACCGTCGAAGCGCCCGTCGAACCACGCGCAGTGTAGGATTCCATAGTTGCCTGTCTGTATTTGTAACCATCGACACGCGCGCGCCAAAACCGTTGCAGTTGCGTCGCCCAAATTTGTACGCAAGTTGGCCTTTTCAATAAAATGGTCGACTATGTATTACCTACTCGTTAACTAGTTATGGCTACTTATCCATGATAGATAGGATTCCATAGTTGCCTGTCTGTATTTGTAACCATCGACACGCGCGCGCCAAAACCGTTGCAGTTGCGTCGCCCAAATTTGTACGCAAGTTGGCCTTTTCAATAAGTTGGTCGACTATTTTATTACCTACTCGTTAACTAGTTATGCCTACTTATCCATGATAGATGTATGTACTACTGCCTTATTTTTTTTTCATAAACCCAGTAGTAACCATTTAGCTGGCAGAGTGCCGGACACATTACTAGTAAAAAATTAGGGTTTAAAAAGCACAATATCACGCAAACGCATGGCTTAAATGAAAAATGTTTTTTAAAGACCCATCTTATTTTTGAACAAGCTATCCAACGTTATGCCACACCATAGGTTAAAATAGAAAAAAAAATATTACCTCCCCACTTCATGTGTAGGCGAAGTTTTTATTTCTTCAGATGGACATGGCGAAACGGGCACTTATTTGTTCCTGAATCATGGATGTTTTCTATGTATTTAAGTAGTTATTTATCTATATAAGTATGTATGTATATCGACATCTCGCACCCATAGAAGCTTTGCTTAGTTTGGGACTAGGTCGACTTGTAAAAGATTGTCCCCAAATATTTATATTTATTTATAAGGGTTCCTTGTTGACTACGGAACCCTAAAAATTTACAATTCCCATCAAAAAGCTTAATTTTGAGCAAATACTCACTGGTTTTTCTTCATTTCTTTTGACCCATATATCTTCAGAGCTCGTTGGTGTTTCATCTACTTTCGATCTTATTTCTATGAGACTACTATCAAAATACTTTTTATCAAGGTGGAGATTCTGGCCGGCAAAAATCGAACGCACACTAGGCCTTATCTCTTCTGCTCCCTTGGTTCCAAAATGAACGGTGTGTGCACTGTGCACTTGTGATCGAAGCGCTTTTTCTACGACGGCAGACGGTTGCGGCGGTTCCGTAGTCGTTACCAAGAACTTGTGCCGAGCTCCCATTACCGTCCGTTTCGGAGGACCAGCTGATTCACCGGAGGTGTCCCCACTTTCGGGCAAAACTTCACTCGTTTTTTTTTTTTTGTTGTGACGTGAGTTGGCGACTTTATCTCTCGAAGCGTGGTCCTTTGATATATGTACTAGGCTATGAGACGCGCTTCCGGAAGAAATGGAACGCGCATGGTCAATTTCTTTTTTCTCGTCATCTTCATCTTCTTCCCGGCACTGGGATAAGCGGCGGCGCTCCGCAAAAGGAAACGTGGAGCTTGAATTTGGATTTAGACTCGAAAGATTGTTACAATGATTCATAAAATAATGCTGAAAAAAGCTATCAGTCTCCGGCGTGTCGTTGCTGTCGCCCTGGATGAGGTCCTTGAGGGCAGCCAGCGATGTGATGGTGTTGTAGTTGATGGCGTTGACGAGCTCGTCGCTGTCGGTGGAGCTGCCCGAGGCGCTCTCCTCCTCGCCCAGCCTGCTCATCTGTCGACATACTTCATCCACCTTCTCCTTTCCACTCTCTTCCATTTTCTTTTTCTTTTCATTTTTGTGCTCCTTTATGTTTACTTTCACACTACTAGTTGTTGCAGTATCGGAATCCATTTGACAGCATGGGTATCTATACAATTGAATACCGTAACAGAGCTTAATTATAAATGTATAAAAAGTCTAAGGCACTGATTACTCTGAGGGTGTGTAAACCGTCACATCACAGTAAAGTCACATGGTAATGTTTAATAAAGTAATAGATTGTATTAAGTAATGTCGGAGCTGGGTCCGGGACTCTCGTCACCGTACATACACCATGGCTGTGATGCTGGTGTGCAAATCCTTTTCCATGTACATTTTGTAAATCTGAAACAACAAATCATCATTACTAATGGCAACTTCATGTGCCCTGTTTTCTTTACCTGATACCATACAATGCGTTATTTTATTTTAACATTTTAGTCATTTTAGGCAGTTAGTTGTCATGCCAAACTTTTTAACGTGTTGCAAGTATTCGTTTGGGTAATTTTAGGTGTTATTAAGGTACTATAAATTCATCAGTAACATAGTATATGTTATGTTTAGCAAGTATTTATATGTAATAAAAATACCTTGCCTATCATTATGATAGTATATTAGGTTAATTACTTAGATACATAGCGGATTGCAAGTATGTTACCTACCTAGAGTTAAGGTCAACCTAAAACAATCTTAATCCAGAGAGAAGATAAAAAGAAATATGTTATGACTATGACTTGCAAATTATACTACATATAATATTACATATCTAGGGACACATTAGCACACCTACTGCAACAAGCGTAATTTAAACGTATTTGTACCTGCAAAGTAACTATATCTCTACCCACGCCTACTAGACACAACTAAACGATCTGACGTGACACCGACGACGTCCTAAGTTTTAATAGACGATGATGAATGGCCCTGTACTGGAATAAAACCGCTTGACGGCCGCTGCCATGCCAGTTAACATATCGTATTTCTTGGACATTACTAATTAATTAGGTAATGTTTCTCCTTTAACTTATTAATTTGAAACCGTATGACTTTCGCGAGGTCTCTAAGCGACGGACAGTAAAAACAATATTATATTAAGATTTAAGACACGAAATGCAAACATTATGCTCTTATTCATAAACGTCCATCAAACCCATTTTAGTTAAAATTGTCTTTAGGACAAAAAACAAGATTTAGTTAACCAGAGGTTTGTTAAGTTTTATGAATAATGGAGTGTGTCGATCCCAATCTAGGAAATTAATTTTGCACACAATTTAAAACGTATAGATAGATAACAACAGACAAGTACCGATACATCGGGAACTAACCGGTAAGGGACGACCATTTGCTAATTGCATAAACAAGGACGGGCGGGTATGCCATGCGGCTGCGACGATAATACATTCAGTAGGTCTCAACTCGATTGTTCTACGCCTACTCAAGAGAGAACAATTGTGACATCGAAATTGCAGATGATGGTCAAAAACTACTATCATAATAAACGTAAGAAGCTACTTAAAAAGTATTACCTAATACTATCATAATTCATAATAAATGCACAGATAAATGTAAAAAGAAGCTACTTAAAAAGTATTACCAAAGTTTAGATGAATAAGTGCAGATAAGGAATAAAATTGTAGTCAATATTAGCAATTTGTTATTCACCGTGGGCGTTAATAACCCGAAAGATTTTAACCACGCATTCCGGAAGTCATTAGGAGAAAAAAATGTTATATGAATCCAATCCAAATTCAGCAAAAAAAAATATTTTTTTCTGTATTTTTTTTGGGTTTTGTAAATAAAATTTGGATAAGTATCGCTTCCTGGCCCCGTAGCATGGATGGCGTTTATCACGCGATAAGTGATAGGATAAGCGCGTCGTCTCATTCTATCGAACGGTGTCAGCCAGGGATGGCAGCTCTATCCTATCACTTATCGCGTGATAAGGCCATCCATGCTATCCGTCCAGGATGGAAATCATCCCTTTTTATTTAATCGTATGGCAATTATTATTTTGGCCTTTGAGTTTGTCACTCTTTAGTACCACCCAGGGGACACGTGCAGGGTTGTGGTAGGTAGCTCCTGCGGACGCGAGTGACAGTTGTCCCCCCTTTGTCAAGTGAGTGGGCAACTCGACTGTTAGAGGTTCTTAAGCCGCCCAAAGCCCTCTAACTTGGCTTAACGACTACTGTCATAGACAGCAACCGAGATCAACTGCTTAGCGTGCCTTCCAAAGCACGGAAGCGCTCATTTATAGTAACCACTCAAACAGGCGGTCACCCATCCAAAGACTGACCCCTGCCGTCTTTGCTTGACCTGCGTTATCGTTTCCGATACGCAGGCGCCGCCGGGCTATGAACGCTTCGATCCCTTTTAATAAAATGGTCATGGTCATGGTCATTTTGATGTATGTCAATAACGACTCGAAACTTGGCAACATCGGTAGCAACGTCTCCATCAAAAGAGCTTAATGCACTTTACTAATCACAATAAATAGTTTACATGAAAATGATAATATCTTCAAAACTAAGCAGGATTTGACTGGGGTTCAAAAAACATTTTTTGCGCCTAATGACCTAAGGAATGCGTGGTTAAAATATTTCGGGTTATTAACGCCCACGGTGTATTATTATTATTACTTAACTAACTTAAGGAACGCGGGATGTACCGCGCGATCTCGCCAACTATTGCCTAAACCTTCCAGGTTTTAAATAGTGGTTTTATGTGCAACACAGTAACCCTGTCAAAAAATTGTATTAAATAAAATAAAATAATAAATATATATAACAAGCTCAATTTTGAGGTAAAACTCGGGCGAATGCAGCATTCCGCAAGTGATAATCATGCCGACTAATTATAAAACATCAATCCAAGTCATGATTCACAATCAATAATTTAGGTAGGTATCTGAAGAAGATATAGACACATAAAGATCCACATCAGTTAGTTAGGACTTTAGGAGTTATCGTCAACGGAGTGTCGGCGATATAGACACCTATCAAACAGTCAATATTTGAGTAGTGATAACCGCCTGTATAACTGTCTTTACTTTACACCTTGAGCAGTTAACAGTCCGAAACGAACATTCCTATTTTTAGGGTTCCGTGCCTCAAAAGGTAAACACAGAACCCTTATAGGATCACTTTGTTTTCCGTCTGTCTGTCAAGACCCTTTATCTCGGAAACGCGTGTAGGTCTCGAGTTGAAATTAAAACCATATTTTCAGGTCTACATTCCCTTGAATCTATAATAAAAATCAAACTTCGATTCGAAGAGAGAGAAAAAGATTCGACACTCTCAAGGGTATCAAAATTTATAGGGAACTTTCCGTTGACCTTAAACTATGAAATTTGGAAAGTAATATCGTCTTAGACTACAAGTACAGGGAAACATCTGAAAACTATACATTAGTAATTTTGTACGGAACCGGTGGGCGAGTCCGACTCGCACTTGTCCGGATTTTTATGATTGATGCCAATTGTACTCATTTTTAGATATGATAGAATGTTGTCATGGAAGGAACTCGAATAAGAGCACAACAAAAGGCAAAAATCAGAGTTAAAATCAGACATTGCTACTTGCTCGCCCTCGCATAAACGGCCCATCATCCATAGTAAAACAGTAATTGAAACAGAAATATGACGTCATAACTTTGTATCCGTACTAACCGTGGTATGTAATATAAAAAACAATTGCTGTTTTGGTGGTAAATTACTGCGTTTAACTTACATAGTTGTCATACAAATACTGCGTTTAGGTAAATATATACCTACTTGACATATAAAAGTTAACTACTAATTTAGATAGGTAACTTTTAATTTAGGTATTCAAGGACTATAAAATAATACATATATTTTCAAATCCTTGAAGATTTTTTAACAAACCAAAAAAAAAAGAGCAGGTTCTCAATTCGGTTGCATTTTTTTTTATGTGTGTTACCTTAGAACTCCGTCATGTATGAACCGATTCGTACCATTATTTTTTTAATTGAAAGTATATGCTTCCAGGTTGGTCCCATTGTTTTCAAAACTCCAATTGAATGATGAGAACCATGAGAAATTGAGGGAACTCCTCAAATATATAAGGCACGCATGTAGTAATTTCGGTGTTTACTATTATAACTCGTGTATTTACATCCGGAAATCATAAATTTGGTGAAGTGGAAGTGATGATGAAGACCACAGATGGCTTGTGAAACTTGTCAATGATATACTTCAAACTATAAAAGCACGTCGCCGATTCTGATATCATTCCGTTGATATAGCAAACAAAGAAGTGCCAAAGGTGATTCTGAGATCCTTGAGGAATTGACGGAAGTCCTCAAATATACACATACAGCGATTTGGTTATTTTCTCTAATAATCAACGTATTTGCTATGATATACCAGCAGAAGTTTGGAAGGTTCTGAGTGAGGATGGATGTAAGTGGCTGACTTTATTCTTCAATAAAATGTTGCGTGAAGAGACTATCCCTGACGAATGGTGCGACAGTTTATTAGTGCCCATTTTTAAAAATAAAGGAGTTGTACAGGATTGCAACAATTATAGAGGAATAAAGCTCATGTCACATAGTATGAAAGTATGGGAGAAAGTGATAGAGAGACGAATGAGAGATGAGAGTGTTATAACGCAAAACCAATTCGGTTTTATGCCGGGTCGGGGTACATCAGACGCCATTTTCTCACTTCGCCAATTGTGCGAAAAATACAGAAATTCACAGAAAAACCTGCATATGGTGTTTGTTGACCTCGAAAAGGCATACGATCGAGTACCTCGTGAGGTTTTGTGGTGGGCCTTGAAAGAGCAAAGTGTACAGTAGACGGCAAACTTCGTGCGCAAATGACCTTGCCTGCGCAAAGGCGAATTGTACGTGCAAGCTGCCCCCCCCCCCCCCACTTCCCCTCATTTGCGCACGAAGTTTGCCGTCTACTGTACCTGGTAAGTATGTGGAGCTAATTCGGTCTATGTATGACAGATGTTGTACACGCGTCCGGTCAGCGGCTGGTACCACAGACAGGTTCAGTGTAACGGTAGGCTTGCACCAGGGATCAGCTTTAAGTCCATACCTCTTTGTTCTGATTATGGACGCTCTGTCGTCGGACATACAGGAAGAAGCACCCTGGTGTATGCTCTTCGCGGATGATATTGTTCTTGTCGGTGAAGACGCATCCGAGGTACAGTGCAGACTGGAGAAGTGGCGACAAAAACTGGAGAATGTTGGCCTGAGGATCAGTAGGTCCAAAACAGAGCATATGTTTTGTGATTTCGGCGGTCTCTCCAGTTTGACAGGCATAAAGCTAGACGGCGTTACGCTCCCAGTCTGCTCCGATTTTAAGTACCTCGGTTCGCTTGTACAATGTGATGGTGAAATCGACCGTGATGTCAAAAACCGAATTAGCGCTGGGTGGATGAAATGGCGACAGGTCTCCGGAACAATATGCGATGGCAGAATGCCTCCTAGGCTAAAGGGCAAAATTTGTGAGACCTGTCGTCATGTATGGATCAGAATGTTGGGCCTTAAAGGTGACGGATGAAAAGAGATTGCATGTTACGGCCTCCGTAGCCCAGTGGGTGGTGACTCTGCCTACGAAGCTAGAGGTCCCGGGTTCGAATCCCGGTCAGGGCATTTATTTGTGTGTTTATCACGAATATTTGTTCCTGAGTTATGGATGTTTATATATGTATATAAGTATCTATATGTATTTATCTATTATTATATGTATCATCGCCTAGTACCCACAACACAAGCCTTACTGAGCTTACCGTGGGCCTAGGTTGATTTGTGTAAGATTGTCCCATAATATTTATTATTATTATTATGTATCTCCGATTTAAATTCACGGGACAAAGCCCGGTCATTTGGAAGGCGTGCGTGGGGATATAGATCCAACACGTAGAGGCCCTATGGAGACGAAGTTTAATGTGATGTAGTACACCAGCTAGAACCCATTCACGGGTACATCGGTAGATACCCGTGAACCGGTCCCAACAGGCGTTGGGGCTATTGTGGGTAAAATGGATAGAGAACTGGGTCTATGGTGATGAGATTTGGATGGGCAATAAAATTGGGCTATTGCATAGAGGTCCGGACACCTGCCATAACATTGTAATTTACAAGGTTATCGAGGCAGGCGGTGACTAGCCACTCACTTATAAGATGGGCCCCTGAAAGTGCCGTAGAAAAGACGGCCAGGAGCAACACCGGGTGAGCGGCTCAGGGGTGTCGAGAGGTGGTGCTGCGCTTTCTCCGAAGTTACTCGCGGCGTTATGCCCTTTAACACTTCCACCCCTGGAGCATATAGCTCTGACGACTCCTCTCTGGACGGCCAATGAAGGCAAGCCAGAGCTGAGAGTCCTGCGGTCCCCCTTAGGGTTCCACTCCGACCGACGAAGACACGCCGGAGACGGAGGCCCTGACCGACTCTCGGGAGCACTCGGGTCCGTGGGGTCGTTACTCCCCAACAGCTCGCCACAAGCTGCCCTGCGGGCTTATTATTATTATTATTATGTTACGGAGATGAGAATGTTAAGATGGATGTGTGTTGAGACGAGGATGGACCGAATAAGAAATGTGTATGTAAGGGGAAGCCTGAAAGTAGCACCTATCGCGGATAAATTGAGAGCCAATCGCCTTGCGTGGTATGGTATGGGCACGTAATGCGGAGGGGTGAAAGCCATGTGACCAAAGGAGTATTAGGTATGAATGTGGATGGATGTAAACGACGAGGTAGGCCAAGGAAAAGGTGGTTGGACTGTGTGAGAGACGATATGAAGAGAAAAGAAGTGAGTGATGAGATGATGGCTGACAGAGAAGTATGGAAGAAAAAGACATGCTGCGCCGACCCCAAGTAAATGGGATAAGGGCAAGGAAATGATGATGAATCAACGTATTTGCTTTCCGAAATCAGTTCATGTGGTAAATTGGAAAATAAATGTGGAAATGTTCATGTGGCGGCTATTTATCTTTTTATGATTTTTATTGTTATTTGTAATTTAGGTACAACTTATTGTGATTATTTGTTGGTTTGATATAGCGACAACATGATTACAGATTTGAACATGAGGAAACTAACCAATTTTATTATTATCTGAGTTAGGATGTGAATATTCCTAATTCCGAGAGACAAAAATAACTACAGGATTTAAAAATTTATTTGAATGTTTAAAAGTCCCCAGGAAGCTCTATACAAGTCACCTCCCCATACAAACGTAGTTTGGCTCGCATTTTAAAACGGCGTGCTGGTATAAGATGACATTTTGTATACTGAATGGGATCCACCATCTAGGTCGGAAATAGTTTCTGGTGCTAGAAATTATAATAAAAAAAAATTGAGAGAAAAGAAGTTTCATCTTATTCCGGCATGCCATTTTAAAATGAGAACCAAATTACGTTTGTATGAAGAGTGAGCTTCCTGGGAACTCTTAAAATCAAACGCATTTCGTTGGTAATGTTGTCGATATGTCTGTCAGGTTCAAGTCATATAAACTAAATTTCACCTGCTTTGATTAATTAAAATAGCATACCTACGAGTATAAATATAAACACATTGGCAATACGTATGCTTTATCTATTCCTGTCAAATAATCACATGAAAGACGAGGCAATTTTTTGTTAAAGCAGAACAGGACGAACGCTTCGCATTTACTATGATACCTACTAATGTACACATACTTGTATATATAGTTAATTGTTATTATTATTAAGTACTATGAAAATGAAATGAAAATGATTTATTTCATAAAAAACGCGTACAAAATGACAACAGGGTTGGGTCTTCCTAGTAGGTAAAAAATACCAGTGTCAGGAAGACCCGCTCCTCCATGATAAAAAAGAAAACAGTTAAAATAAAATAAAATAAAATAAAAATAAAATAAAATAAAATAAAAAACATATACTTAGAAGAAAATAGTACTAAGTTTGAGTGTATTATTCCTATTATAATATACATAATAATTAATCACATATATATATCATCATCATCATCATCATTAGCATTATACATATACAAAAAGAAAAAAATGAAAAGATGAACAAAACAGCGTCCATATTAGATTTATTTATTCGTATGGCATGGGTACAGTTCTTTACAAACGTATATTAAGACCATCGTGGGTTAGATGTACCTACGGCACTTGCGTACGTGGCTTGCAAGTAGGGTTGCCATACGTCAGAATTTGTCCGGACATGTCAGGATTTTTGACCCTTTGTCCGGATTGCGGCCGGACTTGGCAAGTGTCAGAATTTTTAGGAATGACCTCATAAAAAAAAAGTTTACGGGATATATTTATTACAAAATTTACACAGTTTTAATGCATGCAATAATATATAAAAGTAGTAAGTTATCAACAAAACCAATAATATTTCTTTCAAAATAATTTAAAATAGGAAAAATGACAGGTAAAGAGATCTAAATATTTTTTTTTCTGAAAACTCTAGTTACAATCTACCTACATTTGTTATTTGGTTTCAATTATTAATCAAATTGCACAATACAACAGGTATTAATAATAATCAACATAGTTAATAGTATAAATTAAGCGCAGCGCGCCGCCGCCACCTTCAAGCTCGTCTCGTTCAAGCTACGCCAAATCTCTGTTACAAGAAATGTCAGGATTTTTGGGGTGATGTCAGGTTTTTTATCAGGACATTTAATTCTTCCATATGGCAACCCTACTTGCAAGGCCGATACGGGAGCGACATCCACTACCGTAAATTGAATTGGCAAGTAAATGTCCTGCCGGAATAAGATGAAAGAGGAAGAGCAGCACGTTGGTGTCTTAATTCGAGCCTATACGATACTCGTAAGAGTTCAAACCAAAATGTATCGTGTTCCAATCCACCACTCCATTACATAGGATCTCCCTCCAATGGACTCGATCTTGAGAATCTTCTTCCCAAGTTGTGGGGAAGGGGAAGAAGATAGCTAACTGTAATTGTAACAGTTATCACTGTTTTAGCCGTATTTATTTTTATTAGATGGTAATTAATACTTAGCTCCTACTACTTTTACTTATTTTCTTAGGTCTTCTTCTTTACAATCCTATACCTACTTATATTTTTGTATTCATGTTCTCGGAAACGGCTCTAACGATTTAAATGGGGGCGAAAAATCGATCTAGCTAGGTCTCATATCTGGGAAAATCGTTTTCTCCCTATTTTAACCCGAGCAGAGGTCGGTCGCCAAGGGACTAGGATTAATGTGCGGCTAGATTCATATCCCCTAAACTACATGAAATGTAAATCAACGCTACGAGAATCCCTACAAAACATATCGTATAATAGTTATTGATTGTTTTAAATAATATCACCATCTATGACATCTTCCTAATTAATTAATTAATTGTAACTTAGTATCATTTAATTAGTAAGAATTATACTGTATTATATTTTGCATGTGGATAACATAATATTGAATTGTTAGTCCTAATATTTTGCCTGAAACACAGGGTTGTTCCCTAGCTCAGGGACGTGTTATTTTCCTATAATAGTAAGCTCCTAGCCTACAGTTTTTACCGATGTACATCGTGTTTTATCATTTTTATCAATAAAATAAATGAAATGAAATTATAACTAGTAGTAAAATTAGTAGGTGCGTTGATTATTTCTACATTATATATCACATTGTCTAAGTCTAAAGCAATCCTATACAATAATAGGCCCAAAGCAATTTTCAAGAAAACAGAATGATCGGGGATGACGAACCAATCCGCATTGAAATAAAGTCGAAAAGTGGCGAACCTTTTCATTCCTCAACTATACATTAGCTCAGATTTTCTCTTAAACGTATTATTAGAATTAGGATGTAACCGCATCCCTTTCCGGCTTGGTAATTAATGGTAGCTATTACAGACGTCGTCACGCAGACATCCGCGATATCAACACGCCATCGCCACCTGTACGTCTAGCACAACTTGCTGCTAAGTCGTGTCGCGCGCGACTCAGCGACTCCTGTGTCACTCGTATTGTGCAAATTAGAAAGAGGCGGGTAGATTCTCTCGACTCGCGTCGCGCTTGTTGTGTCAGTTGTGCTAGCCCCGCTGAATACATCATACACCTATGTACGAGTGTACATACGTACAACACGCTGCTGTGGACGTTTTAGAGCGCCGCATACCAATTACTGTTTGTTTGTACACATATCCATTAGCCCACTGTACGCCTCTCCGGTGCCGTACTCGTACAGTCGCTATATCGCTATAGGTGTTCAAAAATATCGGCACATGCACCCTAATGCCTTGAAAATAGAGTTGTTCCGATGTTTGTGAGCTGTTTGTTTGCTCCGATGTATGTGATGGCTGGCGACTGTACCTCGAGATCCGTTGACGGTTCTCAACTCAATCACATTTCATAAATTTTAGCCCTTAGTTCGATTAGCTCTTTGTATTCTACTCGAAAAGAGGAACACGCTGGTAGTTTCATATTTTCAGTATTATTTATCTTCAATTTTTTACGATTTTTTAAAAATGCATTCATAGTAAATCCAATTCTACTGCAGAATAGGCACCTTGCTTTAGTCCCGTTTCGACGAAAACGTTTAAAAAGTTTAAATGTCATTTTCGGGTGGGTTACATCATGGACATAGGAAAACCTATGGACAGGGTGTATTTTTCAAATATCATTTGTTTAGAAATAAAATTCCCAAAAATAACTCTGTCTCATTTTAACCAAGCACCCTTTGACTACCAAAAAAGAGATGGTAGTATAACAGTCAGAACCGAAAGTTGATGATCAAATGTCAAGTGTGGCCTAAAATCGCCATTTTACGCGCCACGAAATGTCAGTTCCCGTCAGTTTAGTGGGTACTTCATATGTCAACGACTGATGTAAACATACCAAAATAATAAAATAACTATTAATTGAACATTATAAACTGCATAAAGCCCAAAGAGCACAATTAGTGGAATATGGTGACCATGCCCAGGTGCAGCATAATCGGATGTGGCTTAAGAAAAGGCCCAAATCAGGAAAGTTTATCCTTGCACCGGTATGTAATGTATTTTTATTGAAATATTGGATAGTTTAAGCATTATCGAGAGCTGAGCATTTGCATTATGTTGTAATGAGTACACAGATTATGATTAGTTATGTGTTGTAATAGGATTTAGCTTTATTTTCGATATTTTTGTACTTAAAGTTACGTTTGAGTGGCAGTTAGGGTTGTTCTTGAAAATATCGATACTGAATGGCGATGACGTCATTCGCATCATCGAAATTTCTATTTCTATAACCAGTGAGATCTCGAGACAGTATCTTGCATTTAAAAAAAACCTGAAAAACCGTCTGGGTTGTCAAGATTGGTAAAATTGTATAGTAGGCAGGTACTACCTTGGAACTAAACAGGCTTCATTGATCGCTAATATAGCTATTTATAAAGGTTATCAAGAAGCGATTGTGCTACGAAAAAAAAGTTGGAGGCAATTGGACCTTAAAATATAAGGCAAAATGTAAAAGAAATATACCTACATTTGCTCTCTACATTCTGGTCAGAAATGCTTCAACAAGACCCTAAATGTTATTAGACTACGAGATGGTGCACTGCCATCAAAATATATATTGGTATCTTGTCGTTTTTTTGAGTAGTTAACTTTGTATTTGTAGGGTATACTGACACTATACAATGACTTTACGTTTGTTTGCCTGCCTGTCAGTCTGTAGTGTAGGTATCACAGAAGCTGGAATGGAAATTATTAGAAATTTATTTAGATGAAGACACTGTTTGCTGCTTAGAAAAAACTACTGAGCCATACTTTTTTTGCCCATGTTTGATGCCATAGAAAAAATGAAAGAAGAAAGAAAATACATTTATTTAACGTCACACACACAATGCTAGCAAATAATTATTTTTCTAGTAACTTAAATCATGGAATTCCGCTTAGTAATGCCTGATACAACAATTATTGTAAAAATACAGTGTCATTTAGATCATCTTAAATAATGTACAGTCGCCATCACATACATAGGTACACTCATCATCATTTCCTTGCCCTTATCCCATTTACTTGGGGTCGGCGCAGCATGTCTTTTTCTTCCATACTTCTCTGTCAGCCGTCATATCATCATTCACTTCTTTTCTCTTCATATCACACTATAGGTGTTCAAAAATATCGGCACATGCACCCTAATGCCTTGAAAATAGAGGTGTGTTCCGATGTTTGTGACGTGCTTGTTTGCTCCGATGTATGTGATGGCGACTGTACCTACTTAATAATACTTAATTACAGGAAACCAGTACGTTCTGAGATCTGTCTACTCGTATATTATCGATAAACATGTTCCCTGTTTTATCGATAGCAGAACAGCACGACATCCGCCATGTTATGAGCCAATATGACAGTATACTTGGCACGCTCATTTTGTTGATACTTCACGTCCTTTAGTTTCTTTGGTCATTGGGTTACATTGACGCCATCTTGACAATGTTTGTTTTTAATTTGGTATATGTAAACAAGACTAAAGCAAAGTGTCCATTCTGCAGTACCTAGTCTGTCCTTAAGTTCTGTCACAAGGTTTTTGATAGATAAAACTCAGCAGTAAACTTTTTCTTATTCGTGTTATACATGATCAAAAAGCTTATTTTATACGAATCAAATTGCAATACAATACATTTGGAACAATTATCGCTATATGACAAAAAAACCTTGTAACTTGAGACAATCGTGAACCCAAAACACGCCGGAACTGACAAAAATACCACTTACAAAATTTTATAAAAAAACAGTGTTCCAGATGACCAACAAGGTTTTTTTTATTTATTCTGAAACCTCGATTTTAGACCATGCTTAGCAAATAGCATTTGGTTTTCTGTTAGCTTTCAATTCCAACTGCTCCCATCGAGAACTATACGTACTTTTTACGTTTTCAGAAAAACGCGTAAATTTGATCTTGTGGGCAACAAGTAGGTACACTAAGGAAAATGTGAATATGAAAATTAGTTTTACCCAGACTTACTTATCTTATGTTTCAAAATGGAGGAGGGAGGGTTTAGGGAGGGGTTCTGACTAAAATCTCACGTACGTTTGTAAGGTTTTAAGATTCATGGAAAAAAGATACAGTGAATCACGTCCGTGTTTTTGATTGGTTAAAAAAGTACAAAATCTCTGAAGAAACTAGCATTTGTGTAATATGGCTTTAAATCCAATAATCGTTCTAAATTATCAGTATTATTTACTATGCGGCAAAACATTTGTGACAGAACTTAAGGACCGACTAGGTAGAAATGGATTTACTACGAGTGCATTTTTAAAAATTAATTAAAAATTGAACATAAATAATACTGGAAATATAAAACTACCAGCGTGTTCCTCTTTTCGAGTAGAATACAAGGAGCTAGTCAAATCGTGGACATAGAATTATGAAATGTTGTCAATTATGATGAATGTACATCGTTAGTCAAGTCGCAACTGACTGATACGTAAGAAGCCTGTGGACATACTGGACATGTCTGTACAGTCGACACCAAACATGTGTATTTTCACCTTATTGCACATGCCTTAGGGTGCAAAAGTCCAAACATATATTTGACGTCGATATACGATTAAAGGCCGTTTAGCATAGTTGTTGTAATACCTACGAAGCTGAAGGCTTTGTGTTCGAACTCCGGTTATTAGAGCATTTATTTTATTTGCGTGACGAGCATAGATCTTTATGACCTTAGATGTTTTCTATTTATAACGAAAACAGTTTTTTAAGACTTTCATTTTGTTTTTGAACTATAAAGTACACAGTATTGAGTTTTATATGGGGTACCATATGGGGCAAAGTGTATCCATGGCTTAGTGACTAATTTGCATACAAGTCTCTTTGTTCCTTTGTCAACCGAAATTCAAAGATTGTTGATGTAACATTTGAACTAGGGCTCGCGGTCGTGCCCGGGTTTCATGTACCCGTAGCCGGGTCCCCGTTCCCATGTTACACGGAAACGGTTTTAAATCCCGTTCGGAACGTGTATTTAAGACCCGTGTAATTAAGACACGTGTACCCGTGTATCCGGGTACACGGGTACACGGGTCTTAATTACACGCGGGTCCGACCCGCTCTCACCGTGTATTGGCGATCTGAGACGTTGCCTTTAAAAACTACGATAAAGATCGTGGCTCGTGCGTTTCGAATTTCGTTTTTTTACTCTTGCAGCAAAACTTATTGATATCATTATAAGTATTGATAATGTCAAAAATAATTTAATGTCTTCATAAAATTAATTCGTAAAGTACAAAATTTTATTTTCTTCGTAAAGTAAATAAAATATTATGGAATAATTACACACAAAAAGGAAAAAAAGGCAAGCAGAAGAATAAGATAACAATCAAAACAGTATTTAAATGAGTAAAATTTGCTTATGATACTAGTTTTCAATTTAAAAATCAACTCAAAATACAGTATTTTCAATATAATACGTATTAACATTTGATTCGTTGCTTGACGTACATCATAATGTCGGTTGAGTTTCAAATTATTATCGTACTTGCCCTAGTAGCAGGTAATGTCATAAATCCCTTTTCGCCGGCAGGCAAAAGAGAATTAGATCGTTAGTAATAGCTTCCTTTTTTTGTTGACATTTTTACTTTATTGCAAAGGCATAAAACTTAATATTGCTTGGAATCCAACGACTTGTTTATCAATAGAATACTCAGTAAGACTTTCGGGTTTACCAAACAAAATGCAAGACACTGACAATACCTAATAATAATTTAGTCTACACCTTGTTACTTCAAATTAAAATTTGTTGAACTACACGTATATTTGAAACATGTGGCAGTTCTTCACTATTAATCGGTAGTAATGTCTTCTTAGCCCTGATACTTTTCCTTTAAAATTTATACTGTGTCATTACATTGTCTGTATTATCGCATAGCTGCCAGCTACCGAGTAAGCACGTGCTACTACAACATTCATGTTGAAAAACAAACCGTATCGTCATAGTATTAAGGTTCAAATTGAATGTCACTGATATTCTAGATATTACGTTTTGGTAGTGTAGGACGATAGACTGCCCCGAAGCAATACGGCACACACATTAGTTTGATACTTTGTGGTGTTAAAAATAAAATACGGTTATTTATGATAAAGCGTTGTATATTTGTTATATATAACAAAATCTAAGGTAATAATGTAAATTTAAGATTAAAAAGTTCAAAATAGGTAATAATCAACATTTTTCCGTGTACGTAAATAAACTGTTATAAAGTAAGCACCAGTTGAAAACAAAATAAATGTAAACAAACAATGTATTGAATTTGACATTTAACATGCATTAAAGGTAAAATTATAGACATAAGTATAATAAATTTACATATTTACCAAAATTAACATTATTTATATAAATAAACTTATTGTGTTTATGCAAAATAATAGTGGTCAGGTCTGTGGTCAGTTCGCAAATCCTTATCAGTGTTTTTATTGTCACCATGCGTCGGCATCACATCGGAGGTGCTAATTTCACAGTATCGTTATTTATTGTAAAGATAAGACTTACTGAGCTTACCGTGGGCCTAGGTTGATTTGTGTAAGATTGTCCCGTAATATTTATTTATTTATAAGAAGAAACAACAATGCTTGCAGCTGCATCATTGTAAAATATTACATTTACCACCGCAAGCTAATAATTTAAATAAAACAATATAATTATTGGAAAAGTGGGATTTGACCTAGGAGGATAATTGCCCCATTTTTCAAAATTCCAATTTTAATGCTAACTTGTATATAGTATTATTTGCGGCGAAATTAGCATTGCCAGTTGGAATTTTAATAAATGGGGCTTTTGCTATAATAAACCACGTTCCATTTTTAACACCACAAAGTATCAAAATAATGTGAGTGCCGTATTGCTTCGGGGCAGTCTATCGTCCTACACTACCAAAACGTAATATCTAGAATATCAGTGACATAAATTTGAACCTTAATACTATGACGATACCGTTTGTTTTTCAACATGAATGTTGTAGTAGCACGTGCTTACTCGGTAGCTGGCGGCTATGCCATAATAGAGACAATCGGCTTTGTTTGAAAGATTAGGGCTCGGAGCGAAAAATTCACCTGAGAAGATCCAGACAATACCAGGTAATGTCATAAAATCCTTTTCCTCGGTACGCGCGAACAAGAAAAAACAAAAGAGACTTAAAGCACCTTCCATTTATTTGTTGAAATTTCGGCTTTATCCCAAATACATTCATAATATTGCTTGGGAATTCAACGACTGGTTCATCAATAGTTTACTCGGTAATACTTTCGGGTTTGTCCAAAAAAAATACAAGACACTGATAATGCCTATTTAAATTATAATTTTGTGTACATTTTGTTACTGCTAATTATGTTTAGCTTGTTGAAATAAATCAGCTATACACATACAATTTATATACATGTTTCAAAGTAAATTTCAATATCCACTGTAATCTTGCCGTTATTAATAATGAAGAGAACCCTTAAAATTTTCAAAAAGGCAATTTATGTTAAATGTTATACTTAATAACTGTACGAGTTAGCAAGTAATAAGAGATTATCATAAATAATGTTTGCTTCAACTCAAACCGGCGTGGACGGGTCGAGTTGCCCGCTACCCGAGAGGAGCTGAGACACGCCGACCCGGGCACGGTACTTGGACCCGGGCACGGTTCTTGGATCCAGGCACGGTTCTTGGACACGGGTCGAAACGGATCTTGGCGGGTACGTGTAATTTGGGTTCTTAGTACCGCCGGGCTTAAGGACACGTGTACACGGTTTGGCGTGTTACACGGATACCGCGAGCCCTAATTTGAACCATAATAGATACCCATAAAGAGAAGTACTTGTCTGAAATCTGTATTTTTTGTTAGTGGACGGATTCCACGCCACGCTGCGCAAGCGCTGCGCCGCGACGCTCTGCAGAGTGCGCGCTAGCCGCCAGTCTCCTAGCCGTCGCGTCGTCGTGGCAGAGAGATGGGACAGCGCCCTAATCAGGCACTGGACCTCTCAGCACTTAAGTTTAGGTACTAACATAGTTATTTAAGTTTATTGTAATACTGACATTTATGGATTCTTTTGTCTGAATTAAATACTTTTTTTTTACAGAATATTCTCATTGTGGAAAATTGAAAAGAAGGGAATCTCTAGCATTTTAATTGATACATTACACAACTAAGCCTCAGGCAAATCATCACACATGATAACTAGATCTTTGGCAGGTGTCTTTGCCTGAGGTGACTTTAAAATCTGGATTTAAGCATTTTAGCAGTTAAGTGGAATTGTAATGACAAATACTGAATTTCAGAGTTAAATGCATACATAAGGGTTAAAAGGCAGATTGTCAGTTTAGTTTAGATTTATGCAGTTATTTTTAATGCTGGAAACGCACTGACAGCGGTGGCGGCGCGGCGCGGCGCGGTGCCGTCAGTGCGTTTCCAGCTTTATTCAACCACATGCACACTGATGACACAGTACTGATGGACAGAGTAGCTAAGACTGCTGTAGTCAACTTGAGTAAAAAATAAACACTGCCAATTAATGGTTGAGATTATTTTAATGTGGGCGACTATTTATAAAACTGTCATAGGAATCGGAACCTTCTTCCTTGGACGATAGAGTTGCTTTTTGAATGGACTACTTTGATGCAATTCGGCCAACTCAAATAACCTCAAGTTTATAAGTACTATGTTTATTTTTTTTCAACAGTATGGATGTCACTAAATGGAATTCTATGAAATAAGTCTCGTGTTATATAACTTGTCGCATTGCAAGCTCTTCTAAACAGTGGCATCCAATGACCTTCTTTCGGAAGAATGCTGCTAATTTAGGAGATATTGGACATATTTAATGTTTATTACATAGAAGTATAATTTGTAGCATAAGAAGAAGGAACATAGATCAGTGAATAAAGACATTTTTACTCATTCAAAATTGTATTGAAACTGTGCTACTTGCAAAATCTACTACTACTATCCAATTTATGGGCATAATTTAAGCTTTTGAGCCCATACAAAATAAGCTCAAGTAATGGGGCCGAATGTAAAGCAATATTGAATGCTGAGACTGCAAGATGACCTATATGACTCAGTACCCTATCGTGGAAGAGATAACACTCTGCATGTTACTACATGACTGTACTTATTATATACCAATGTTTATTATGGACATTTTACATCCAAAGTGCAGTACTTAGGTAATTTAGGATAGTCACTAGCAGTGATATAATTTATTTTGAAAACAAAGTTTTAACCGACGTAAAATCAATCATCCCCTATTTTCCTACCCTTAAGGTTGGTTTTTTTTTCCTAATTTATATGGGACCAACTTCGGGGTATACCCTTTCTAATAAAAAAAGAATTATCAAAATCGAACTACTCTGCAAAAAGTTATGCGTGGTCATACATAAAAATATATATATTTATATATACGCGTCGACTTGAGAACATAAAACCCAACACCAATTGACCTACACTTTCTTGACTAGATGACTGTAGTGATTATACTATGTAGTGATGATTAACTACATAGTATAATCACTACATAGTATAAAACAAAGTCGCTTCCCGCTGTCTGCCCCTATGTATGCTTAGATCTTTAAAACTATGCAACGGATTTTGATGCGGTTTTTTTAAATATATAGAATGATTCAAGAGGAAGGTTTATATGTATCTAGACACGCGGCAGCGTGTCAAGCCAAGTTCAAGCAAAAGAACTGGCTAGCCAGCGCCAAGTGTAATATTACACGAACCACTTTAAACACATGTTTTATGTGTTTAAAGTGGTTTAATTATATCCATAAGGACATCTAGAAGCCCAAATTTAATGAAGCTAGCTCAAACGGTTATAAAGATATGAAGGTCAAAGTCGCACTGACTGACTGACATATAGTACCTAAACCTAACCTACTTCCAGATGACCTAGAAGGATGAAATTTGAAATCCAGCTCGGTAATTGTGTTTAAGCGTAGGAAAAAATCTAAAAATAAAAAAAAGTAAAAAATAGGGGGGGTCCCCATACATTTTTTTTTTGTTTGAACTTGGCTCTCCTTTTTTACATTTATGTTTTTGGTGGGATAATACATACCCGTGCGAAGCCGGGGCAGGTCACTAGTATAATATATAAGTCAATTTATTAACCCTTTATCGGGCAACTTAAAAATTTAAAAGCAAAAATTACCACCTGGTAAGGTCATCTTTTTGTATTTTTTTATGGTGATGAATTTTTAGTTTTAAGAGATTTGAATTATGGATAAATTGTAGTCTTGCCCGTTAAAGGGTGCTCTCAGCTGACACACTGACAACACTATAAGGAAACTGCTTCTTGTGACCCACCAATTACAAGCCATTTTTTGGGCAACTGGAAGGTATACATTTTATTTGAGAGGTAACTACTTTTTGGAGGCAAAACTCGTAATTCTTTTAATGCAAATATCAAGCGAAGGGACGGCAAATTTATTACGGAGTTTTATGCTTTAGAAACATGTTATACGACACGGTACACTATGACAATATTGAAAGAAACGTTTTCAAACAAACACATTTAAAAAACTCGTAATATTGACTGACGCTCAAGATCGCCAAATTTGATTTCACCTGACTTTTTCTAAAGGGCAAATTACACCTGCAAAAAATTGCATGCAAGGTTCATTATATTGCGGGTAACTGAGGTATCCTGCGTGCATTTGACCTATCAAACCCCGCAATGTAGTTAAACTTGCATGTGTAAGAGAACTGAGTAATGTTAGTAAATATTAAAATCGGACTACCATTAAATACTCGTAGAATATCGTCGCTACTTTGAAAAAATCTCGTATCTGAAAATCATCAAGTTTCTAGAAGGAACAATAAACATCCTGTAAATTATTGTGATTGATCAAATAAGTTCTTGTTACTTTCATGAGATACTTTGATAGCCAGTCAATAATTTTACAAATATTCGAATAACTCACGCAACCACTTTTTATTCAATTTACCTATAGTTATTCGTAAGATACAAGATTTTTGTTCTAGTATTGACTGAAAGTTGTTGAGTTACGATAATTTTGCTTTACATTTTATGGTACAAAATGAAACGAAATGTATGTTTTATGTTTATTAAATTAACTAAGTAGACTCTCGTAGAGTAGGTAATTATAGACGAACTTAAATAGTAACGTGTCACCATAATAAATAAAAAAAAGGGCTCGAATTATTTTTTCTCAACTATACATGCAATAAACTATCGTAAAATGAATGAAAGTCTTTTGGCAAAATCGGCTTTAGAGATTGCACATCATCAAATTTTCGTTTTTTACGGGTCCAGAATATAGCTGAGGAATCACTTGCTGTTCTGAACTACCATTGAATCTTTGAGGTAGAATAGTCCAGATGTCATCAAAGCGAAATTTTAACTCAATCGGACTGTGAGGTGTTTATTTTAAAGCCCTCAAATCTACCACACATGGGTCACCTGCTCTCTTTCTAGGTACAATAGATGTATATTTATTACTTAAGTGTCGCATAGTTTTTGAAAAAATACCAATGTACACATGTATTTCACATTGTACTTTTTAGTCAAAGATGCCTCTTTTATTGTTATTACGTTTACAAAATCGGCAGGCATATGAAGTTCTCTGTTTTTAGGGTTCCGTACTCAAAGAGTAAAACGGGACCCTATTACTAAGACTTCGCTGTCCGTCCGTCCGTCCGTCTGTCTGTCACCAGGCTGTATCTCAAGAACCGTGCTAGCTAGAGAGTTGAAATTTTCACAGATTATGAATTTCTGTTGCCGCTATAACAACAAATACTAAAAACAAAATAAAATATTTTTTTAAGGGGGGCTCCCATACAACAAACGTGATTTTTTTGCCGTTTTTTTAGATAATGGTACGGAACACTTCGTGCGCGAGTCCAACTCGCACTTGCCTGGTTTTTATTTTTATTTTATGTCAATTTTAAAGATGATAAACATGGTAAAAAAAACTTAATGTTTATGGGTAACATTGTATTAAATAAAAGCATTAGGTATAAAAACCTGACGTACGAGAAATTAATCGAAATATACTCAATGCAATTATTATAGGTACCGTCGATTTATCGACGTTGAAGTTTGTGCACGTGTGTACACACCTCAAGCCCGGTTTACACTAAGCGAACGAACAAGCATTCTAAGCATTCTTTCTACCTTTTCTTAGTAGAAAATCAACTCTAAGCGCAAGAATGTTCGTTCGTTCATTCGGTGTAAACCCACCAATACGAGATGTAGTTATATTAGTTTAAAGAGTTAGTAAACGAAAAAATGAAAAATAAAACAGATACGAGTTTTTTTCAAAGTAGTGACGATATTTGGTTTAGAAAAAAAAAAAATTCAAATTGGTTCATAAATTACCGAGATAACGCGAAACATACACACAAAAAATAAAATGCAGACAAATTGAGAACCTCCTCCTTTTTTGATGTTGGTTAAAAAGGAAGCAGATGGAGTAGTCCTATACCCAAAATGGGGCCAAGACTTAGTAGTGTATAGTTTGCTTAGTTCATTAAAAATGTATTCATGTTAGTTTTTATAAAAATCTGTTAGTCAAGGAACAATAAAGGCTTTACTATTATTATTTTTCCATACATAATAGGGGTGTAGACACTAAATAAAATAATCAATAATGTTGCACTTTCTCGAAAAAGTATTAAAAATGTAGTCAAATGGAGAAAAAACAATGCAAGAGGTTAAATGTGACGGTTTTTAGTAAAACGTCCCACTTTGTCGATTCTAGTTACGGAGTTACGGGCAGTTTAGTGAAATATGGCAAAACTTACCGAAAATCAACTTTCGATGAAAACTGATAGAACATACTGTAATAAACCTATGACTTTGATGACGACGCATAAATCTCCATTTTAAGCACCTTTTTAGGGCCTCATAGTTTAGTGCCCAGCGACCCACTTTGTCGCATACAGAAAAAATCGTCGATATCGTATTTGTACCTGTTATTAGAGAACAATTTCTACTTTGCCGATATGGTGTTATGAGTAATTTGTAATATAGGGTAGTTTTTATCCCGAAAACCCATCCCTAATGGGATGAAATTGGGGGTGAAAATTTGTATGGAGCTACTTAAACCGCTTCACCAATTTGGATGAAATTTGGTATATAAATAGTTTGAGTCCCGGGGAAGGACATAGGATAAGTTTTATTCAGGAATTCATCCCTTAAGGGGGTTAAATGAGGGGGTGAATATTTAGATGTAACCAATTTTGATGAAATTTGAAAAAGGACATAGGATAGTTTTAATTCCGGAAATCATCCCTAAGGTGGTGAAAAGGGGGGTGAAACTTTGGATGGAACCCGTTTAAATGAGATTTGGTACAGAGATAGTTGGAGTCCCATGGAAGGACAATGCATAGTTTTCATCCCGAAAATCATCTCCTGAGGACCCCCTTTATTGAAATTAGGGTGGAAATTTGGATGGAACCCATTTAGATGAAATTTGGTATAGAGATAGTTAAAGTCCTGGGAAAGGACATAGGATAATTTTTATTCCGGAAATCATCCCCTACGCGGGTGGAATGGGAGGGAAAAATTTGTATGAACTCATTTAGATTACATTTAGTTTAAAAAAATCAAAATCAAAATCAAAATAATTTATTTCAGTAACTTATAAATACGTATACAAGTATCTGTGCTGGTGCCTCTTTTTAAGTATATAATATACTTGTGCTAAGAAGATCACCGCTCTTCCACATGTTGTGACTTAGGTGTAGGCATAACTTAAAATATAATGTATATAATAAGTAAACATTTCATATTATACTATGTGGTAAGTGCGCGCGCGCAAGTGTGTGTGCGTGTGTGCGTGTGTGCGTGTGCGCACGTGCGCGTGTGCGTGTGTGCGTGTGTGCGTGTGTGCGCGTGAGCGCGTGTGCGCGTGTGCGCGTGTGCGCGTGTGCGCGTGTGCGCGTGCGCGTGCGCGTGCGCGTGCGTGTGCGTGTGCGTGTGCGCGTGCGCGTGCGCGTGTGCGTGTGCGTGTGCGTGTGCGCGTGCGCGTGCGCGTGCGCGTGTGCGTGTGCGTGTGTGTGTGTGTGTGTGTGTGTGTGTGTGTGTGTGTGTGTGTGTGTGTGTGTGTGTGTGTGTATCACATTTAATATACAGGTCTCTGAAGTAAATTTTCAATATCAAAATAGCTTTTGGTTTTTAACCATACTGTTAACTTAGATTTACACTCATGCGTGGTGGAGGAATACATATTTATGTGCTTATTTATAAGATTATACAGGTTGGCAGATTTTGCTGCTTGTTGTCTCCTTGCAAATGCAGATTTCACTGTGGGAGTGTGGATAACTTTAGTTCTTTTCCTACGTGTACTTGTTGTTTCCGGTGTATATGTGGTTGTCTTGTGTGTCTTTATGATAAGGCTAAATATATATGATTTTCTTACAGATAATAAGTCACAGAGTGTATAAAGTTTGTTTGTGAAAAATCTGTACGGTTTGAAAAACATCACTTTTAGCAGTGCCCTTTGAGTTTAGAGATAGTTTTAGTACTTTTAGTCCTAGGAAAGGACATAGGATAGTTTTAATTCTGGAAATCACCCCCTAAGTGAGTGAAATGGGGGATCTCATAGGTTCAATACGTACACCATTTTTGAATTGTAATTATACTGTTTTTGGTTCAGCAAATTACACCTATGTTTATAAATTATGATTTTATACTTGTAGTATTTTTTTTGCGTATGATCCACCAAACCGTCAAAGTGGGTCACTAAACTTGAGTCGAAAAGAAATTTCGTTCAATTACGTTAAAAAAGTTTAAACAAACGACGTTAGTATCAAAGTCTCTTAGATTAACAATAACAAACCATTATCTCATACATAAAACTGAAAAATATACCAAACACAAACACTTGATGAAGAAGCACTAAAGTTTAGTAAACCGACCAAGTGGGACGCTCCCTATATAAAATCACTAAACTTTATACACACAAAAAGTACATATAATTTGATATTTTACATACTTTCTATGCTTGACAAGTATGTTTTTTAAGTAATCTCATGTTATATATTAAGAGACACATGTATTTTAATTTTTATACATGGCACTCTTGAAATCATTTGTTATTAACTTTTTGACATAATAACTAAATAAAAGGATCCACATAATTATTTCTGTCTTTTTTAGCATGGGAAACCATTTATAAATACAACTTTAATGATAATCTGCATGCCGTATAATAGAATATAGAAATAAACCCATATTCAGGATTTACATATTTTCGTCCTGTTTTTATGTTCAAGCCTCCATAACATTCAAAATACTAAGGTTACATACATGATTTTAATTAATTTAAAATCCCTAAAGTATGCCCATTCATTTAATACCAACCACTCCATAACTTCAAAGTAGAAGTGTGTTTTCTGCCATCCCAAACTTTAACCAACGTTTTCTCAATTGTCGCTTTTTCACTTCAGCAACTTTGCAGAATTTTTAAAAAATAACTTTAGCACCTAGAGACATGAATCTTTCACCAAAAGATAGCGTATGATCTCTAGTATTAGGAACTACTCTTAACTCCATATCGACGAAGTGGGACGTTTTGCGCAAAACGCAACTTCATATGAAATGATTGTCATTTACTATGACGCTAGAGGATCGTGATATCACGATCCCCTAGCGTTTTCTCTCTCTAGCATCTCATGCAACATTAAAATGTAGTTTCATAATTTTTTTGCCTTCTTTCGTTTGAAGTAATAATACATTTTGAGTCTACACCAATATTGCCAAGTATTATTTATTTTTTATATTTATTATATTGCTTATTTTTTAAAGATTTAAAGTTGTAAACCTCTTAGTCGGCCACCCTGTACATAAGGCTGAATCTATACTATTATTATAAAGAGGAAGCCTGTGAGATTGAAGCTTTGTATGTTTGTATGTTTTGGGTAATCTACGGAAACGCTTATCCAACTACAAAACATCTTTCATCTGCGTGTAGTATGGACTTTCTGGATGGTTATAGGCTTTATTTTATCCCGCAGGTTTGCCTGCGTTCTTTGCAATACGCGGGCGGAGCCGCGCGGGCAGCTAGTATGTAGTAAGGGGCATAAGAAGCCTTGTTCACCCACTAGGTTAACAGGTTAAGACGAGACTGTGGGTAACTCCTGAATGCAACTAGCACAGGACCCAAATTTGTTAAATCTATCTATAGTGTACTTTTTAAATAACTTACCATGTGAAAATAATGAGGTGGGTTATGTGGGACCTCATAATGGACTTTGGTTGATTGATCTTTATTTTGCCTTATTAAACAATAAATACCATGCAAAAATTGTATACATCAAAACACACACACATAGAACAAAAAACAAGAAAAATTATGTATATATATAGAGTCAACATAACAACAACCATACTATAACAAAATATCTTTGGGCAACTTAGCAATTATTTACAAATAACATAAAACCATAGTGTGTAGGTATGTTAGACACGTTAAAAACTATAAAAACGGTAGATACTTTTACTGACTGGTATGCCAATGGATACTACATAGAGTGTCTTATAGGGATATTGTTATTTATAATGAATTAATAATAATATAGATTCAGTACCAGAGTGTGACTTTTGTAGTTTAGAGAGAGATCGCTATTATTGATTAACCAGTGTAATCAAAACTATGAAACTTTACATGCCCCGTGTATGTAGCACAGAAGTACTAATCGTTATGTGATCAAGGTGTGATGACGACGAATAGATATTATGTAAGATATTTATTAAAAAATGCCAGAACAGACCTAAGACTACGCTTATAATTATTAGTCAGGGAGACGTAACGAATTAATTATTACAATACGAACCGTAAACACATCAATGTCAACCGCTGTACTTAGTATCAGATACAGCCAAGTATCAGATACATCACAAACCGAACAACAACAGCACGTTTAATAATGTTTTTTCACTCGCTACTATAAGTATGTAGTTAACGTATAATTGATAAAAAAATATGAATTTTGTGGTCGATCGTAAGAAACACTCAGTTGACAACTGAACTGATGTCACTTACACAGATAGTGTATACTGTATATAAAAGTGTACCATAGACTAGAAAATATGGTAGCATTGGTAATCATTTTTTTTTATGGCATTGCTATCTTGGCGCATTTAGCCAAACCATATTTCTTAACACATTGGTTGCCGTTGGAATATTTGATTTGCGCCTTGGCAATTGGCAACGCTGTACAGCCGGGTAGATGGATAAAATCATGAATAATGACACTAGGGAAATAATAGAAAATGCGGCCAAGTGCGAGTCGGACTCGCACATGAAGGGTTCCGTTAAATAAAATGCGGTTTACGATTTATGACGTATTAAAAAAAAACTACTTACTAGATCTCGTTCAAACCAATTTTCGGTGGAAGTTTGCATGGTAATGTACATAATGTATTTTTTTTTTAGTTTTATCATTCTCTTATTTAAGAAGTTACAGGGGGGGGGGGGGGGATACACTTTTTACCACTTTGGAAGTGTCTCTCGCGCAAACTATTCAGTTTAAAAAAATGATGTTAGAAACCTCAATGTCATTTTTGAAGACCTATCCATACGTATGGAATTGATGGAAAAAAAAAATGATTTTCAGTTCTAAGTATAGGGAACTCCAAAAAATTATTGTTTTTTAGGGTTCCGTACTCGAAGAGTAAAACGGGACCCTATTACTAAGAATCGGCTCTCCGTCCGTCTGTCTGTCACCAGATCTGTATCTCACTGATACCGAGATAGTTCCAGTTGAAATTTTAACAGATGATGTATTCCTGTTGTATTGTTATTGAAATTGGTACGGAACCCTTCGTGCGCAAGTCCGACTCGCACTTGGCCGGTTTTTTTCTATTTTTGTGTGAAAATCTTAATGCGGTTTACAGAATGTATCTACTTACCAAGGTTCAACAGTATAGCTCTTATAGTTTCGGAAAAAAGTGGCTGTGACGTACGGACCGACATGACGAATCTATAAGGGTTCCGTTTTTTGCCATTTGGCTACGGAACCCTAAAAAGCAGAATTCCAAATCTTTTAATAGTGTCGATCTTGTTGTATAATGATTAATGACAACATCACAAAAACCCTGTGCAAAAACTGCAAATTCTATGCCGGTCGGTTCTCCTTCCGCAACGCACAGTAGCTTAGCTTTTTTGGAGCGACCATTCAGTACCACAGAATAAATAATAGTATCTAGAGACGCTCCTAACTCCTAACGTACGGAAGGATATCTGCTTCTCTGTGTAACAGCTAGACAATAGGGAACATTACTGCAATGTTCTGCCGCCAGAGGCAGCACTACCACTAATAGTAAACCAGTATAGGAATATAGGGATTAACACACACATGCACAATTGATTGTCAAATGAGTGACAAGGATGCTTGCATAGACAATACCGCAAGTGGGAACGAGATACAATGTCAACGCTGCTAGTGTCGCCACCTACGAAGAGCTTTGCGTAATGTTCCCTATTCAAATCACGGAATCCTTCTTTCCTTAGGTTTTTGTTTTGAACAAAAATGGTGGTCTCTTTACTCCGTTGAATTTATCTTTTTATTACACTTATACATGCAAATTAAACTGTCGTTGGCAAAGGCCGGACGTTGAAAAACGGTCTCCAACACGCCCCTCCGACCGAGCGAAGCTTGGTCGGCGCCGACCACTGTAGTATGAAATTTTGATGCAAACAACTGTCTACACGGTCGTCTAGCAGACTCTGAAGCTCCCTACACATTGGGCTATCATGGCCGCAGAACAGGGCAGGACGAGGTCTTGCGTTGGAATGCGATGCATGGGAGTATGCTGTATGACTTTCTCCCTCTAACGCATAGTTGCGCCCTGATAAAGCCGCGTCCGCTGTGCCAAGTTTTCGTTGTTTTTAAACGTCAAACATATTTTGCCAATCAAGTTTCAAGGTGGTTCATGAGATGTTGCGATAGAAAAGATTCAATAATTTTTGATATGTTGGGTACAATTGATATCGGTCTATAATTGTCAACTGAAGTTTTTTCTCCCTTTTTGTATACCGGACACACTCTTGTGCATTTCAGTATGTCAGGGTAGATACCAGCTGCGAACATCTCGTTTATTAGGACAACCAGTATTTCCGATATCAATGGCCAAACTGACAAAAGTATACCTATTGACGGATATGTCATAAATATCAAAAGTCAGGACTTTACAGAAAAAAGGTTGAGAGACAGCAGTAACCCCTCTAAAGAAATTTGGAAAGTTATTAGGGAAGAAATTTCGACATCACAGGGAAGGAAGGACATCGCGCTGAACGATAAAAATTCAAGGCCTATTTCCAAAGATGACATACCCGACCATCTTAACTCGCATTTTTTGAGTGTTGCATCCAACTTAAATATAGGGATTCCGACTGTGGAACTACCCGGCGTCTCACGGGCCGACCTCGATCGCATTCTTAAATCTCTATTAAAAAGCCGAAACACTTTTGATATTTACCCCCTTTACATACCGATTTATCTGTACTTATACTGATTTTAGTGAATTAATTCAGATATATTAGGGTTCCATAGCCAACAAAGAACTATCCACTTAAACTTAATGAACGGTTGTATCTCCGACACAACCCGCTTATTTTTTTATAAAGTAACATATTACCTGAATCATATTTTTGCAAACCTCTAATTTGTTGGCCACAGATTACGTCTGAAACTCCTGAATTCTGTAGGTACACCTACTTCACAGAATCCGATGATGAGGTAAGGTCAATTCTGGTCAGGGAAAGATGAGCCTTTTTTTTAAATGGCGACAGTACGAGTAATATCATTGTCAAACGTCTTAAATTAGTATGATGTCCTAATCTTGATAAGTACTTGATATTATGGCAACTAAGAAAGTAACTGGTCCATAACAAATTAGACTGTTTTTGCTTTTTAAGAGAATTAAGAGGGTATCCTAGCAGCATTTTTCCATACAAACGTATTCCCCTATTTCCTTCCTGGTTTATCCCTCTAGAGGACTCGTTTTTTTTTATAAAATCTAGGTGTACTGTATGTATGCCCTGTCATTTACTTTTTCCCAAAAAATAATTACCAAAACAGATACGAATTTTCGAAAACCTAAAAAATGCCCCATTTTTACTGTCATATTCAGATGACTACCAGACAAATATGAAAAGTTTTTACGTTAAAACAAAATAATAGAAACATAGATCTACTCTTCCTCTAAATTTCAACACCAAACATAATTGAATCGGCGCAGGTTTGGCGGAGAAAACAGGGGAATACAAAGCATCGATCTTGTCAAGATTTTGTAGTGAAAATCGGTCTGAGCTGCGGTTGTCCCTATCGCGCATCGCACGCGGTCGCTTGGGCGCAACGCGACGGCAATAGTTTGTACAAATACCTATTTCTCAATTTTGTCGCAGACCGACTACGCTCTTAAAGGGTAGCTTACTGCTTATATAATTCACATTGAATATGGAATAATGTTGTGGGGCAGTAGTGCAAATGCCAAAGATCTATTTTTAATGCAGAAAAGATGCGTAAGAGTTCTCAGCAACATAAGAAATGAAGAGACTTGCAGACCACACTTCTGTAGATTAAAAATTCTTACCCTCACATCTCTGTACATATTGGAAACGTGCAAATTTGTCCATAAATATCCTAGTCTGTATCCCAAACCGGAAAACTTCAACTCTCATGCACACAACTTACGTCATCGCAATAAAATAATTCAAGCAGTTCCCGCCAAACTAACAATGTTCAGTAAAGGCCCTTACGCAATGTCTATTAGAATCTACAATAAAATCCCGCAGCTTATAAGAAACGAAGTTACATATAACACTTTTGTTAATAAACTTAAAACTTACCTCCTAACTGAATGCCCATACTCGCTGCAGGAGTTCATGGGCCAATATTTTTTTACAATTTAATAGATGGTGCAAATGCAATCAAGTAGGTATGTTGTTATCTAATGTGCAGATTTTATATAAATATAACAATATGTTGATTTTTTTTAAATATATGTATGTTTAGGTTAGTTTAGTATTTAAACATGTTGCTACACCCTAGTAGGGTCCATGTCTGTACTCATTAATTTTAAGAACATCCTGTAAATACCATGGTTGCAGCAAATAAATGAATATGAATATGAATATGAAGAATATCATAAAAAGTTCAATTACTATTATATATTTATCTCAGTAAAAAGAATGACGGATACTTATTACAAGGTCGGAAAAACGTATTACATGTATGTACTTACAGTCTTCAAGAGTGTGGTATACTTTTATATACTTGCAGCTGAGCGCCTTCATCTTTGGTGCTCTCATACCAGGTGAAGGTAGGCAGATAGCCTGAGAAAGATACGGTTTCGCTCTATGAAAACACAACAATATATCTATATCAGCCATATTTTCACACCAAAAAATAGGTTGGGTAATTTGACTAAATATTCATTAATAATCCACCGAAATTTAATACCGCAACGGTAAAAAATAATGAAAAATAATCTATAAGTATAAATTCCGTAAAAATCAGGCGAAAATGGTATAAACATTCTTTATTTTACAATTGACTACTACTTCTTTATACGTTCTTTGGGATACGCGCATAATCCACTTATTTTTGTTAATGAACAAACCTTTCTATAGGCCAGATGAAATTTAATATTATCTCAAGGTCGTAAATATTTCATTAAAATGCTGTTATTTCCCGGTGCATATATTTTTTGATTCAGGTAGTAAGTCTCCAAATTTATGTACTCAAACATGTTTTAATTATAAAAATACTGTTAGCATTTTTCTTGCGGTTTAAATTTTTTACTTAACTTCCGGTAAGCTTCCGGTCCATAGACTTATAAAAGGGTGACTGGTAATTCGACCTATTCCTTGAAAGGGGTTATACCTACTAGAGCTAATTTGCAACAATTTATGTCCAGTCAACCAGGGGTCGAAACTCGCTGGTTTCCGAGATATTTTTTTAATTTTTCGAGTTTTTACTTTGTTTGAAAAAAAATCGCCTTGCAGCCTTAAAGTGCTTATTGTGACAAAAATGTTTTTTTACCATCCAAATGGAAGTACTTTTGTCACAATCACCAGCTTAAGGCTGCAAGGCGATTTTTTTTCAAACAAAGTAAAAACTCGAAAAATTAAAAAAAAATCGTGTTTTGACCCCTGGTTGACTGGACATAAATTGTTGCAAATTAGCTCTAGTATAACCCCTTTCAAGGAATAGGTCGAATGACCAGTCACCCTGTATAAGTCGTATACAATTAATTAGTTTGATATTGAATTATTTCCAAAAAAACCGTATCTTTCTCAGGCTAAGAGTATTTCACAATGCACCTTCTACCCACTCCACGTCTTCCGGTACCTTTCCGCCCCCACGGCCATCGGTTCTACGTGCAATGTGCCCCACCCACTGCCACTTAAGTTTAGCGGGAGGGGTATATTAGAATCACAAAATTTGCCAGGAAGCGGATTTTTTTTTACCTATTCATTTATATATTTTTGGGAAGGCAATTGCTAACTATATTTAAATAGGCTTTGTACATTAAATTAAAAAAAAGGCACGAGTTTAACCTAACATCTCTGGGTGTTTTAGGAAGAGGAAGAGAAGTATAACCAGTTTACAATTTACTCAATCATAACCCAATACATATTTCACTGCCTTCTCTGTCTGAGTGCATTATGTATGCAACAAAAAAACTACGTATATTGCATAAATGTACTTTTTAATAAAAAACTTCAACATGTATCTAAACCAGGGGTCGGCAACCTTTTAGCAACCAAGGGCGACATAGGAGCTAACAAAAATGACGCGGGCCGCACTTCTTAATTCCAAAATTCTGAATTCAACGACCTTTACATATAAAACACCCAGGGAGGCTCGCGGGCCGCAAGCAAGGGTCTCGCGGGCCGCCTGTTGCCGACCGCTGATCTAAACTAACAAGAGTTAAGTAAGTGCCTAAATATATATTTCCTCAAAAAGATGCAAGATACAGATATATATATTATTATATACTGTTAGACGCTTGAGTTACTGCAATAACGCAAAACCGTCGTACCTAGTCAAATTAGAATCAACAATAAAATGTACCATTATTTTTTATGTATGGTTTTATTTAATGTGGTCGACTTTTAAGAAAACTGTCTTTTTAATTGAAATCTTGGACACTGGACGGCAGTGGCGGCGCGTCAAAATTTTCGATGGGCAACCCGGAACAAAAAAAGGTAAGAAAGAGTTAGAATATATAGAGTAGTTAGAGGCTTGCCTAAAATCAAGCCGGTGGGAATCGGATTGAATGGTCACTTCGCCACTGCTGGACATAGTTGCTTTTTTGAATAGAAGGTTGACTTTTCAAATGTATTTAAGCCCGATTAAAATGCATGTTGAACCAATAAAACAAATCATACTAATATTTTCTGCAATACTTAAATAATATACTTTTCAAAACAAAGTTTTAACAGACTTCAAATCAGTAGCCAAATTGCTTCAAGTTTGCCTATAAAATATGAAGAGTTCCCTCAATTTCTCCAGGATCCCATCATCAGAACTGGATTTTGGTGACAACGAGACCAAACTGGAAGTATATGCTTCAATACACAGAGAAAAATGTTCAAATCGGTTCATAAATTACCGAGTTATCGCGTAACAAACACACATAAAAAAAACATACTAGACGAATTGAGAACCTCCTCCTTTTTTGAAGTCGGTTAAATATACATAATACCTACGAGACTAACTTAATAATATAATGTAGGTAAGTCGGTTAAAATGTCCAAGTTTCAGGTATTGAGTTGATTTAGTAACGCGTTGTACAGTTATCTTCATTTAAGTGTTTTTCGTCTTATTTGTATATTGACTATCTACTAGGCATCAATTACTTTCTTCTGCCGCTTGTTATCAGCATTCACGATTGAGTACCCTAAACGAAACCTGAAACAAATATCGCAATTAACTCTTATGATGGAATCTAGACAAGTTAAAATAATAATATTACAATTACAGTTAAAATAAAAAGATTAAACCACTATACCATACAAAAAAAAGCGGCCAAGTGCGAGTCGGACTCGCACATGAAGGGTTCCGTTAAATAAATTGTTTTTTACAATTAATGACGTATTAAAAAAAACTACTTATTAAATCTCGTTCAAACCAATGTTCGGTGGAAGTTTACATGGTACATACATACATCATATATTTTTTTTAGTTTTATCATTCTCTTATTTTAGAAGTTAGAGGGGGGGGGGACACACATTTTACCACTTTGGAAGTGTCTCTCGCGCAAACTATTCAGTTTAGAAAAAAATGATGTTAGAAACCTCAATATCATTTTTGAAGACCTTTCCATAGATACCCCACACGTATGGGTTTGATGAAATTTTTTTTTTTGAATTTCAGTTCTGAGTATGGGGACCCCTAAAACTTAATGTTTTTTTTCGATTTTTGTGTTAAAATCTTAATGCGGTTCACAGTATACATCTACTTACCAAGTTTCAACATAGCTCTTATAGTTTCGGAAAAAAGTGGGTGTGACATACGGACGGACAGACAGACAGACTGACGGACGGACATGACGAATCTATAAGGGTTCCGTTTTTTGCCATTTGGCTACGGGACCCTAAAAATGGCAATGAAATTGGTATCTACTAATTATAGTTGATTCCAATCAAGGAAATAGAGTACCCAGTTTAGTTTGATTTATAATATACTTTCAAAACAAAGTTTTAACCGACTTCAATTCAGTAATCCGCCAAGCCACATGAACATTTCCACATTTTTTTTTCCAATTTACCACATGAACAATTGCGTTGATTTTTAGACCAATAAACCAAATCGCTGTATGTGGGCCGATAATATTTGAGGACTTCCGTCGATTCCTCAAGAATCTCAGATTTACCTTTGAAACTTCATTGTTTGCTATTTCAACGGAATAATATCAGAATCTGTGACGTACTTATATAGTTTGAAGTACATCATTGAGAAGTTCCACAAGCCATCTGTGGTCTTCATCATCACTTCCACTTCACCAAATTTATGATTTCCGGGTGTAAATACACGAGTTAAGTGCCTATAGACATTACATATTTAAATTGTCTAATGCTGGCACTCCACTTGGCGTTGCGTGGTTTCCTCTCTTTCATTTACCGTACTTAATTTGGCGTTGCGTGGTTGCGCCTCTTTTATTTGCCGTAGCAAGGAAAAAGATGTAACACGAATGTTTGGGCAAATACCGCCAATTGAAGTGCCAGCATTACACACACATAACAAATACCAATTCGAACACGCCACCCCTACATGCAAGAGGGGTTTTCTTTATTTTTAGGGTTCCGTACTTAAAGAGTGAAACGGGACCCTATTACTAAGACTTCGCTGTCCGTCCGTCCGTCCGTCTGTCTGTCACCAGGCTGTATCTCAAGAACCGTGATAGCTAGAGAGTTGAAATTTTGACAGATTATGTATTTCTGTTGCCGCTATAACAACAAATACTAAAAACAAAATAAAATAAATATTTTTATTGATAATGGTACGGAACCCTTCGTGCGCAAGTCCGACTCGCACTTGGCCGGTTTTTTTAATTGGTTTTGTTGGTCAGACTTACTTCATATGTGGCTCACAGAGAATCCTGTTGGACAGGAGCAACGCCGCGAGGCATCCGAAGCAGAACATCACGGTTATCCCGACCACCGGGGCGAACTGGAAAAAATAATTACTAGGTACGTAAGTCATTTCTTACATTTGGAAACTAAATCGTTAAGTAGGTAGAACAAAGCCTGGTTCAAAATACTTTATAAACTAACATAAAATGGTTCAGTTTGCCTCTTTTGAGCATGTTTACGTATTCTCTAGCAAACGGTTCCACTTTACAATCAATAATGTGCAATTCCGTATCAACGCAATAAAAAAAAGTCCTTTTCGACCACGATAAACAGGGACTTTTCGCTTGAGAATGACACCTGTGTAATAAAAAGGTATTGAGTGCCATATATACCTAACTGCTACAGTACCGGCCAATAATATATCACCTTTGCGTTTTATTGTACATATGAACGTGTATAGAGTAAACAATTTAGGTTTGTTGAAACATCTCGTATTTTACTAGTTACTCGTACATATTTTATATAAAATTTTGACGACAACTGCAATGCACTACTGTAAATTTACGCTGTAGCAGTGTGTGACTCACAACTCAGCGTAAATGCTGGCTTCAGCATAAATTTTATTTTTGATTTTTATTTTATTTAAAATATGTACGAGTAACTAGTAAAATACGAGATGTTTCAACAAACCTAAATTGTTTACTCTATAGACGTTCATACAATAACACGCAAAGATGATATATTATTGGCCGGTACTGTAGGTAGACGAGTTGTTTGCTCGGAGATTCTCGCCAAATATCGGTAAATGTATGTTATCCACTCAGGGCCAATTACTCACAGATGAGTCATGCCTTTACGAGCGATTTCCGCTACAGAGCGGAAAAACGCTACTACGCGCTACGGCGTAGCACACGTAGCGATGCGTGGCCTCGAAGGTGTTAACGGCTACGCACGTAGCGCTACGAAAATGTACTAAGTGTAAGTATACTAGTACCTACTGCATGATAAAAACAAATTACCACCGAAATCTAAGTGGCTACCGCGAAGCAAAAACGAAGTTATTTCGTGTATATTCCTCTTTGTCGCACTTGCCTGTTTGAGCGACAGAGATACACGTACGAATTTCGTTTTCTTTTTGCGGTAGCCACTCTTGTTTTAACCACGTTTTAACCAACAGTATTTAGTGGACCGTTAAAATACATCGTGGGTAAGCAGATGAAATTACATCAACGACAATACAATACAACAATACACATTTTAAGACATTAATCACGATTATCTATATCCACACTTGCGTTTCGCGAGCGGGACAGGAGCGGGGCGGCAACGTGAACGCAGCTTGCGTGGGTGCAGAGTGAACTAGACACGACGCGTATTGCCGTTTTTTTGTCATGGATTCTCCGTGTACGTACACCCGTTCACGTTATGCCACCGGCACCGTCGCATTCCTGCCCCGCTGGCTAAACGCAGGTGTAGCTAATTATTAATTAAGGCCCTAACAAAGGGATGATAGAAAATAAAAAATAATCTTACACAATCATTCGCAGCTTTGCATGATGAATCTTGGCTTTAAAACGTCGCATTTAATACTGAAAAATTTACCGATACCCTGAGAACTTTACGGTTTCGCTCTATGAAAACACAACAATATATCGATATCAGCCATATTTTTACACCAAAAAATAGGTTGGGTAATTTGACTAAATATTCATTAATAATAATAAAATTAATACCGATACGGTAAAATATTATGAAAAGTAATCTTCATAAATTCCGTAAAAATCAGGCCAAAATGGTATAAACTTTCTTTACTTTATAATTGACTACGTTATTTGGGATACGCGCATAATCCACTTATTTTTGTTAATGAATAGACCTTTCTGTACGCCAGATGATCAATATTATCTCAAGGTCGTAAATATTTAATTAAAATGCCGTTATTTCCTGATGCATATATGTTTGTATTCAGGTAGTAAGTCTCAACATTTGTGTATTCAAACATATTTTCATTATAAAAATACTGATAGCATTTTTGCTTACGGGTTAAAAAAAAATTCCTAACTTCCGGTCCATAGTTTCGTTTCAATAGTAAAAGTTGCTTAAAATAACATATAAAAGCCGTATACAAATAATCAGCCTGATATTGAATTATTTCCAAAAAAAACCGTAATCTTCTCAGGGTACGAACGGTGTTCAGACGAGGTAATTAAAATTATTTTTGTTACTTACTGTAATACCTACTTGTATAGGTACAATGTCATTTACCTATTTAGTTATTGCTAAATAGTAGCTCAAAAATAGTAAATTTTGCATCGACAATTTATTAAATGTGTTGGGGCTTGCAACAATGAGGCCAGAATTCGGTGATAGTTTTCCTCTCATTAATTCCACATTTTCTTCAATGTCTTTCACCTAAGGAAATACCGTCATTGGGTAAGCCAGAATTACGTATGGGATAGTTAAATTGTCCAATTAAACATTTACTATAAAATAAATATCTACTGTTGACAGCATTGGAATAAACGTAACAACTAAAAGTTTGGCCGTACAGAGAAGCGGTATGAAGAGGCCCGTCACTTTTGACACCTTTATGACAAAATAAGTCGAGTCGATAAGAAGCAAACCACTACATTAAGGTAAGCGTCCACAGTTCCGTATCGGACGATCGCATCATACGGGTCCGTTTTTTAATTTTTTTAATTTTCATTTATTTAACGAAGGTTTTACAAATGCCACCCTCATAGTGGCTCTCTTATTCTAATTACTTCTTAATTTTAATATATTCTTAAATAAGTTGTACACTGATTCCGCTTCTTCAGAGGTCGGAGTAGCTAATATACAATTTATTCTACCGAGATCATAGTTATTTATATTTAGTAGACGCCGCTGTGCGTCGCCACGGCCACACTCCATCGTAACGTGGTATACATCTTCCACCACGGGTCAGTTTGCAGGCAGTAACGTCTTCTGTTAATTAATTATTTCCTATGGGATTGGCGACGAACTTATCGAAGCGAGCGGACCAGTGGACCCATCTGTCTAAGATAATCGATATGATTTTTGATGAAAGTGATGCAGAACTATTCGTCGTTGTTGCTTGTTTGTTGACAGAGGACGATGAAAGGAGACGAAAAAAGAGAAAACTTAAATTACATATTTAAGAAGAGATCGTGATATGGAGAATATCATTCATAAATTTCCTGAGTCTCTAAACGACGACGCACAGTTCTTCCAGCATTTTCGTATGTCTCGAGAATACTATACCATATTTTTTCTAGCTTGATTAGAATGACAGGTGCCAAACTGACGTATATTACGTAGTGTTTTCTTTCACGGTAGCTAGACCTTTCATTAACTGATTTGAGATCAAGTCTATATAAAATCCGCATATTAGACGTGATTTTATTTTTACAAGCAATATTTAACCCTTGGAAAATATAAATTTCGCTTACCGCCTTACAAAGTGACATCTATCATTCTAATCAAGCTAGAAAAAATATGGTATAAAATCCGTTGCGTGCGATGCGTAGCTGTGGACGCTTACCTTTACTCGACTATACAATTCTCGGTTACATGTCATGTCACCTGTGTGGCTAGAATGAATTAAGTAGGTAATAAACACAATTTGCCGGCAGTTTGCGAGTTAGTCGACTATGTTATGCTTGGTATAAGGAATAACTGAACAGGAAACCCGCAAAGGCAAACTTTTCGAAACTAAATATGAATATAGCGCGGAACCCTTGGAGCCGGAATCGCACTTAAAATAATTGTTTTTTCCAGTCCACTTGATTGAGAGTAGAATTATGATGTAACATTTCCATTTTAGGTCATGGGCACCAAAAAGGGCGGGGCCGCAAAAAAATTACATTGTAGTTATTAATATTATTAAATACTGCATCCATAAATCTAAATATCGTGACTTCCAATTTTAACTTACCTGATTTGAGCATTCGAAGTCCCAATTAATATTCAATAACTTTTCGTATAGAGTTACGAATCGGCTAAAGTTGCACACCTCTCCACAATATGGTATGTTCAGTACGTGTGGTTCTTTAATATCGGTGAAGTTCCTGTACGAGATTCTGATGTAATGTTGGTTGGTGTTATTAGCTGGAAAGCAAAGAATATTGCAACAAAACTATCAAGTTCGTAATGTACAGTTATGAAATCATGAATGTTATGTATGACCCAACATAACTTACAATACAGTAGCTCCATGAGAATAGTAGACGTATAGGCAGGGCAGTTTCCGTCAAACAGGCCCAGGGCATTGAGAACACTCGCGATGGTGATATCATGTCCACTGTACACTGACAGTTTAATGGTCTTGGAGTAACCTTCTGGATATGTCAGGGACGTGTTGGCCATGTTCATCACAATTTCCTGAATCAGGGGACCAGCCTTCAGGCGGGCTAGGAGTGGCGTCATCGTCGGAATACGAAAACTGAATGAAAACCGAAAATAGTTAGTATCGTTTGAGAAATCAGAAATAGGGTCATTGGGCCGGATAGCGACCCCTTTAGTAATTATACAACTGTCTAACTACAAAAAAATGCATTGCTCAATGCTCGTGTCCCTACACGAGCATCTGTTGAAGTGTTCTTACTATTACTTATTTTTAATAAATCAATTTTCATTCTTCAGCTGGTTGCTACTCGTCGCGTAAGACTCTAACTTATACATATTTTTCTACTCCTGTACCGTTATCTGTCATTTATAAAGGGTGGAAAGTTAAAACGGGGCAGTAAGGGCAGCTGCTAGATCCCTTGCCGCCACGCAAAAATGGCATTAGGATATCATTCCTAACTTTTTAAGTGATGACAATCTACATTCACAGATTTTAGAAAAAAAGTACAGTCAGCGAGAAAATCATCACAATTGACGATTTTTTTTAATGCCATTCGATCCCATCTATTAAGGATCAAAATAATCTTCGGGACCGACTAAGGTTTGACTACTAGAACGCCCAGAAATCAAATTCAGATTCCTATACTGACTGTATGGAAAAAGTTTTCTTTGATTTCTGGGCGTTCTAGTAGTCAAACCTTAGTCGGTCCCAAAGAGTATGGATCGAATGGCATTAAAAAAAATTCACCAAAAGTGATGATTTTCTCGCTGACTGTACTTTTTTTCACAAATCTGTGAATGTAGATTGTCATCACTTAAAAAGTTAGGAATGAAATCCTAATGCCATTTTTGCGTGGCGGCAAGGGATCTAGTAGCTGCCCTTACTGCCCCGTTTTAACTTTCCACCCTGTATAGGCTGTAGCTCAAATACAATGACACCACTAATAAGTCGTCGCAAAACTCTATGCTCTATGCCCAAAAACGCACTGTTTAGCGTACTTTTTTGGTTCATACATTTTTCATAAAAGCACTGTTTAACTTTTTTAAATCGGCCGCTATATTGTAGTGGTGCCGCCAACTTCATAAACAAATATTTCGAAATAAAAGTTTTTATTTACGATTTAACATTTGTATATTATACATTATTTACTACAATAATAATAAATCATCATCTATTGTGTATTAAATTACATGTTTTATAAATTCTTGGTATTTTTTATGAAAATAAAGTTCGAATTCGGTCCGGATCCGGATTAGGTTTGGTTCGGATGGCAAATGCAAACAAATTAAAAACAAAACAAACCATAAACAAGAAGTGTCACATTTCCGATTTCCCACCAAAATATATACAGTTCAAAATGAAAAGATGAAAGATGATAAACTGTTAGTCCTAGAATATTAAGATTTTATTCGTGTTTGTGAACATAAAAGTGTACGTTCCTTTTAAAATGGTCGAAGCAATTAATAACTGCACTCCTGAAGAAATTGCGTAAGTAGCAAAAGTACGAATAGAAATCTTGCTGCCCGAAAAGGCTAACTATTTTGTAGTCTGCTATTTATTTAAAATTTGTCGTAGAAAAAGTATTGTATGCAACGGTTTATAACTGGTCTAAAAACGCTCGTGGCGTCTTTAATATAAAAGTAGAACGAGTATACATGAGGCGCGCAATTTAGGCATTGTAATGGACGAGTCATTGCCTTGTACGGACGGTTATTGGCTTGTACGGACGGTTATTGGCTTGTACGGACCGAATAGTGCAAAGGGTGCAAAACGCATGTGCGCGCTACTGTTTTGGTATCCCCCCCCCCCCCCCCCCCCCCTCTCCGATCACACGTGACACCTTATCTGAACTCTGCAGGTATTCTCAAAATGACATACCGAAGAGAACTTCATCTATCTTCCTTGTTGTTTGGCGTGGTAAAAACGTCCGAGCCAGACTATTTACATAAAAAGTTCACCTGGCGCTCAAGCAGGTCGTCCTCCTCACACGGCATTAGATCAGTATGTCATGAATTGCTACTTCCACGTCACCATACCGCCGCATTCCGAGGAAGTTTTAAATATACAGCCACTAAGTGCTGGAATAACATACCTCCGCCACTCAAGAAATGTAATACCATTGGCACTTTCAAATTGCATCTGAAACGACACCTTATGCAAATACAACAGGCACTTCCTCCTGGTTGTCGTGCTGTGCCTTCATATATGTAATTAACTAATTAATGACCATATGAACTACCATCAGAGTACCTGGTACATTAAATTATATGCTTTCAATTATGCCATTGGCCAAATATGTTTATTATGTATGAACATCCAAACATACCTACTTACAATATTATTACTCAAATTTCATCCCTATTGAACAATATCATCACACACTTCGTATTCCAAGTCAAGTCAAACACACGCACACATATACATACACACACACATACACACGCACACACAATAACTGAGACATTTCGTTCCCGACAAACAGCGAGCAATTCAAAATGGATGTATATAGTTACCAGGGTTTGCCTGAAAACCAGCGTTGCAGTGACCTCGCTGTAACATTATGCTGAGGCAAACTCCTTTTTAACATCACACACACATCATAACTGTAACATTAAATTTATATTTTAATTCTAATATTTTTTCGTGTAATGTGATGTTGAATAAAGCTTTTCTACTTCTACTTAATTGCGCCACTCGCGTTTTAAGACCCTTCTTATAAAACAGTTGCATAAAATACTATTATATTGGTGGCCTAAAATTCTCAAAAACGATTTAATTTTTGTCTCTGCTTGACTTATTGGACTGGACACTGACGTGAGGACACTGAGGTGCCACTAGATTTAGTAGTTATTGTTTTCCGCTTACATACCTATAACAGGCTGGCTCTCGTATTTGGTTAGGATACACTGAGTGAGTCCAGTTTGGTAGTGTAAAGTTATACAATTTCTCTATGTTCAAGGTGCTGTAGACAGTAAGAATATCATAATAATCCTTGATTTTCTTTCCAGTGTATGCAGTCAGATAACTGAAATTAAAAAAAACATTACAACACTTCATGATATAATGTATTAATAAACATCTACTAAACAAATATTGTGAAGTTCTCACAGCATTTCAACCGTTTTTACTTTTCAGAGACTCTAGTATAAGTTTTATCGGTACAATACGTTTTCGAACGCGTTTGCGTTTACTTCCAATTTGTATGGCAACGCGAACAGCGCCTCTGGTGGTAACTATTAGGAACTATGAGTTACCAAACAAATTGAAACTAAACGCAAACGCGTTCGAAAACGTATATGTATCGATAAAACTTATACTAGAGCTACTGTCACGCTCTTAACTATTACTATGTAGTTTTGGAAGCTTTGGATTGCAATAATTTCCAAGTATTCCTCAGAAGTCCTATATAACTAAAACTGGTAACACAATTACAGGGATATGGTTGATAATAATGTGACCAGCATCAGAATATGTGACATCCTTTACATCATTGAGGAGTTCCATAAGTCGTGTGGTCTTCATCATCAGTTCCACTTCACCAAATATGTGGTAATTGAGTGTAGATACATAAGTTATAATAGAAAATACAGAAATCACTATACGCGGGCCTATTAAAATTGAGGAGTTCCCTCAATTCCTCATGGATCCCATCATCCAACAATGGGACCAATCTGGAAGCATAAACTTTCAAATTAAAAGAATTGTACAAATTGGTTCATAAATAAATGATGGAGATCAGAGGTAATACACATTTAAAAAATCGAAAAGAAAATACAACCGAATTGAGAACCTCCTCCTCATATCATGCTACTACGGCCAAGAAAGTAAATGCTGTTGAACTGCTGTGAGAAATACGCAGTTAACTTAATCATTACTAAGAATATTTGTTTTACTATGCATTTCCGTTGTAATCAAAAGTATAAAAAGTACAGCAAAAACACACTGTAGACAATGTGTAACACTTTAGAAAAGTAGTTAGTGAGGCCCTGTATTGGTCCTTTTAGAAAACTTACTCCATCAAATCTTGATATTTAGCCAGCCTGGATGTATACTGTTTGGATTGCTTGTAATCTTCAAGGGCCTTGTCGTAAGCAGGACATTTCCTAAGCATAGCTAGAACTTCATCACGAGACTCAGGCACAGTGTGGACAGGTATGGGTTGCCAATTTAATTGATCATCCCAAACAGCTTTTCCAACAGGAGGGTACATTCCTAAATAATAAATCATGTCATCAAGGTCTGAGTGGCTAGAACATGGAGATAAATCTCTAATAATATAATACAGCGTTTTGTTACCAGAGGTAGGTGTTAGGGCTATGAACCGATATTGCAAGATTTTTTTTCTTAACTACCAACTTTTTTTTTCCTTATAAAATAATTCAGCACGCAATGTATCACTACATGGTCTTACTGATGTGACCAGGGACTGCATAACGGAAAAATACCGGTATTCTATTTTAACGGTATGACGTCATATCGGTTGTCAAATAGCGGTTTCGGTAGCGGAACCTTTATATTTCGCTATCGAAATATAAAGGTACCTTTATTTTTCCAGTACCTTAACCGCTTTTTAAAGCTACCGATATATCGATTTTGGCCTGGCGTTGTTGCCAAACCGCCGGCAAAGGCACTGCCGTTTTGTCTTTAAATGTTTAGTAGCCAATGCTTCCTCTGTAGAGTGCCAGCTCACTTACTTTTTTCGGTTACCTTAAAATACCGGTATTATAAAGGTTTCGGTATAAATAAATATTACGGGACAATCTTACACAAATCAACCTATGCCCACGGTTTACTACATAACGGTACCGTAATGGAATACCGGTTTCATACCGGTATATAACCATAGCCGAAATCAGTCCCTGGATGTGACGTCACAACTGTCACAAGTAACCCGCTTCTTCCATGTGTCAAATGAGTTGTAAGCATTACATTGCTGCTCAATAAATTTTCACTATTATGTTTGGTAGTTAAGACTAATTTTCTTACAATATCAGTTCATAGTACTAAAAGCTATGTATGGTTACAATTTGAGGTAATATTAAACATACAGGCTGTATACCTGCTCGTGCAAAGAACCCTGGTGGAGTCAAGGTATAGAAATAAAGCCTATGTCCATGCTCTCTATATACGCCTTCTGGACACCAGCGGGCAGCGGGCAGTGTTCCTACATTCGAGTGAGTTCAATGTATGGGCATCCACTCGCTCCCTGCTACCTGTTGGCATCCAGACCACGGCCTGAGAGATTACCCCTGACATTACATAAGTCATCATCCTCCTAGCATTATTCCCGGTTGTGCCCTAAAGGAGTTCAGAGTCCGCTTTGACACCTAATCCCAAGAATTGGGATAGGCACTAGTTTTACGAAAGCGACTGCCATCTGACCTTCCAACCCAGAGGGAGAACTAGACTTTATTGGGATTAGACCGGTTTCCTCACTATGTTTTCCTTCACCGAAAAGCTAACGGTAAATATTCCATACATAAGTTCCGAAAATCTCATTGGTACGAGCTGGGATTCAAACCCACGACCGCCGCTTGACAACTGCATGCCTGAACCACTAGGCTACCCTGACATTACATAAGTATAACAATGACAAAAGAAAGGAAGTACAATTAATCTTACCAGCTAGATTGGCTTCTACTGACATCAGTGTGCGGTCTACATCAGTTGACCTCACACGAATTTGGTTTGGATCGAATTGTGGTGACACCAAATGCTGCAATAGGTAAAACATTTCAAATTAGTAATTAGCTCAGAGACATATAAGTACCTCCAAATAAATAAACTGTTGGTCACTTACCCCATACCTTGTCCGGAGCCACTTGCCTAGAGCATAATGTTGTTGCTTGCCGATATTCGTTAGCTGACCAAATTTAACCGGCCACAGGGATTCGTTCTTATAGGGATCAGTGGGGTACAAGTCTACGGGGGTCCTGTCGCCATGTCTGAAGATAACCGCAGCGTAATGCACAATCAAATCCGCTTCCGGGTTTTCGCACAGCGACACGCTTAGTAAGGTTAGAATGGTTATACACCCGAACATTTCATACGTATATAAAATTAACTAATTATTAAAGTACGATCGCATTGCATTTTGTAACTACACCCAACTAAAGATTCAGTCAATTGCAGTGACTGCACTATTCACCAGGAATAAATCAATATGTATAATAAAACAAATTTAAATATAGGCGGTACGAGATGCACATCTAATGCATAACACATTCGTGACCGCTCTCGCACCACGGCCACCTAGTCTTTCGGAAAGTACGTATTGTATTTTATAAGACAAGTATCGAATCTTATAATTTACTGCCAACATTCCAAAATGCAATCACAGACTAGCCCAGGTAGACTACAGATATTATGATATTAAATGCATATTATAATGATAATGCACAATGACAATGCACCTACACAGACAAGATAAGATAAAAGTCAATATGAAATACATTTTTGACATTTACAGATTGGATATCATGCCGAGCACCATCTAGCGGATAGAGTCTGGCCAGTAAAAGATGGGCCTAGAAAAGATCGGTAAACAAAAAAAAAACTATTTATTTTATTTTTCCTGTATTACTCTTAATCATATTTAATATATTTATTTTTTTCGCTTGGTAAACTTGGGAGATAAGGGAGCCTTATATACAATTGTTAAAAATTTCAAATTGATAGCATAAGTAGTACCTGAGATATATAACGTTGTGACACACGGACAGACGGACAGAGTCGCACCATAAGGGTTCCTTTTTTACCTTTTTGGTACGGGACCCTAAAAACCTAAAACATACTGTATCACAGCGGGTTGTAGGAATCCTTTTGCATCGCGTAGTTGGCTAAGAAGCGTAAAAAATGTTACGTTAAAAAATATTCTTTTCAGCTTTTAATAATGTTGCCACATATGTAACGAAGCGTCAAGATGGGCCGGTGGGGCGACCTTCATTCTTATCTGCCATTACCATTAGTATGTGGAGATGACGGAAACAAGGAAATATTAGCGCCTCTGTCACTTATAACAAATCACAGGTTTTATTTAAATTCACTTCTAATCAAAATAACATGTGATTGGCAAGATACAATTGGATTTAAAAGAGCCAATAGGTTAGCGCGCGTGCACCAGCGAGCACGGCTGTCAAAGTCATGACCGTAGGTGCGTGCAGTACGTACGTAACGTAAGACGTAATTTCATCGTAATCGATTAAAAACGAACATATTTTTTTTCTCCTTTTGTTTTTTTTTTCTTTTTTATTTTATTTTGTTTTTCCTCATAGTTAACGCTTGAATCCTCACTACACTCAGGATTCAATACACCGCCCTCGACGTAAATATACTATTTTGCTCCCTTGTGACACAAATAATTATTTCACTTCCCATGCTCGAAAAGTGTGTCATATTAGGCTTAACAAGCGGGGCTAAATTAGTACATTTAGCCCCTAGGGAAAATATGTCATACATATTTATTATTTTAAAATATTTTAATTTGACCAATCAAAACACTTCATGTATAAAGTCCACCAATCACAACCCTTTAAAAAAACATTTGTGTTTGCTATCGACCAATCAGGAAACATAATTTATTTCAAACACCAGGCGTTTTATATTCCCTAACTCACAATCATGTCGTTTGGACGCGCCTATAAATGGTCAGTGACGTTTATTCTTGGTGTTAATATTTTGTATCTGTGTCAAACAAGTTTATTTAAAAAAATCATGCCGTCAAATTGGACAATCTTTTCGCAGTGGAATTTATTATTGTTGTGGATGAATAATCTTTGTTTTTACTATTTTCTCGCAGTCGAAGTGAAAAGTTAATACACTCTGTATTACTCTGGTCTAAAAGCCATATTACCACTCGAATAATTTCCCCAAACAAAGTGAGGCACCACGACCATCTCGTGGCAATATGGCTTATTTTAGACCCTTTTCATAGAATCTACTATTATGTACAAGACATATAAATGGTCACATTTGACGTAGATGGCGGTATACCATGCTAAGTCATGACGGTAAAATATTATACGTATACATAAAACATGTGCATAAAAGTCGTCATTTTGCTAGTGTGCTAGCCCCGTTGGTGCCTACATATAAGTTTACACGTGTGTGTGCACGCCTCAGGTGGACGCCCGCATATGCAAAGTACTGCATTGAAGCCGCTTGCGGCGCTGGCGTACTCGTGAGTCCAGGCTTACTCACGAGATGGCTCTCGTTTGCTAACATATATTATTTATTATACTCTTTGTTACAACCGTACTATTACTTATTCTGTGCAACCGATCCTGTCAATGTCACATGTCACATTATGACATAATGATTATGTGCACATTTTTGCGTTAACCTCAAAAGTAAAACGTACGTTTTCGTTTAATGGTGAAAATAGACTGCAAAACACAACGTTACGAGTGTCATGAATTCATAGGTCGGTAATAACTTTAGTATAGGAAATTGCCGGCATAGCGACGCACGGTCACCAGCCCAGCAGTTTTGTTACTGCATTTTATCGACACCCATATCATAAATCCTCGATAACTGTATTTTTATGCTAAACTGGCTTTCATGGCACTTCTCCCCTACATACAAAATTACAATCCACTTCCACTTTATAATATTAGTCGGTACACCTATATAGTACCTACCTTCTTATCGACTAGTATCATTGATGTACCATAAAGTAAATAAGACACAATGCCGAACAAAAATGTCTAGAAATGTGCCCCAAAATGACAACTCTAGCTATATTTCAGTAGTTGCTAATAGCGTTAACTTATAACCTGCATCAAGATATATCGATACCTGCAGACTCAAAGGGCGTAACAGCCATTACAACAACAGGCTGTTACGCCCTTTGAGTCTGCAGGTATCGATATGTTTCATAAAAAATCAATTTTTAGACTTAAAGCACCATATTAGCAAATCAACATCAACAGATAAAATAATTTTTAGTTTATTGAGATTTTATCATAATGTGACTTAACTGCTCACGTCAAAACTAAATAGCGAATGAATGGAGGCGCGTTATAATAGTACATTATGATATTTATGATATGATGATCAGAGGCGGAATTTTCACGCGAACCGCAGGTGAGCGTGATAATAGAGCCGAGGATGTAATTATCAAAGCTCACGCGTGTCATACGACGTTTTTCAATACATTTGCGAGGAAAAAATCCTTTTCATAAAATTAACATGTTACAGGCTCCTAAGTTGTTTCCTTTAGTTATTGATGACAACAGGTTTTTACTCACATATTTGTACATCTCCAAGAATGTACAGTGGCGTCAATTATATTTATCACTTTTCTATTCACTACGAGTCAACATTTTTTACAATAACCAAACACGCATCATCAATGTTTACAATAGTACATTATGATACAAGTGTGCTATGTTGGTCATTACACTCGAGTCGGTTTTTAAGCCTGAGCCGAAGGCGAAGGCTTAATGGAGACGAGAAGTGTAATGACCAATGCACACGTGTTTCATACGACGTTTTTCAACACATTTGCGAGGAAAAAAATAAATAAATAAAAAATGAAAATGTTAAAAGATATGTAATGAAAAGGCACTAGTGCGATAATGTAATGTAAAAGTCACGGCATGGGTAATATTCTGCATTATTTTGCTAATATTTAAAAAGATATGTAATGAAAAGGCACTAGTGCGATAATGTAATGTAAAAGGCACGGCATGGGTAATATTCTGCATTATCAGTGTAAATACGCTGTAATAAGACCTACTTTACGAGCAGGTGTGTTGAAAATATTTGTAAAATTACCTATAATGGCGCGCAACTATTTTTTTTCGTGAAGTTCGCGCAGTGCGCCCGCAGCGAAGCTTAGATGAAATCTCTAAACAGCCAATACAAAATAAAATAAATATTTTCTTATCTATATCTATATTCTATATACATATATAAAATTGGACCGTTACTTATAGAGTGACAGACAACGCACAGCCTAAACCGCTAAAGATACGAGCGTGAAATTTGAAACACATATTCTTCAAGTGACGTAGAGGCGCACTAAGGGAGGATTTTTTGAAATTCAACCCTTAAGGGGGTGAAATTGGGGACAAAACGTTGTATGCAAATCCGTTATTTTTGAAGGTAGATCTATGAAATTCGAGATTTGGCTTTTCAGTCAGAAATTAAAATAGGTTTTTTTGGAGCATTATCGGGTATTCGTGCTTTAAAGGGGTGAAATGGAGGGTGAAAGTTTGTATGAAAGTTTCGTTATTTTTGAAGGTAGATCTATGAAATTTGAGATTTGGCTTTATGGTCACAAATAAAAACAGATTTCCTTGAAACATTTTTAGATATTCGTATTTTAAAGGGGTGAAATAGGGGGTGAAAGTTTATATGAAAGTTTAGTTATTTTTGGACTTGGAAGATGTCCACGATTTTGATTACAAAGTTGCAATAACATCTAAGTAATCTCCATTAATCAAGCATCTTGAGTAAATCAACCCTTAGCTTATAGCATGATAAAATCAGAGGATAATACCACGAAATCATTTCGAGTTTGCTCATCAACACTAAGCTGAAACTACTGAACCAATAAGAGTCTTGAAATGTGGGAGGTAGGCAAGCAATAAGTACTTAAGGGTATTACAAAATTCAACCTTTAAGAGGGTTTAAAAACCGGCCAAGTGCGAGTCGGACTCGCGCACGAAGGGTCCCGTACCATTCTACCAATACCATCTATAAAATATTTAATTCATTCTGTTTTTTAGTATTTGTTGTAATAGCGGCAACCGAAATACATCATCTGTGAAAATTTCAACTGTCTAACTATCACGGTTATTGAGATACAGCCTGGTGATAGACGGACAGACAGACAGACAGACAGACAGACAGACGGACAGCGGAGTCTTAGTAATAGGGTCCCGTTTTACTCTTTGAGTACGGAAACCTAAAAACGGTATAAATTTTTGTATGGAAAACAAGTCAAGTAGTTAATGTTCATGTGTGGAAAGGTACATCTATATATGGCCTGGCGAATTACTAAATGAAGTCTAGAGAGCTTAAGGGCTCCCAGCTCCCAATGATCTTCGATCTGTGACTGCCCGTTTATTCGTGTTTTTTATGGCTTATCGTATTAACAACAACGAGGTTTACCGAAATTATATCCCATGTTTACTACAAAATTTACCGTTTTCGAGATATATGGCACCGAACTTTGGCAATTTTTCTAATGTTCTTATAGAGACGTATACTGTCTCTGAGCGTTAAAACAGGAAAAAAGGATCATTAATGTAATATCGTCAGAGATGTACAGGGTCAATAACAATAAAACGTGTCAAGAACAGAATGATGTCTCTCGTCAAAATAATGATAATAACACTAGTATTTAGGTAGTTACTATGCCCTTGCAAGCATGAACAGACCGGACTCCACAAACAGCACCCGATCACGAGTATGACGCATATCTCAGCCATCGCCTCCCTCAACCATATGTTAGGGAAGGTGGCGACCCGATCAACGACGCCACCGTAAGCAAAGCCCTTTAAGCGAGCATGACATATTCAAGCCACACTGGACATTGATAATAGCAAAGATTAAAGCGACTTGTTCGGCGAGAAAAAGCATTACGTGCTCTCATGTTACATAAAACGGAACAGCTATTTCCGGTACTTATAATAATTACAAAGGTAATACGCCACGACAATCATACTCGAAGGTATAATAATTCTAATAGAATTTGACTGCTACTGGCTTAAAGGCATTTTTGTCGTTTATGAAATCGTTGACATTATGTATAATACGCCTTGCTTAGCAAATATTTTTTTATATGAGACTTAAATTTACTTAACGGCAAATTAACAATTTCGGTAGGTATTTTATTGTAAAAACGTATACAGTTCCCCACGAACGACGTGCTAACCCTGCGAAGACGACTGTACTGCACTGCGATCTTGTGTTTACTTCTGGTGTTGTATCACTGTTGAGTTTGAAGTCCTGAAGGTTTTTCCGCACATACATAATATTCTCAAGAATGTATTGGCATGCTACAGTAAGAATATTTGCCTCCTTAAATTTGTCCCTGAGAGAATTTCGGGCTTTTAGTCCGTACAGCTCGTTTCTGTAGCACGAAGATGGTCTGGATGTCAGCCGCTTTTCCCTACAACAGGATTCCGTAGGACATAACACTGTGGAAGTAACTGTAGTAGGTACACCAGCCTGGCCGTCTCAACGTTTGTTAACTGTCTTATACGTCTTACTGCATAGGCTGCAGAACCAAGTTTGCCAGCTAGGGTGTCGATATGCGCATGCCATTGTAGTTTTGAGTCCAAGGTGATGCCTAAAAACACTGTTCTATCTTCTAATTCCAGTTCATCGCTCTTTAATTTGATCCTGGTATTGTTTACGTGCTTGACATTAGGTAAAGTGAATCTGATACACTTTGTTTTCTTGGAATTTAACAGAAAATTATTTACTGTAAACCATTTCACAACAGTGTTGAGCGCATCATTAATATTAGCGAAGCTTTTCTCTTTCCTGTCTACCTTGAAAATAAGCGACGTGTCGTCTGCGAATAACACTATATCATGCTTATCTTGCACCACATTTGGTAGAAAAAAAACTATGACAGCTGCCAGAAAACAAGTAAAACAACGCCGCGATGCCGGTCATAATTAGCGACTTCTGAATGCATCATGGAGGCTTATGATATGTGGATAGATAAATTAGTGTATGTAACTGTACATAATTAGGCATTAAAACACTCGTGTGATGTTATTATGAAACTCGCCTTCGGCTCGTTGTTTAATGTCAATCATTCACATAAAGTACAGTCACATAAACTACTATAAATTATTTTTATTTTTTTGAATGTTTTTTAGAGAAACTATAAAAATACAAATTCTGTGAACATGAGGCTAGCTATTGCTGACACGCAGACAGCAGCACGGACAGAGGAGGCTTATTAGTAACAGGGTTCCGTTTGGTATCCTTTGGGAACTCAACTCCAAAAATAAAAAAATCTAGTTGAATTCCTTGACCCCAAATATGTATCTTTAGGCACCAAGTATGTGATTCTAAGTGATTTAGTAATCAAGATATTAATAATATACATATAATTCAAAATGGCCGCCATAAAATTAAAGATGGCTGACTGAGGAGTTGGTTCCTATTAAAAACTAAAGCTATGGACCTAACAAGTACCTGAAAAAAATTTGGTGCTTTTGTCCACGACAATTTGTTCTAGCACTCTGCCCTACTAGTTGATACGAGTATCTAACCATCACGCGCGTGACTCTCCCTTATCGTGATTTAATTTGACAAAGTCCTAAAGTGCTCATCATTTGCAAAGGACGCAGGCACACCCGCGGGGTAAAATATATCATATAACCATCCAAAAAAAATTTTAAATTAGTTGTAGGTACCAGAGATTACCCATTCGTTACATACAAACTTACTCAGCAACAGTCTCACAGACTTTTCCTCTTTATAATATTAGTATAGATAGATAAAGGTATCCGGGTATAGGTTCCTACGTATAAGAAACGTATTCAATATCTATTTATTGCGTCACTGAATATAGGCCTACGGGGCTGGTTTCTTCTAAATTGTCAACAACAGAAAGTTCCAACCTGTTTTGACCATCAGCATCGATTTCAAATAGCAACTATGGTCGTATAGGTCAGAAATATAATGGTTTCTCAATCGTGCAGCCGTAACTGAACAGTAAATGGCATGTTGAATCTAGTTAAATCGGGCTAGTGGTGTCAGGGCGGCTACCACACCCAACGATCAAAGTTGGCCCATCTCTATCGCTCGAATATCGCAAGTGCGATGGAGACGGTGATATTCGAAGTTCGATTTGGGTGGTTACAGCGTAGGCTGGGGCGCGGGCGCCGACGGCGCGGCGGCGGTGGCTGCACTCGCGGTGGAAGTGCACTTTCCGGGGCTCGCGCGGTGGGCCCGGCACAAGAAGCGCGGCCGCCGTTCACAGCGGACCTACTCAGAGCCGCCCCCGCGCACCGACAACCCGTATCGAACCCACTTGCGACATCCAACGCCAATATACTGGAAACATGAGGTTCTTACCCTTGTAAGTACATTTTCATTCATATTTAACCGTCTTTTGGAAGTTTTTATGCAAAAACCTGGCATTCTACTGATTGAATTATTGAGTCTTTCTTATATGCAGTTAAATTAATCATTTGGGTGTGGATTGCATCGTTGTTGCATAAATGAGATAACTAACATTCTCTTCGCCTATGAATTTGACGTTAACGGTTGGCTCGTCAGAAGTTCATCGCTGAGTGGACTGCCAGTAATGCCAGTATGATGATACCTATCTACTTTGGTCCTTTCCGTGAAGGATACTATCACGAAATGCTCTTTTTTAAACTTTTTCTGTGTTCTGTGGCTAAATTAATAAAAAAGCATCTTCCATAACATTTGTGTCGGCGCATATCGTAACTGGAATAATTCCAGAATAGAGTTAACTTATTGCATTGATTTTTTAGGAGATTCTGATATATGCGTCTAAACGTTTGTACAAAGTAGAGTCAGGAGCAGAAAAAAGCATCCGACTTAAAAGTTTCCAAGCAGCGCGAATGCTTTTCTCTACACCGTCTATATCTACTAATTTTTATATTTTATCTCTACATTTCACTCTCTAGGTGGTTAGGTTTATGCTTGGCGATTGTATTTGCGATATTTTGTATATGGTACACAAAACTACACTACAAAATTAATAATAATTATGTATTGCACTTTCAGAATACATATAGCTACTAATCATAACTATATATCTACCTAATTACCTACCTTTAAACCTACCATGTATAGATTGAAACGAAAACCCAACACTAAAATGCATTGAAGTATCTATGTGTGGAAAGATGTGGCACATATCTCGTTCATATAGGTACGCCAGTCTACGTTAGCGTTATCGCGTTTATATCGAACATAAACCATTTGTCCCTTACTAACAAGCATGTAACTCCGAGCGGGACGAATGCTTTCCGTCAGACATACACTCGATCATGCTAGCTAGGCAGATACTACTTACACCACAACTTCTGGACATATGGTCCTTCGAACCGGATTTTATTAGTGAATCTGTTTAGGACATACTTTTCTGATGACGAGGAGGGTTCCGTTCCAATCATACTTGATCAGGTTTTAGTTATTGGTTTTCATATAGCTTTATCTAGGTACTGTTGTAGGAATGGTTAGGTACCAACCTCCGAAAATCTTAGAAAGGCGAGCATTGTTTTTAATTATTCAGGTGGCCTTTAATCGGTAATTTCTTCCATAACATTTGTTCAACTAGGATGAGAGTTAGGTATCTATATAATTCATCAGTTAGGTCGCCAAGATAAAATAATTATAGACACTGGAGAGAGATAGTATTGTTTTCGCCTTTGTGCTGGATGTATGCTGCACAAAATGTCACTTTTATGCTCTAGTGCACAAAGAAGAGTTGTTTTAAAGACTAAGATAGTCGGGCCTAACAGCCACAAACACAATAAAACTTCGTAAAATAAACATGTAATTTGATTTGATTTGCTTTAATAAATTTCACGTTTTGTAGTTTTAAAAATCTAAACATACGTAGGGTCCAACCCGACAGCGGGAAGCGACTTAGTTTTATACTATGTATAGTGATGCTACTTAAAAAAAACCGGTCAAGTGCGAGTCTGTTTTGCGCACCGATGGTTCCGTACAAACGTTCACCATGCTTTATTAAGAAAAAATCCAATTTGGTTTTTCAGAGATAATTCATTATCAAGTGAACCAATTTCGATAATTGTTTTTTATTTGCTAGAAGGTACTTTCAGAATAATTCTATAAGTACAAATTTTAAGGAAAAAAATTCAACAAAAGATTCAGTGACAAACTTAAATATCAAAAATGTTTTTTGAAGAATATAAAAAAATACGCTAGGTAGAGGTCTCGTAATACTTTTCCGGTAATATTTACTTTAATATTAATTATACCTTAGGTCAGGTCACTACGAAAGTTTTGAGATACAAAAAAGTATAAAAGTTATTATTTTTTTTTTATTACCTACAGTTTCTCAAGGTACTCTCCATTAGCTTCTATGCATCGATTCTTCCACCTAAACCATGATTTATAGCATTCCCGGTACTCTTCTTTAGGAAGGTCTTCTGGCCTGCAAGTAGGCATTTCGTGCATCCTCAGGACTGTTATATCGCGTGTCACGAAGTCCGAGTTTGATTTTCGGAAAGAGGAAGAAATCGTGAGGAGCTAAATCGGGGCTATACGAGGACGACACAATTCTTCAATCTCTGTACTCTTCAAAAAATCCTTGGTGACAATGCCCTTGTTCAGCGACGCATTGTCATGATGCAAAAAGAGCCCCCGCAAACCAGTTTCAGGTCGTTTTTGTTTTAAATTATTAAATACAGTAGGTAAACACACTTCAATATACCACTTAGCATTCACAGTTTTTTGGTGGCCACATGACCACTTGCAGAAAAAAAATGTGGCCACCATTTTTTTCCCATCACTTCGCCCGCTTTTTACCTTCGTTGGAGGTTCATCATCGGGAAATACCCAAATTGACGATTGCCGTTTAGCCGGTGGATCATATTGGTAAATCCATGGTTGACGATAAAAGCCCGCGGAATTGAAACAAAAAATAACCGTATTTTTTTATTTTTAAATATTTGATCAAATGGTTTTCTATGTTCGAATTACAAATAATTTATCTTTAAAAAAAGGTTCTTCAATCCCTTCCATAATATGATATCCCACTAGGCCCTCTTATCCGTCTTTTTTATAGAAATTAAAAAATATATATTTAAACATTTCATTTTCTATACACGTTCTTTGTTTACAACTATTCCAAATTTCAAATTGATAACATTAGTAGCTCCTGAGATATTTAACTTTGTGACAGACAGACGGACGGAGTCGCACCAGCATAAGGGTTCCGTTTTAACCTTTTTGGTTCGGAACCCTAAAAACATGCAAATGAACACTGCTAGTCAACATCCCTATTGCTTGAATAAGGCCTGAATCGCACTGGCGCGGCCTGAGGTGGTGGTCGATAGTAAACTCGACAGTTAATGTCAAATTTACTATTGACCACCACCGCAGGCCGCGTCCAGTCTGTGAGAGGCTTAAACGATTGTCAACTAACATTGTGTGAGTGCTGTCACTGTGTGTATCATAGTGACATAAAGATCTCGTTATCGTTATACATGTTTTTGTTAGCGTTTTTATTTCGTTTAACCTTTTCGACGCCAACGGCGCATATTATCAGCACCGCAGGTTCAACGCCAACGACTGATATATGCGCACTGAGTGGCACTGATAGGTACTTGTGTGGCGAGGAGGACGAGACTATGGAACACTTATTGTGTGAATGTCATGCCCTTGCCAGACAAAGAATGAACTACTTTGGTAACGGTTACCCGCAACCAAAGGAATTCAAGGTGCTCCCGGCGAACTGCATCATCCGCTTTGTGGAAATGATGGAGCAAGCCTGGGAGCAGGTATAAAGGAGAGGGCAAATGCACAAAAGATCCCACTGGGTCGAAGTGCATCCGAAAGGGCCCTCACCTAGATAAGATAAGATAAGATAAGATAACTCCGCACTAAATGTCTTGTTGACTTGGCGTGTGGTTGACAACTTTTCTCTTTGACAGATTGTCGAAAATGTTAATATAAATATTCCATCCACATTGATACAGCATCATCCTAGCTCACGCTTATGTAATTATTAACCCCCGACGGAAAAAGAGGTATGTCTGTGTGTCTGTCTGTCTGTGTGTGTGTCTGTCTGTGGCACCGTAGCTCCTAAACGAATGGACCGATTTGAATGCGGTTTCTTTATCCGAAATCTGACGTGATCGTGATGGTTCTTAGCTACGTTTCAACAAGATCAGTTTCGCCGTTTTTGAGATTATGAACTTTGAAATGAAAATGCGGGGGTTTTTCAACTTTTCTAAGTTATAGTTACTTATGTAGGTAGCTACGTTAGCATACTTGGCTGCTACAATTTATTTGATATCATCATACTTAGCACGGATATCAGATAGCAGAGGGCGCGCAAAATCCTGAATCCTATTGTATACCTAACGAGTAAAGCGTGTCATATTTTTATGCGATTAATCGGGTCTGATATCATGTATTTCATGTGACTGTACTTTTAAGGGATAAGTTTTCAGTGTCTATATGAATAAAATAAAATAGACAACATCGCTCGCCGTTGAATTAGCAACGTAGTAAAAGTATGTAGCAAAAGAGTTGGTACTTATTCATAACCGGTAGCTTACGAGCTCGACATTTTACTTCACGACTTGTTGGCTAAATGTTGTTGATAGAGTTATAAATGTTATAATATCGCACGAGCAAGTGATTTTTTTACAACATTAAGGCAGGCTATTTCGGAGCCATTTCATCAAATATAAGTACGGTCAACCAATTTGATTCCTAGGCCACCGTAGAACCCTGACATTTTAACTGCTAGGTACATAGCAACGCAATAATCCTAGTAACCCGTATTGACATAGCATTTACAACGGCAAGGTTCTATGATGGCCTAGGAATCAAATTGGTTGACTGTACCTACCTAGCCTAGCACAACTAGGGTAAGATGGGGGAATGCCGGTCAGCGGGCAATGCTGGTCAGGTCAAAATCTATAATTTCCAAAAACATTTCGCTATCGTACTAGTGCAGCCATCTAATAGTATACGACTGAGTATACTAACATACCAAGCAGCGCCATTTTGTATCGCGTGCATCGAGTTTGACAGCTGTCTAAAGGTTAAGACGTGCTTTCTTCTAAAAAAAATGAAAATTCGACGAAAGGTAAGCTTAAGGTGGTTCGATTGCCATACAAAACGTTATTTGACATTCGCAGGCTAACGGCGTGATATTTTTAGAAACTTATGTAACAAACTTTCATAAATTGGCTTCCCATTTGCGCCAAATTCCCCCTTACCTAGAATAAACTTGTATAAACTAGATTAATTTGAGAAGTTGATTTCGGACGTGACATTTTGGGAAAACCATTTTTCTCAAATTAATCTAGTTCATACAAGTTTATTCTAGGAAAGGGGGAATTTGGCGCAAATGGGAAGCCAATTTATGAAAGTTTGTTACATAAGTTTCTTAAAATATCACGCCGTTAGCCTGCGAATGTCAAATAAGGTTTTGTATGGCAATCGAACCACCTTAAAGTGATTTATCTATCCAAATATCATTAACCCTCCTTGATGCGTTCAAGAACCGCACATTATGGCCACCATAAAAACAGACTGTTTTGTTAGAACAAATTTCTTATCTGTGAAAATGTTATTATTGCTAAATAATAACATCGATTTCGATAATATTATTTCATTTAAATTTCGAACGTCTCTGAAAAACAATGCAATTTGATTTGACCTCTATTCTAATATCAGTCGAGATGACGTTTAGTTCGAAATGAATTGTCAATTTGCATACAAATTTGACAAATGTCGCACGTAAGTAAGATATCGAACGATATGATAGTAGGATTAGTTGGATCCGACGCTAGTTTGTCTCTGAATTTAAAAAAAAAACTTTGACAGCTGCCACAAAACAACGCCGCGATGCCGGTCATAATTAGCGGCTCCTGAATGCATCATGGAGGCTTATGATATGTGGATAGATAAATTAGTGTATGTAAGTGTACATAATTAGGTATTAAAACAAACCCACACTCGTATTTAATGCTCTTCATTATGTACAGTCACATAAACTACTATTTTATTGATCAACCAAAGAATACATTTTCGTATTTTGGGGTTACGGCAGTCATTCTGACGGGATAATACCGGTCTAGAACGAAGTATGGTATAGACATCGAAGTTATGGGCGGGGTTGACTCATGAATTAGTGTGTGAATTAGTGGTGCTGATTCCCCTGCGACCTATTTATGCGATTATTGTGAGAGCTAACGGAAAGTTCTTAGGCGTCTTGATCTGTAATATTCATAGTCATAATATAAATAATTAATAATATGTTTGGTTTATTATACAAAAGTTTTTTTTGTTAATTTTGGTTAAAATATACAAAAAAATAAAAAGATCTACGGTTAAAATTATAATTAAATGTATTTTTAGTACATTTTAGAAGCAAAACTGTGTTAATTTCGGATGACCGTCATTACCCGCATCCTGCGGTCAACGAAGGGTTTTAAAAAGTGATATTAACTACTCGTACAATTCCGTAATATATTGGATATGAGTATCATAGATATCTTAAGTCCATTAAATTAGCTATGTAAAAAGTAATTTACTTTTACCGTAAGTTCTCGGGTTAAAATAAAAAATCGATTCCCCATCTTACCCTAATTCTTAAATCAAATCTATATATATAAATGCCTATGTCCTGACTGACTTATTCATTCACTCACTCATCAACGCACTGCCGAAACTACTAATCTTAGAGAGTAGGTTTTTGCACAGTAGGTTGCTTTTATAACGTGGGCTAGGGATAAGAAGGGATTTTTGAAAATTCCACCCCTAAGGGGGTAAAATAGGGGTGCAAAGTTTGTATGGGAGAACCTTTTTTTTTTGAGCTAGAGACTTAAACCTTTGTAGAAAAATTAGTTATTAAAATACAAATAAAGCACTTCCAGCGTTTTGGAAAATTCCATCCCTAAGGGGGTAAAATAGGGGTGCAAAGTTTGTATGGGGGAAACATTTTTTTTTAAATAGACACTTAAAACATTGTAGAAAAATTAGTCATTAGTATACAAATAAAGTACTTTCAGCATTTTAAAAAATTCTACCCCTAAGGGGGTGAAATAGGGGTGCAAAATTTGTATGTGGGAAACTTTTTTTTTGAGGTAGAGAGCTAAATCTTTGTAGAAAGATTAGCCATTAGAATACAAATAAAGTACTTTCAGTGTTTTGGAAAATTTCACCCCTAAGGGCGTAAAATAGGGTGCAAAGTTTGTATGGGAAAAACTACTTTTTTTGAAATAGAGACTTAAAACTTTGTAGAAAGATTACTTATTAGAACATGAAAAAAACTACATGCAACTACAAATCAGGCTGCAACTCTTGATTTGCAAAGAATGTTCCAAACGATCAACTACGTAGGTAACCAATATTAGTCCGCCTTATAAATTGTAGACCAGCAAAATAATTGATTGAACAGCAATATCTCATTAAACACAAATATTTTTTTTTGATTAGACGTTAGTAAAATAAATTTCGACTTAAAGTAAAGTAAGCCATTAATTAGTCAGTCAGTATACAGAACCCAACTAGCAAGTATGTAGGTTAGTTTAGGTTAGAACTGCGACCCTCACTGAACGGAACTGCTACAGAAAAGTAGGCTAGGTATTAGAACTGCTGAGCATTATTTAAAAGTTTTTTGATCAGAAGCTGCTTATTAGTTCATCAATCAATCAATCAAGTCAAACTATTGTATTACCTAATACTGTCAAATTGGGATGGAATGGAAAGTTTTGCGTCTTTTGGGATAAGATAAGGGGTAGCCCAAACTAACGTGAGTAGTACTACTTACCTACTCAACGAATTTTGATAGAATAAATCCAGTCATGTAGCGAATCCAGAAAGTAATAATGTTTCCTATCTGCTACTGCTTACTATCCGCCTGTACATACAGGTTCTAATCTGTTACCTTTGCATGCATTTAAACCACTTAACCGATTAAGATACAATTTGGTATGGATTTAGTTTAAAACCCTAGGACGGACATTGGACAGCTATTATCCCGAAAATAACGCTAAAAGGGGTGAAAAGGGGGGGGGGGGGGGACTTTGTAAGGGGAAGCGATGCTTAAGCCTCCGCCTGAAATACTTTAATAGCAATTATCCTCTAAGGCGATTAACGAGATCCACGCGGACGAAGTCGCAGGCTAAAGCTAGTATTTACATAAATGTAGAGCACGACCTGACACGGCCAACGAATTAATTTTCCAATCAATTGAGCGAAACTAAAACCGGTTGGATAAATGAGCCTGTGCCATGTCGAAAGTTTAGTTCGCGACCTACGATTAAGTAATAATGTTATCAACCTGACACTGCGAGGTATGCAGTAGGTATGTGTGTATGTGTCCATTAGAAAAACATGAGTGGATTGACTAATAGCGCGCATTATCCTTTAATTACCAAATGTAGTTGCCATCAAACTAATTACACGAAAATTTTATATATTCTATGTAGCGTCTACCTTTAGCGGGACTTACTAATTTTAAAGGAACCAAATTTTATGTTTATTTTCATCATTGAAAAGAGTAGGTATCGAATTTCTTCTCCACTAGTTGTCTCCTGGGTAAATGTTTAAATCCACCAAATGTAGGGTTTTTTTGCCATTTTAACCCCCTTTTTAACCGACTTCAAAAAGGGAGGAGGTTCTCAATTCGTCGGAATCTTTTATTTTTTTTATGTACTGTTTCCCGATTACTCGAAAACGCAAGGACAGGATTTGATGATGGGATCAGGTCAGGATTTGATGATGTGATCAGGTCAGGATTTGATGATGGGATCAGGGAGAAATCAAGGGACGAATTGAGGACCTCCTCCTTTTTTGAAATCCGTTAAAAATGCAAATACTTACTTTACGATATTTTGTTTAGCTATTAATGATGAAGCAATGTAACATTGGACATAAATCCGTCTCGCAATGGTGACTGTGTGCAATATAACATTATTTATTAGTTACTATTATGTTAGTCTATATGAGCTATACCAGGCGCGGCTCACTCGCGATTTACGTTCATCGCTACAAGTACATGCCGGTTGCCCGAATCTAGGGTACTATACTATATTTCAGTGGCTGCCACGCTGTGCATGGGATCGCATGCGCACGCTCGCTACTTCGCGCCCACAATCTTACGTAAATATATCGGAAGTGAACGCGCCGCCGCATTCGTCTGTTTTTGTGTTGCATTGTTTCTGTTGAAATTAATAAAAAGACACCCAAAAGTTATTGTATTGCTGCGGGTTGCAAAAACAATGATAATAAATCAAATCACGCGTGTTTTTATCTCCCGGCACGCCCGAAGGATGCAGAGAGGTAAGAAAATTAACATAATATATAATAAGCAGTTACTGAATAATAATATAAGCAATATTATAGGTGTGTCTACTTCCATTATATAACACTGTATGAATCAAGTAATAATCAGAACAATTTTAATTTGGTTTAAGTATGTAGGTAAGTTTGAATTGATTGTTTGCTGATACTTACATGTGAATTTAAATTCTAGTATAGTAGAGCATACCTACATACTAAAACAACAACTTCCTAAGGCTATAAAGGGTACGTCATAGGGTTCTTATAATATTAGATGTCACCTTTGTAAAATTACTAGTGATGAATTTTTATTCATAACTAAACTAACGCCGTACTATCCCTATTTTTCTATTCGTTACGTTGCATGGTAACGTAACGCATTCGTTGCATTATTTTATTTTATTATAAGTACATATTAAAATGCTTTAAAAAAAGCAACAAGATTTTGCATTATGCCTATTAGGGTTCCGTAGCCAAATGGCAAAAAACGGAACCCTTATAGATTCGTCATGTCTGTCTGTATGTCTGTCTGTCCGTCCGCATGTCACAGCAATTTTTTTCCGAAACTATAAGAGCTATACAGTTAAAACTTGGTAAGTAGATGTATTCTGTAAACCGCATTAAGATTTTTACACAAAACAAGAAAAAAACAATAAATTTTGGGATTCCCCATACTTAGAACTGAAACTCAATTTTTTTTTTCATCAAACCCATACGTGTACCCTATCTATGGATAGGTCTTCAAAAATGATATTGAGGTTTCTTACATAATTTTTTTCTAAACTGAATCGTTTGCGCGAGATACACTTCACAAGTGGTAAAATGTGTGTCCCTGTAACTTCTAAAATAAGAGAATGATAAAACTGAAAAAAATATATGATGTACAATTACCATGCAAACTACCAACGAAAATTGGTTTGAACGAGATCTAGGAAGTAGTTTTTTTTTAATACGTCATGTATCGTAAAAAGCAATTTATGTAACGGAACCCTTCATGTGCGAGTCCGACTCGCACTTGGCCGCTTTTTTTTCTATTCGTTACGTTGCATGGTAACGTAACGCATTCGTTGTGGCCGCGGGTCTTGGTGTAGGTACGAGTAAATTCAATTCGTCCAAATTTTGAGATTTATTATTTTAGAGATAAATAATGATATAATTTATATAATGTGTGAAGAATATACATTTATTTTTTCTTGAATTTAAGAAATAAATGGGCAATTCATTATTATTATATTTTTAGTTGTTGATAGCCCTCACTATCGGTGACGCGGCGAGTGAGCCAATTCATTTTCACCTCGCTCAGTGTAACTTGTTCGACGCGAGGTGCATTCTTAGCTAGGTCAAGTTGTAAGTAGGTGCCCCAGCCCGGCTAGCACACTAATCGGACATATATTTACGTTCGGACGTATAACTTTACTTAGCTAACATGGTAATCTCGCAGCAGTTATTTATACCATACGTGGGTCACTAGGAAAGTTTTGAGATTTTGAGATGCTCAAAATTTATAAAAAGAACGCAACTAGATTGAACCTTTTTTTAAAGATACATTATTTGTTATTCGAACATAGAAAACCATTTGATCAAATATTTAAAAATAAAAATATGACGGTTGTTTTTTGTTTCAATTCCGCGGGCTTTTATCGTCAACTATGGATTTTAAGCGAGAACTTTTTCGTGCGATGATTTTGTACGATTATAAATTTGGATTAAATGAATGTGAGTGCAGAGAGCGATTAGTTTCGGCGTTTGGGGACTATGCACCATCGCGTGCAACAGTTTTCAGATGGTTTGCTCAATTTAAACGAGAGATTTAGCCTAGTTGGTAGTGACCTTGCCTACGAAGCAAGAGGTCCTGGGTTCGAATCCCGGTAAGGGCATTTATTTGTGTGATGAGCACGAATATTTGTTCCTGAGTCATGGATGTTTTCTATGTATTTAAGTATTTATTTCTCTATATAAGTATCTATATCATCGTCTAGTACCCATAGTACAAGCTTTGCTTAGTTTGGGACTAGGTTGATTTGTGTAAGATTGTCCGCAAATATTTATTTATTTATTTATTTCTGCTTAAATGATGATGAAAGAAGTGGCCGGCCCGCGACTTCAGTTACAGAAAAAAACGTCCTATTACTTAGCTGTGAAAAAAATTATTAAGGAAGACCCAAAAGTGACTTATAATTATAAACAAATATAAGAGGTCGTGAAGATTTCATCGCCAGCTATTAATGAAATTTTACACAACCGGCTTGGAGTCAGGAAATTACGAGTATGTTCACGATGGGTGCCTCACTCGCTGACTGAGGCACTCGCTGACTGCAGAACAAAAAGAAGCTCGCGTGACATGGTGCAAAGATATGCTCAGAAAATTTGATCAGGGAGAAGGACGGTCAATTTTTTACATTATTACTGGAGACGAGAGTATAGGGAGCTACGGTAGCCCAGTGGTTCAGGCATGCGGCTGTCAAGCGGCGGTCGTGGGTTCGAATCCCGGCTCGTACCAATGAGTTTTTCGGAACTTATGTACGAAATATTTACCGTTAGCTTTTCGGTGAAGGAAAACATCGTGAGGAAACCGGTCTAATCCCAACAAGGTCTAGTTTTCCCTCTGGGTTGGAAGGTCAGATGGCGACTGCTTTCGTAAAATTAGTGCCTATGCCAAATCTTGGGATTAGGTGTCAAAGCGGACCCCGGGCTCCTTTAGGGGCACAACCGGGAATAACGCGAGGAGGATGATCACTGGAGACGAGAGTTGGATTTACCAATATGATCCACCGACTAAACGGCAATCGACAATTTGGGTGTTTCCCGATGATGAACCTCCAACGAAGGTGAAACGCGGGCGAAGTGTTGGGAAAAAAATAGTGGCCACATTTTTTTCTGCAATTGTTCATGTGGCGACAATTTCCTTAGACGACCAAAAAACTGTGAATGCTAAGTGGTAGGTATATTGAAGTGTGTTTACCTACTGTATTTAATAATTTAAAACAAAAACGACCTTAAACTGGTTAGAGGGGTTCTTTTTGCATCATGACAATGCGTCGCCGCACAAGGCCATTGTCACCAAGGATTTTTTGAAGAGTACAGAGATTGAAGAATTGTGTCATCCTCCGTATAGCCCCGATTTAGCTCCTTGCGATTTCTTCCTTCCTCTTTCCGAAAATCAAACTCTGACTTCGTGACACGCGATATAACAGTCCTAATGATTCACGGAATGTCTACTTTGCAGGCCGTAGAAGACCTCCCTAAAGAAGAGTACCGGGAATCATGGTTTGGGCGGATAAATCGATGCATAGAAGCTAATGGACAGTACTTTGAGAAACTGTAATAAAAAAAAAAACTGTTATTCCTTTTTTTGTACCTCAAAACTTTCGTAGTGACCTAAGGTATAATTATATAGGTTCATAGTGTCCATACGTCTAGTGTAGTTTTTGCAGATTCTGTATTTAAAATCTTTTCGGAATGGGTTGTCCCAATGGAATTTATATTTAATATTATTCGGATTTGTCAGCGAATAAAAAGCACAACTGCAAAACTTTTCGTGGTCGAACTAAGTATGATATAACAACGTGGTCAACATTATGTATCCACCGTACCTAAATTAGCACTAATGCGCCCTCAAATTCAATGACGGTTATGTTTCCGCACAGACTGCACCTAATTATGATGTAGGAATTCTTGAAGTCTATACCCGTGTTTACATTCCATTAATTAAAGTCGAGGAAGACAGCAAATATGTAACCGGTAATTGATTTCGAGGAAATTATGGCAAGGTTTCTTATCGATTTTAGTGCACTGCTCCCAACGAGTTGATAATGTTGATATAATTAAATTAATGAATGCTGTAAATTCTACCGGCTGACCTCAATTAATATGACATTGTGTATTAAAATTATCCTGTGTACCTACACAATCCAATAAAATACCAAAACGGAATAATATTAACCAGCCAGATTGTACCTAATAGTTAGGTAGGTATCCTAACATGAAACTTAGATTCAGAAAATAATAGTAATTGTCTGTCTAGACTTGAAACAATGGCACGACGAAGATGCGATCAAAAATACATAGGTACTACTTACCCAATACCCAACCCAGGCATTACCTTGCCTCCCCGCAGTCGGCAGAATACATTTAAGGTAATGGAACAAATTGCTCAACAGACAATTGACATTTGCCTATAAACCGGGGGGGACTCACGAGCTTTCGTTATTTCACAGTTCTTTTGCACGACCCTCTCATAACTCGCGCGATGCAAAAAATATTTATTTAGATTTAGTGAACATCTGCTTACCAGACTGTTTATTATGATCATGTTCCATTGTATTTAGGGTTCCGTACCCAAAGGGTAAAACGGGACCCTATTACTAAGACTCCGCTGTCCGTCTGTCCGTCTGTCACCAGGCTGTATCTCACGAACCATGTTAGTTAGACAGTTGAAATTTTCACAGATGATGTATTTCTGTTGCCGCTATAACAACAAATACTAAAAAATAGAATAAAATAAATATGTAAGGGTAGCCCATACAACAAACGTGATTTTTTTTGCTCGTTTTTGCTCGATGTTCATATCGGCAACAGGTAGAGGTAGACACTTGAAATATTCACTTTAAAAATAAATAATTAAATTAAAATAAAACAAATATTTAAGGGGAGCAACAAACGTGTTTTTTTGCCGTTTTTAACCGACTTCAAAAAAAGGAGGAGGTTCTCAATTCGGATGTATTATTATTATGTATGTCTTTCCCGCTCACGGGACAATGATGTCCCGGACCTTTGGGAGGCAAAGTACCAACTGAGCCAACACGTGGAGGCCCTTTTGACAATTTAATGAAATGCAAGGAGTACACCGAGCGGATGCTGTCCCTGCCCGTGTCATGGGACGCACACAGAGACAGCACCCGCTGGGGTGTATAGGGACTATTGCTGGTTGATGGAATCTAAAGAAAACGGGTTATTGGGTGAAAATGATGGACTCGTGGCTGGGCTATTGGGTGAAACATCAGACGCCTGCCTAATAAACTGTCTCATTTTTTATCTCTGGCAGACGGTGACTCGCCAACTGCTAGATGGGCCCCTATTAATAGCGACATTAAAAAATGGCCTAAGGGCAACACCAGTCAGAGAGGCTGGGGGGGTAGATAGGTGGCACTGGACTTTAAACATGTAGCCAACTCGCCACTTAGGTGTCCACATCTACCCTCGAGCAACAGCTCTTGCGACTCCACTCTGGACAGCCAGTTAAGGCAAGCCAGAGGTGGGGGGCCTGTCCAACCATCCACCCGATCGGCTCAGCCTGACCACAGGACACCCCCAGGATCACTCAGGTACGTAGGGTCGCTACTCCCTAACAGTCCGCCACAAGCTGCCTTACTTTGACTGATTGCACCAGAACCACTCAGACATCCGTCATTTATGAACCGATTCGTACAATTCTTTTTTTAATTGAAAGTATATGCTTCCAGATTGGTCCCATTGTTTTCAAAGCCCCAGTTGGATGATGGGAACCATGAGGAATTGAGGGAACTCCTCAAACATATTAGGCACGCGTGTAGTAATTTCGGTATTTTCTATTATAACTCGTGTATTTACACCCGGAAATCATAAATTTGGTGAAGTGGAAGTGATGATGAAGACCACAGATGGCTTGTGGAACTTCTCAATGATGTACTTCAAACTATATAAGTAGGTACGTCACAGATTCTGATATGATTCCGTTGAAATAGCAAACAATGAAGTGCCAAAGGTGATTCTGAGATCCTTGAGGAATCGACGGAAGTCCTCAAATATTATCGGCCCACATACAGCGATTTGGTTTATTGGTCTAAAAATCAACGCATGTTCTTGTGGCTTGGCGGAGTACCTACTGAATTGAAGTCGGTTAAAACTTTGTTTTGAAAGTAAATTATTATAGATAGGTAATGTACGGAACCCTTCGTGCGCTAGTCCGACTCGCACTTGGCCGGTTTTTTACTGAACTTACTGAGTAGTTGCTTAACGCTTGCGTAGTCGATTAGGTATACTTATACTCGTATACTTACTGTGGGAGAATGATCGAACACAAAAGCGAGAGTAGGTAATCGGTCCAACGCATTCCTTCTCATCCGGGTTACAGTAGACGGCAAACTTCGTGCGCAAATGACCTTGCCTGCGCAAAGGCGAATTGTACGTGCAAGCTGCCCCCCCCACTTCCCCTCATTTGCGCACGAAGTTTGCCGTCTACTGTACGATTAATATCAAATATGTAGGTGTTGTTATGAGAGTTGAATACAACAGCATATTGAGCGGGTAGAAAATTGAAAATAGTAAGTAGAGAAGTAAGAACATTTTGACCAAGGTTGTGTTGACTTCCTGGTAATATGCGTAATAGTGTAACGGTTAGTGGGCGCCGTAGACGCAAGCAGCGCACGCGGCGCGCCACATTGCACCGACCGCGAGGCCATTTTTTTACTTTTTCACTTCTGGGTCGTGCTCGGCTGACCTTGAAGTGATTTGAGGTTACAATTATACATTCGGAGCACCTACACATACGTGACAGTAAATGTCACTAACGAGAAAGCTGTACTTTTTCCGACGTGATGCGAAAGGTAATTTTTAGTTTTCTACTTTACCGTTCTGTAATATACGCCTGTAGAATTTAACATCGACGATACTTGAGAGGTTTCTTCACAATCAATAAAGTCATTAAATACATGATGGATAAATAATTTTAGTAGTCGTGACGTGATCTTGCATGTGTTTGAGCTAATTCGGATGTTACTTGTTCGTGGCGAGTCATTTATCAGATAAATAAATTACATAAAATAGAGAAAGCTCAAAGGGAAGCCGCTGCGATGAAGTCGGAAGCGGACACGGAGCCTGTCCACCTGACCTGACCCTGGATCCGGAGCCAGTTCACGGGGATCGTTGAGAAAATATAGATAAAGAAGTTGCATTGTTACGTCACGAAATAGTGAAGACACATGCTTGCATAAATGTGAATGTGCAGGTACTAATGCTGTAAGCTGTATTCGCATCCTGCAGTTCCAATCTCGACATTCGCTCGCAGCTACAGTCTGACATTTAACGTCATTGAACTATTCGGCGCGTAGGATTTCGCTATGACATGCCCCTTGAACTTACAACGCTTGGAATTAAGAGGCTTTCTATTTTGCAACGTATCGTCTGCTGACGTTATGATTGATAAATTGCCACATGTTTGAGCCAAATATAGTATAACTATGTAGCCCTATATATGATATAATATTTTCCGAATTATTTTATTTTATACGTATCCGCCTGTTTACCTGTGATTAAATATTAATAACTGTATAGCCTAGACGTTTGGTACATGTTACAATGCCCATGCCTTTGAGTGGTGTCAAAAACTTCTACCGAACGCGTTTGCCGAACCGAGCGAGTTTGCTCATGGAACTTTATTCACCAGGAAACTCGGATTGCCTAATTGGAGAGTACTGACGTTCATACAAGCTCATAATGTCTGTTTTACAATCCTAGGTCAGCCTCATCTAGGTACGGCCAGCCTCACAACTCTTGGGGTTTAAACACCTTTGTACCGTGTCGCATTAAACGTCAAGTTAAACTGCCATATGAAGTTGTCAAACGAGTGAAAACGACAAGGTACTTAGTTCAGTAACTTATGAGGACGACTGTACCAGTACCTACCATATAATTGTTTACTTCGGTCGTTCGATCGAAATCGTATTTGTGGACACGCGCCTAACTGTAACATACATGTAGGTATAATAGCGTGTAGGTATATTTAATATAACCGCATATTGTAGCCAGACGTAGATTTTAGTGTTATAATCTGATATTTATAACATTTATTAATTTAGCGTTAACTGCCATGGCGTAATAAATTTTTAATTTTTTTAGTTACAATTGTTACGGCGTACACTCATTTGACACATGGAAGAAGCTGGTCACTTGTGACAGTTGTGATGTCACATCACCATCAGTAAGACAAATTAGTGATCCATTGCGTGCTGAATTATTTTATATGGAAAAAAAAAGTTCGCTTCTTTTAAATAATTTATCGATAAATATATTAATAAGAATCTAATTTAATAAGTTTGCGGTTGTATCAAATATACACGCTGTATAATGTAAGTATAGCAGATATCTATGAATATTAATGTAATTTGATTGGCAAAGAACATAAATATAAAACTACATAATATCCATAAACATTAACCTACCTAGTTACATATTTATATATCTACGGAGTAAAAGAGCGAGGACAACGAGCACGTGTAGGTATAGGAAGTAGGTATTCCCAAAAAAACTATTATTTCTGGAATTGGTAAAATATAAATTTTACGTGTATATGTACATACATTTCACCTTATTAAACTTTCAATTATATTAGTATCTAACAATTAAAACTTATAATATAAAACAGCGTTAAAACCTATAGTAAAAAAATTAATGTCACAACAAAAGAAACTAAAAAATAATTGAAATACATCATAACTACACCACATTACACTATAGGTACCTACACAGTTCCTCTTGAGCCCGTGTGTAGGGTGACTACTTATAACTCAGACGAAGCGGTTCTACAGTGTGTCTACAACCAGGGCTTTTTTAAGGGAGGTTAAAATAACATATATTTATAATGTAATCATGATATTAATTTAATTTATAAACTAAATTTCAGAATTTGTTAATTTTCTAACAAATTTTTAATTTTCAGCAATGTACAGCGAAGTAAATTGACAAGTTAGTGTAAATGACAGCTCTTCATACTTTGTAGTTTAGTACGACGTCATACACCTAGTTCATTGAAGGTTCGGATTTTGGAAATTTAATTGTGCAGTTAATTTACTAATGATTTACTAATACGTGCAAACGATTGTTAACGAAGCATATTATCATCAGTCTTAATAAAAGCCCGGGTCGTAGACACACACTGTATATCAAAGAATGACACTGACGCCATGTAGGTTTACTATTAGCATTATGCTGAGATAGAACCGTTTCGTGACAAACGCTGTGTGTTGATTGTCTCGAATAAATGTTTCTTTCTTTCTTTCTTTCATATTTTATTTATTTTTCAGACAGTCGTGCTGTTTAGTTGTAAAGTATTCCATATAATGAAGTTAATATTATAAATTCATTCTTTTTATAAGATTTTTTTTTAACTTTAGCAGCAATTCATTTACACAAGTAGGTACTTAATTCAATTAAGTATGACGTGGCCAGTTATTGAAGGGCGGCCAGTAATTGAAACCTTATACTAAAATGAATTCTATTATAGTTGAATAGAGTTCATTTTTAGTATGAGGTGGCCAGTTATCGAACGGTGGCCAGCTACTAACAATTTATCCTACTTACTGTTAATTTTATTTTCATTGTGGGTTCCTGTAATGAGAGTCCAAGGTTGGTTTTAGTGTCATGCGGTCACCGTCAGTACGGATCGCTCCGCACCGGGCCAATATTTATTAAGTTCAGGGAGCGTTTTAGAGTAAAGCTGACGGACAGATTTTTCATACGAGTAAGTACATATGTAAATGTATTGGTCGTGCTGAGCGATCCGTAAACTGACGGACCGCATGGCACTAAAACCAGCCTAACGGATTTTCCAGTACCGATCACTATTTAATCTTTGTAAATTGGACGGTACCTAATTATACTGGATAACTATCCCACAAAACAGACTTACTTAGCCGGTTGCTTTAAAATATGTACTTAAATTAAGATATTGAGGCTTTATAGATATGCGACTTCAATGCCCTTGACATTCAAAATCTCGACGAAAATACCATTTGGTACAAACTAGCTTCTGAATCGAATGAATAGAGGTTGGCCAGTTTTGGGGTACCTAGGTAATAAAATAATTGAATGTTATTACACACCTTATTCTCGTAGTTCTATTATGATCACTGATCACATTAAACATACATGATTGTGTTTCAGAGTGATTCTTCTGGCTTGCGTGGCGTGCGAGGCGAGCGCGCGTGCGCGTGCGCAGGACGAGGGCGAGGCGCGCGCCGCGCCCTCCCGCGGGCTGCTCAAGCGCGGCCTGCTGGCCAAGGGGAAGCCCACCACCACCACCACCACACCCGCCCCACAGGTATTTTATTTTTATATAGATCATTGAATCTACGATAACGTGCCAAATTCGATGTAGTTTTTTCCATCCGCTAAGTCCCCATGAACTCCAGAATCTCAAAATGAAGCATCCAAGCAAAGTTCATTGGCGTGTGCATACACCCATATAACTAAAATTGTAAGTACCTTCTCGTAGGTGTACTATCTCATTGTAACTTTTTTCAGATTCTCCGTCCCACAAGTTCATTTTAAATGCCAAGTTTTTTTTCCCGCAATCTAGTGCGACCTCAAAAATTACTTACCATAGTGTTGTAATCGAACATAGGTACTTATTACGTTACTTACTGTCACATAATGCGACAATTTGGCATGGTTGTCGGATGCCAATTGAAGCGGATGGATATTTGCACGTAACGTTTTCTTACTCAATTGAATTACATACATGCTGAATACGTTAAATTAGAGATTAGAAAGCGTACAAATCTCATGTCTATGTTGTAAACGGCCCTCCACCAGTAGGTACAATAATGATACGGTCGCGGTAACCTAAGCCACTGGGCTGTTTTCGCGGCTCCAGCTGTGGACCAATAAATGTTTCGCAACTTGGAACTAGATTCAAAATACAGCGAGACCTTTCGGTCAATTGGGCTTCACTGATAATACCTGAGTTTTGTTTTTCTACTGCTTCCATAAATTGGGACATAGGTACGTTTACTTGTTAGCCGTTTTTACTTATCTGTTGGACAAGAATTGAAGACGGTTGGATACATAGCTTGCGTAAATGAGATGAGTCGGGCGGGTCCATGTGGCTCAAGGCGAGTGGGCCGCTGATCCGATGATGCGGTCGCCGCGCCGCGCCGGTCACCTTCGCTGACGACCTCTACGGAATCCCTTTCCTCACTGGAATTTCTACCGACCAGAAATCGATACATTGCAATGTTTACTGGTTATGCATTCTAAACAACAGAACCTGTTTTAGCAAGCTTGCTTTATCTAGATTAATGGGTTCCAACACGAAATAAAAGATAATGCACCGTATAATCGAGTGCAGTTGCATGTGCATGTACCCATGTTTAGTAAACATATCGTCACGAAATTAATATCTCTCTTCTCAATTATCTTATCGCCTGCAATTAAGAATTGGGAAACAAAATATTTTCTAAGAAACTTGTTCAAGAAGGCAGGCATTTGAAAACAATATTTGCAATAAAAACCTGCCTCGTGATGTTGTCATGTTGCAAAACTAGACAATCATGAATTTATAAATTTCGCAGACAAATTCAAATGAAAGGTCAAAGGTACGAAGCACAAAGTGCAGGTGCGTGATATGAGGTATCCTCAGACAGACTAACCTTGGATGTGGATAGAACTGCTATGGAATACTTACTTATAATTAATTCGCTCCCGTCATCTGTATTTTCCTGACTAATAGTTTCCACATGTAAAAATTGATAACGTATAGTGTTGCTAAATGGATAGTTAACCCTCAAATTATTTTAATAGGTAATATACAAATTACAAAATATAATTAAAATCATTCAAACCTTTATTAATGTTCAAAAGTAAATTTTAATCTACCAATAGAATCTTTACGCTTTTATACAAACAAAATTGTATGAAAAATATTGACCTAAACGCAGTATTTCGCGACCGAAACAGCATTTTCCATACAACGGTTAGTACAAATATAAAACGGTGACGTCATACTTTAATGTCAATTAGTATGAATCGTTTCACCCGCCGCCAGCGAGGTCTGTCATTGACTAATAATTTTTAGGTATTTATGTTCTTTAATTGTATTTGCTCCTATACAAACAATTCTTTCTCTCCAAAACTGGTTCGAATGGCATCGTAAAAAATTAGGACACAAGCCTATTACGAACTAGGTGATTTCAAAACAAGTGACTTAGGCTATTACTGAACCACTTCACGGCTCTGTCGTCGCACTAGGTTCACTGGTTAATTAAAAAAAAAAGATGGCCGTATAAATGTGACACAGAGAGAAGCTAGCCATGATTCGGGTCACTTGTCCTGTAAGACATCGGATTTGTTAGACAGTGGAGTGTGATTGCAGGAGGAAGCGGAGTACGAGGACGAGGAGTACCCCTCGGAGGGTGAGCAGCAGGAGGCGTCGACGGAGGTGCCACCGTCCTCCACGGAGGGCAAGAAGCTGGTAGCGGGCGGCGTGCGCCCCTTCCGCAGCAACACCGACCTGCTGGCCGCCCTCAAGCGCCGCCGGGCGCAGGCTGCCGAAGGTAACCGCCATACACTACTACTCGGTTTAGCCAGGAGATGCGGATGTAACCCTTACTTAATTAGTTGACATTCTTTGTACTCCAAAGTGACGAAAATGGGTACTTCAGCATGCATAAATGTAGCTATGAAAACTGCACTGTGGTGAAGTGAAAATGGAAGACTTGTTTCTGCATCAATGTCTTGAGTCGAAAGGTTGACGAGCTGAGGAGTGCGGCAAGGCCAGGTGTTGATAACAGAGTTCGGAGTTAATATTCGCGCGTAGAATAAGTGCCGTTGTCGTTAATTAAAAAGTCTTCTGCGCATTACTCAATCCGTTTAATACCTAGATAAATTTGAACAAAATGAGCAGTATTTAACATTTAATGACAACGTAAATGTTTTCAAAACCTGAGGCAATTTTAGGATTTCTTACCAACTAAGTACCATTAGTTTCCACTAACTTATTAGACTAAGAGGGACGTCATTCTGTTGCCATTTGAAAATAACTAAAGAAGAATATAACAATAAGTGATAAGTGATTTTTCTCGTTGCAGCTAAGCTGAACGGAGGCCAGTCGTCGGCCGCCCCCGCGCAGACCGCGGCACAAGACAGCGCCACCGAGGCTCCCGTCAAAGCAAATTTCAGTAAGTACATATTATACTCGCTGACCAACCCCCTAACTGATCAGGCTACTATGGAAGCCAAATAATACAACAACATCCTTATGTTAACAAACCCTCTTGTGTCCTTACTATCAAAACGCCATATTGCTGTTAACGTGTTAACTTTATATAAATAACACATTTTTGTTTTAAATATCGTAAGTGAGCAGAATGTATTAGTTCGTATTGGAACAAAAATAGGCAAAAAATTCATACTTACAAATAACTGTAATGGTAAAATCTGCAGGTAGCAAGTACTTATACGGTAAATAGTTGAGTTGAGTCTGCATTATTCAATCCTAATGTTAGGTACGAATAATTATTTCGCACACCCATGCACTAAAGTGCAAAGATGTGTAGTACAACCTATCCATTCGACTGTACCGTTTCCTACCTAACTAAGTAATCCATAGAAAGAGCTCGTACAAAATCTATCGAGTGAAACGCAAAATGTCACCGTAAATAATCTAGTAAAACTGCATTCCAAGACAGTCACTTAGTGTACACGCGGCACACGTCAAGATTTTGGAATATGTAACTTATATACATTCTTATTATTAATTATAAACCGGTTGTAAATGAGTAAAGAGTCACAGCTCGGCCACTATCTGGCGAGGAAAATGAAACTGTCGGTTAATCAGCTAGATTGGTTACTCTGGGCGGCAGTGCCAAACAATTTGTCAAGGTTTGTCGGTCCTCGGTGAAAGGAGCGCGGAATGGCCGAGCGGTTTGCCCTTTATATTATTCAGATGCAAATATAGACTTAAGTTAATCCATGATACCTAATATTAAAAAAATTGTATTACATCTTGGTTCTAATATGTTTAACTAAGTGTTTCGTGCACGTATTACTTAATCGTTCTGAGCAAGTTTTCCCATGATATGTAGGTACATATTTCTACTTCGGTCGGGAAAAAATGTGTTGATAATAAATACGTAAAGTTCGTAAGTGCATAATAAAGACTTGAAGTTTCCTAAGAAGTAATTCTTACTAGGTAAAAATAGGTCAATCGACTTTTTATTGTTGTTGTTCTGTCCCGTCAGCCAGGCAATGTGACAGAGCTTACAAAAAATGTTCCAATATGAACTTCTGAACAAGATGCTTTAAAAATGGCCCACAAGAAGGGGTTGGAATCAATTAGGAAACCTTCGGTGGATTTAATCCCTTAACATCACTGTTTTAAAAAGTGACCCAGGAGACCATGGCACATATTGACAGAAAAAAGTTGATTCACCCAAATGTACAATTGTTCTCCAGGCGCCGTATTTTATCATGTTTGTCGATGCTCAGAGGTTTGATATAGGATATAGGATCAACTGTGCCTAAAGCTGTTCAGAGCCCAAAAATAGTCCCTTAGGTACAAAGTGATCTCACAGGGTGACCTCATCTCACAAAATCGTGCCCACGGAGGCACTAACCGCATGTCAATGCACCCTGCGGTAGGTATGGGCTCTCAAGTACCTGAGGGCCATCCTCACTTGACAAACGCTGCATAGCATGCCACCCATCCGTCTTTGACAAATGTTGTTAACCTTTTCAGACCGGAAAAACAGGATTGTGCTAAAATGGAAAAAAAGCATAGTGACATGTTTTTTTGAATTCATAATTAGATATAATTAACTCGAACAAACAAGGTCCGAAAGGGTTAGAACAGGCTAAGATGTTAAGTACAAAAAACGAGAAAACGCAGCGGATCAGTTTCGCCAGTACACGAATTAAATAGTTTGCTGATAGTTACGTCTGGGTATATGAAGTGTTATTGATTGATTACAGACAAGAAGAGGTTCAACACCCCGACGCGGGAGAGTAATAGCGAGGACGCACAGCCGGCACTCGCGAAGCCCGCCAGGGGACGATTCGGCAAGCGTAAGTATACCTAATAGTAGATTGGGACTCAAGGGAGCAAAATTATATATTTACGGCGAGGCCGAGGCCGGGAAATTGAATCCTGAGTGAAGCAAAATATTCTGCAATAGAAACCTGAGCTTAGCGAAATAATTTTGCTAGTATACTGTGGATACTGTTTTTCACACGTTCTATGGGGAAAAGTGAAATCCCTCATTTGAGGGCAACAATCGCTCTTTTTCTGAATAGCAGGAAAGAGGAGGAATAAAGGAATAAAGGATAGTGACTCTTTTCTGAATAGCTGGTCTGAAAATAAGTACCTAATCACTAAAACATTACATGTAAAGTGATTGCCAAGACTCCCTAGCTCATATTGCTTTCAGCGTTCAAAAGATATCAGATTCCAAGTAGCGCCAAGCTTCCTACTCCACACGGCTTAACTCTACCAGCCACGCTCTACAAATTCTACATCTTGGCTAAAAAGGCTTGGCTATTATATAGCTTTGTTGGACACATCCCGGCCGCTGCATAAGTCTCAGGCGTGCACGGTATGAATGTAGGGTTTATACTTTTTACGTGTGGAGTAGGAAGCTTGGCCCTACTTGCGATCTGATATCTTTTTAACGCTGAAAGCAATATGAGCTAGGGAGTCCTGGCAATCACTTTACATGTAATGTTTTTAGTGGGATCTCATTCCTTTTTGTAAGGTAATTTCTAAAGAAGTGTATGGGATAGCCCATACCACCTTCCATCCCCTAATTTAAAGGGCGGGGTACAATATTGGAACAGTAATTTCAAAACTTCGCTGTCATTACATGACAGTGTTGTTGTGTGCGTGGCCTCAACTCTCGTAAACTACCTATACCTATACCAGAGATACTAAGGTCCAGAAGGAACACTGCGATGGCGATGACGTTAGCAATCAAATTTTAGCCATTAACAAAACAATATTATTAAAGTAGAGTACGATAACGTAAGAGAGGGTTATTGAAAGATCAAATCAACATTCAATGAAATTATTTTTGTTCATACGTCATATGGAAAAAAAAACTTACAATCAATCTAAATCTTAAAAATAAATAAAGTAAAAATGTGAACTTGTGTCACCAATTTCTTTAGGGGGTGTGCGATATTCGGTTTGGCAATGACTTGACAACTTAGAATACTTAATCTACGACCCTGGGAGGTTAACTAGGACAAGTGCCATTTCAAGATTTTTTTTAGTAGAATAGGCCTGCCTAGACTTAGTGTAGGTATCACTCAGATGATTCGTGTTAAGATTGTCCGAGTGGATGTACAATTTTTACGAAAGATTTTGTAAGTAATTAAATTATTGTAGACATTGAAAATCCTGCTCTGAGGTTTTCATTGCAAGAGAATGAGGCATTTTATGCCTCGAACAAGTACTTAATATGGTTGAGAGTATTTAACGATGACGACTTTTTATAAAACTGTTCTTGGCGTTGAAATGTTGTGGAATGCTGCACCTTGGACGGTAGAGTTGATTTTTGAGAAGACTACTTTGATGCAATTGGGAATGGTTTAAAATTTTAGAAGTGCCTGAAAAATTTTTTGATGATAGGAATAATCTTCCTTAGCACCAGAAAAAAGTTGCAGACTCTTCAGCTACATCAATTATTTTTGAAAAATATAAACTGTTGCCTCACTTAGGTTTTGGGTTTAGAACGGCGAATAAGCACTTTGCTTGATCCGTCTCATATTACAAAAAAATATCTTAAAAATCCATGGTAAACTGACACTGGCAATGATATTGACAGATGCAGCAGCTATATTTGTCATTGCCACGGTCAGATGTGGGTCAGATATTGAAAAGGAAAGTGTATCGTCGTCTAATACCCATAGTACAACCTTTGCTTAGTTTGGGACTAGGTTGATTTGTATACTTAAATTCAGTTTATACTTATTAAAATCCTAAGATTCAATGTTTTTATATCGACAGCGGCTGCGAGGTCCACCCCAGAAGCGGAAGCGGAAGAGCAGGCGGACGTCGCCCCGGCTCGGATCGGGCGGGCGTTCGCTCGGCGAGGAGGGATCTAGACACGTCACCCTGCCCCGAGGGTCGAGACCCATCCCTCCCATCCCACCTTTCTTACCACATCACCCCTTTAGCATCTGAACCCATTTGCTGCTTCAAAAGTGACAGTCCCTACATTTATATAAAAACTTACAGAGCGGCATCGCCCTGCATTTGAACTATCTGAACCAGTTTCAACGCTGTTAGTCCCCATAAATTAGCGACAAATTGTATACTTACTTTTATAATAATTGTAAATTATGTATGTCTAAGTATTTTTTAAAGTAAACATAAAATATATGTGATGTGTTTTATTTTAATTTTGATGAAGCTCTTATTAGGAAGTTTATAAAACATGCAACCCCATCGAATTTGGGCTCGTCTGAATAAAACGTCTCTTCTCGGTAAATAGAGCTTACTATCATATAGGAAATGTTGGAACATATTATGGACCAATCTAACCTCTTTAATCTGTTTAGGTTTGTTTTTATAGTCAGACAGATGTCACTCACATTGTCCGTTTGCTTTTGCTGTGTTCAGGCGTACTATCAATAAATTCATGGAACAGAGAAGGTGTTTATAATGAATATCCCCGGCTTCTCCAACATGGTAGCAGAGCGTGGTTTGACAAGCGATTACGATCCGTTAATTATGGCTCTAGAAAATTCGAACGTGTCATTGTCAAGTGAAGTTGTCAAATTGAAATTGCTTCAAGAAAATTTACGTAGAGATGAAAAAGATGAAAACGTAACGGCATTTAAAGCTCATAAAGCACGTAAACCCATTAAGTGCTTCAAGTGCAAGAAGATTGGGCACTGCATGAAGGACTGCCCTGAAAAGTCTGACGGCAACAAGAGTAGCCGGAAAAATACGTCGCTTCTTACGGCGTTGGCTGTAGGAGTTCAGCGCGATGTTTGGTACGTAGACAGCGGGTCTTCGCTTCATCTTTGCAACGATCGCAGTGTGATGTCGGATTTCACAAGCGACAAACCGAAGAAAGTGTACATAGCCAACGGTGAGGCTATGATGACGGCTGGAAAAGGCACAGTGCAAGTTGTTTTGAAGGACAATTGTATACGACCAATAAGTAATGTATATTTAGTTCCTAAATTAACTGCTAACTTGTTATCTGTCAGTGCCATGGTTAATAAAGGCTTCAAAGTTATGTTTCGTTCTGGCGTGTGTACGGTTACTGACAACGGAGAGGTTTTGGCCACCGCTACTCTAAGAGATGGTATTTATCAACTCGATGCCATAGAAACAGTGTCTGTTTTGTGTAGCGAGCCACCTTCGCAAGCGATGTGTTCGTCTTTGTCTGTAGATACAGGTGACAGCGTGACGTCAGCGCCTCAACTGAAGGATGAAGATCGTCCTGTTGAGAATGTTATGCAAGCGAAGTCTCCTGCAGCACGACAAAGCCAGTCGACACAACATGTCTGGCACCGCCGGCTAGCACATCTGAATACTAGAAGCATGGAGTTATTGCGAAAAGGTATGGTCACTGGTATTTCTTATGACAACAATGACTTTCAATCATGTGTTTCCTGTATAGTAGGTAAACAGAGTAGATTGCCATTTCCTAAGAAATCAGAGACCAGGGCTAAGGAAATTCTTGGTTTGGTTCACAGTGACGTGTGCGGACCACTGCCATGCCCGTCCCTTGGTGGGAAAAGATATTTTTTGACGTTCATCGACGATTGGTCACGAAAAACATTCGTTTATTTTCTTAAAGCGAAGAGTGAGGTTTTCGAGATTTTTACAGAATTCAAAACTCTCGTAGAAAACCAAACTAATAAGAAAATAAAGATTTTCCGCAGTGACGGAGGTGGTGAATTTGTCAATTCTAATTTTCAGCGATTCCTGAAGAAGCACGGGATCCGACACCAGACCACAGTTCCGAGATCAGCGCCCCAGAACGGAGTTGCTGAACGCGCGAACAGGTCTATCATGGAAAAGGCCAGGTGCATGCTTCAGGATGCGGGTTTGAAAAAGGAATTTTGGGCAGAAGCGGTCAACACGGCTGTTTACTTAAAGAATCGCTCTCCAACTAAGGCTGTGATGGGGTGTACTCCAGAAGAAAAATGGACAGGTAAAAGGGATAATCTTAGTTACTTGCGCATTTTTGGTTGTCAAGCCTACGCCCTACAGCATAAACGGGACAAATTGGATCCCAAAAGCAAGAAATATATATTTGCTGGATATTGTGACGATACAAAGGGTTATAGATTAATAGACCCGGCGCATCCACAGAATGTCATAAAAGCTAGAAATGTCACCTTTGTGGAACATGCTTTTTGGAATGACGTATCAGGAAGTGAGAATGACAATTCACGCTACAATTTGTTCGAACTAACTAGCAATGTAAGTGTCACTAACAATGTTCAAGTGCAACCCGATCTATCCCCTGAGCCCACAGAAACATCTACTCGTAGTGAAATCAGTCATGACGATAGCGTCATCACGAAAGATGATTCTGAGAGCAGTAGTGAGACCCCAGATGACCCTGCGGATGAAACGTACGCCCCAGGAGATTCGACACTGGAAGACTGCGACGGCACGTTTGAGTCTGCGAGTGTAGCGCGCACTCTGTGCAGTGACGCGGGGGACCCTCAGACAGTTCGCGAGGCATTGAACGGCCCAGAAGCGGGTAAGTGGAAAGCCGCAATGGCGGAAGAGTATAAATCCTTCATCGATAACAAGTGTTGGACTCTGACTGATCGCAGTATGAAGCAACGGCCTGTCAAATGCAAGTGGATTTTTAAAACAAAACTTGGCCTCGACGGGGAAATACTAAGGTACAAAGCGCGCCTTGTTGCAAAGGGTTATACACAGAAGTATGGTATAGACTACCTAGAAACATTTTCTCCTGTAGTAAGATATTCGACTATACGCACGTTATTGGCTTTAGCTGCAGAATATAACATGAATATCGAACATCTGGATGTAAAAACGGCATTTTTGAATGGAGATCTCAAAGAAACCGTTTATATGGAGCAACCAGAGGGTTACAAAACAAAAGGTCAAGAGGATAAGGTTTATAAGTTGAACAAAGCCATATATGGACTGAAGCAAGCTTCGAAGTCATGGTATGAAAAGATAAATGACGTTTTAACGAATAGAATGAAATTTAAACGTTTATCTTCTGAACCCTGTGTATATGTCAAGTCAAGCGGGAAATCTATGATTATAATTGCGCTCTATGTCGATGACATAATGCTGTTTTCTTCAGCGGAATGCCAAGGAACGGCAGAAATCAAAGAAGACTTGAGAAAGGCCTTCGAAATAAAGGATTTAGGGCCAGCACACCACATTCTCGGCATGAGGATTTGCAGACAGAATAATGAGATTACTCTAGACCAGTCAAGTTACATTAAGAAGGTTCTAGAACGTTTTCAAATGTCTGATTGCAACCCTGCGCGAACACCTATGGAAACAGGACTGAAGCACGTGAAGTCTACAACGAAGGATTGTACTCACGACTACAGAGGCCTGATAGGCTGTCTCATGTACATCGCGATTTGTTCCCGACCCGACATCGCGTATGCTGTCAGTTCGCTGAGCCAGTTCAACGAAGCATATGATGAGACGCACTGGAAGGCGGCAAAACGCGTCCTTCGTTACTTGAAAGGTACGATTAATTATTGTTTAACTTTTCAGAAGTCAGGGCTAGACATCGTCGCTTATGCTGACGCTGATTATGCGTCGAACGAGGTCGATCGTCGATCTTATACCGGTTTCGTTTTCAAACTTGGAAATTCTACCATCTCTTGGGAGAGTAGGAAGCAGAAAACGGTCGCTCTTTCGAGCACGGAGGCGGAGTATATGTCTCTGTCAGATGCTTGCAAAGAGGCTCTGTTTCTGCGCAAGTTCCTGTTTGAAATTTACGGGGTACAGTTCAACATAACTTTGTACAATGACAATCAGTCGGCATTAAAGTTATGCACTAATTCCATGTACCACGCCAGAACCAAACACATTGACGTCAGACACCATTTCATTAGGGAAATTGTTGACGAGGGTACAGTTACCCTTAAGTATCTCTCCACTGACCAAATGGTGGCCGACGTGTTGACCAAACCATTGGCAAAAGAAAAACACGATAAGTTTTTATCTCATTTATTTGTTATCTCCACTTATAATAAATCTCTAAATTAAAAAAAGAATCAGCCAGTTTGAAACTAAGCTTTGCGCGGTTCGAATGTTCTCAGCATCCCATGAACGGAAAAATATGAAACATTTTATATAGGTACATTATTATTCTAGCTGCAACTTAGGATAGTTTTTATCCGACTGCGACAGTTAATTAATTTTCCGAAATATACGACTTCATTTAATTTTTCATTTATTTTTATTGAAATCAAACGCTGCTCCAACTGTCAGCTATAAGAACCGTCAAATTTTCGTCAAAATGGCGGAATTGCTTTGCCTTTCACTTATTAATAATTTAAATCCCGTCTACGATAGACCTTTACGAGACAAATGCTAAAATATAAACCATAAAAAAATATTCGATTCTGATATGAGAACTTATATGCGCAAATGTCGTTTTATGTCGTAATTTCAATAAATGAAATCAACAAATTTGAACAATATAATTAACACGAATTTGTTTTTTTTGAATGACAATGGCACGCGCTCTGCGCATTCAGCCAAAGTACCTGCGGCGCTACCACGAAAACCGATACTCAATGTTCATATATTTGCATCCCTGTCACTCGAGTATGGTTAGTGCGATAGAGATAGAGATACCCGAATATTTTCGAATTCCGAAGTTCGTGGTTATAGCTCAGGAATCGAAAATATGGTGAATAATCATAATGTATTTTCTCGAAAAAGAATTTAAAATAAATATAGTCAAATGGAGAAAAAAACAAAGCAAGAGGTTATATAGGTAATGGTTAAGTTATAAGAGTCCAAAGTTTTAAGAGGGGGTATGTTCTGTCCCTTTTCCGCAAAACGCACCTTCATATGAAACGATTGTTTTTTACTATGACGCTCGAGTATATTGACGTCACAGTCCCGCATCGTTTTCTCACTCTAACAAGCGACATTAAAACGGATGTAGCTTCATAATTTTTTGAGAAATTTGAATAGGAGTTTCATTATCTTCTATCTATCTATACATAATAAATGCCTATGTCCTGACTGACTTATTCACTCACTCACTCACTCATCAACGCACAGCCGAAACTACTAATCTTAGAGAGTTGATTTTTGCACAGTATGTTGCTTTTATAACGTGGGCTAGGGATAAAAAGGGATTTTTGAAAATTCTACCCCTAAGGGGGTAAAATGGGGGTGCAAAGTTTGTATGGGAGAACCTTTTTTTTTTGAGCTATAGACTTAAACTTTGTAGAAAAATTAGTTATTAGAATACAAATGAAACACTTTCAGCGTTTTAGAAAATTCCACCCCTACGGGGGTAAAATAGGGGTGCAAGGTTTGTATGGGGGAAACATTTTTTTTAAAAATAGAGACTTAAAACTTTGTAGAAAGATCAGTCATTAGAATACAAATAAAGAACTTTCAGGGTTTTAGAAAATTCTACCCCTAAAGGGGTAAAATAGAGTGCAAAGTTTGTATGGGAAAAACTACTTTTTTTTAAATAGAGACTTAAAACTTTGTAGAGAAATTATTCATTAGAATACAAATAAAGTACCTAGATTCAGTGTTTTAAAAAAATCTACCGCTAAAGGGGTAAAATAGGGGTGCAAATTTTGTATGGGGGAAACAATATTTTTTTTAAATAGAGACTTAAAACTTTGTAGAAAGATTAGTCATCAGAATACAAATTAAGTACTTTCAGCGTTTTAGAAAATTCTACCCCTAAAAATAGGGGGCTAAAATAGGGGTGCAAAGTTTGTATGTGGGAAACTATTTTTTTTAGCTAGAGTCCTAAAACTTTGTAGAAAGATTATTTAAATACAAAGAAAGTACTTTCAGCGTTTTGGAAAATTTCACCCCTAAGGGGGTAAAATAGGGTGCAAAGTTTGTATGGGAAAAACATATTTTTTTTTAATAGAGACTTAAAATTTTGACGAAAAATTACTTATTAGAACATGAAAAATACTACATTCGGCGTTTTACAAAAATCATTCCCTAAGGGGGTTAAAAAAGGGTGCAAGGTTTGTATGGGGAACACTTTTTCTGAGCTAGACACTTAAAACTTTGTAGAAAGATTACTTATAAAAATACAAAAAAAAAGACTTTCAGCGTTTTGAAAAAATCTATCCCTAAGGGGGATAAAAAGGGGTGCAAAGTTTTTATCAGGGAAAGTTTATGTTTTTGAGTTAGAGACTTGAAACTTTGTAGAAAGATTACTTATTAAAATACAAAAAAAGAACACAAATCGTTTTAGAAAATTCCACTCCTAATAGGGTTAAAAAGGAGAGCAAGCTTTGCATGGGCAACACTTTTTTTTGAGTTAGACTTAAAACTTTGCAAAAAGATTACTTATTAGAATACTAAAAAAGAACTTTCAGCGTTTTAGAAAACTCCATCCCTAAGGGGATCCTTAAGATCCTTAAGAAGGGTAGCCTGTGTTGTGTGGGAATTTTTTTTTTTTTACTAGACTTAAAACTATTCAAAATGTTACTTATTAAAATTAATAATAAAGTACTTTCAGAGTTTTAGAAAATTCCACCCCTAAGGGGGTTAAGAAAGCTTTGTATGGGCAACACTTTTTTTGAGCTAGAGACTTAAAAGTTTACGAAAAAAGTTCTTTCAGCGATTAGAAAAATTCAACCTCTAAGGGGGTTTAAAAGGGGGTTCAAATTTTAAATGGCGAGCAATAAAATTTTAAAGTGTGAGTAAGAGATTTTTAACTTCGGTCTTATTCTGTACGTTAAAAGACTACAAAACTGATTTCAGAGTTTTTCCAAATTCATCCCCTAAGAGTGTTAAAATTGGTTCAAAGTTTGAGTATTTCAAGGCATTTTTAAAGTATGAGATTTTTAACTTTGGTTTTAGACTGTTTGTTCACAAACTAGAAAATGAACATCAACTTTTTTTTTAATTATCCCCTAAAAGAGGGTTCAAATTTTGTATTGAGAGAAATCATTTTCTAAGACGATAAAAAGTTCTACGCGGACGAAGTCGCGGGCAACAGCTAGTGCCTAATAAGTGAGATGTTGTAGGTTTCTAAGTAGTGTACTAGTATAGAACTAGTATAAATTATTTTAGATCCGTTTCATATATCGCTTGTAGTTTATTTTACTGTTTTATATGTTACGGATATATTTATTAATTTATACTGTTTCTAATTTATTTTTTTTGCTACTGTGATGTTTTGTTGTAAGGACAGCAGATGTGTTACTACTTAGTGCTTTATTTATTTATTGTGTTGTGTTAACTTTTTGTGTTGAGTTTATATTGGTTCAAGGGCCAGTGTTGGAACATATTATGGACCAATCTAACCTCTTTAATCTGTTTAGGTTTGTTTTTATAGTCAGACAGATGTCACTCACATTGTCCGTTTGCTTTTGCTGTGTTCAGGCGTACTATCAATAAATTCATGGAACAGAGAAGGTGTTTATAATGAATATCCCCGGCTTCTCCAACAGGAAATAAGTTAGATTTATTTAGTATTATTATTTACTAACACTATTTAGTCTTAAGTCTTCATCAACAAAATATGGATTGTATATCTAAAATAAAGATTTAAATAAATAAAATAGGCAGCTTTCCGATAAATCTTGCCAAAAGTTGAAAATGCTTGCGCATTGTTCTTGCCTAGGCCCAGGTGGGGATATTCAGTGCACTGAAGCCTATAAATCTGACTTTAAAATTAGCTATTTCAAGGAATTAACTGAGTTATAGGAACTTTAGGTAAACCATGTTTAAAAATAATACAATATTATTAAACATAATAATGTTTATTTACGATTTCATAGAGGTAATACCTAATACTTTAATGTAATGTACAAAACTAGTTTCCTGTAGCCAAGTTAAATAGTTCACATCGATAAAAAAAATCTGTATAATATCTTAAAAAAATAATAACATATTTTTAAATGAACAAAAGGAGATTTCTTGATAATGGTATGTAGTATCGGCAACGTTTTTATAGACACAGTAGCAAATCGTTTGACGTAAAGGCCTTAGGAAACTATTCCATTAATAATTGTAGGTAATACACTCACAAGAGCAAATACAACAGCTGTGCACTTTGTATGAAAGCTCCATACAAATTGTATCTGTTTATATAGAGACTAGTAAATTATAAAGACTGCCAATGTCTAGACCAGGTGTCGGCTACCAAGGGCCACATAGAAGCTAACAAAAATTACACAGGCCGCACTTCTTAATTATTTGTGACTATCATTATCAGGCAATTCCAATATTCAACGACGTTTATATACAAAACAGCCAGGGCGGCTCGCGGACCGCAAGTAAAGGTCTCGCGGGCCGCATGCGGCCTCCGTTCCATTCATTTCGTATGGCCATTAGTCCTCTGCTTAAAACAGTAGCGCCATCTATGAACTCAGTGAAAGAGTTCGTAAAAGGTGGCGCCAAATGCAGTCTATATAAATGGTTAGTCTCTGGTATAATATAGGGGGTTCAGCGCTTGAGTACACGTGTGACCTCAGCCAGCGGCGTGGGGTAGGTGCCGGGCTTCACCAGGTTAACGAGCTGCTCTGCGATCTCCTGGCCTACTCGCACCTGCGCCTCCTTGGTCGACGCTCCTGCGGAATAAGTACATCATTCATTAGATAGTGTCCAAAATAGATAAACTTTACCTACCACCTGACTGCACTTTAAGAAAAAAAGCATCGGCACAAAAAGTGTGTATTTATTGTGCCGGTTTGCGACTACTCAGATGAGTTGGTGAACTGAAAGGATATTTTCTCCTTTTTTAGTAGATTCTGGTTAAATAACTTCCTACTTAAAAAATTGCATTCGGCTCACGGTTTTTATACCTAGTGACTATTAAAATGTTATTATAAGTATATTCGATTGTACCTTTCCTTTAAATGGGCGAATCAACTTATTTGAGAGACCGAATAAAACTCAAAATGTGAATTAAAACTGTGATTGGGTTAACATCCACCAAATGTAGGGCTTTGTTGTCATTTTTAACCCCTTTTTTATGTGTCATCTAAGCTTCTTTTACTAATGCTGTGTAATGTTTTCTCTCTTTCGGGACAGAATAACAACAAGAAAATCTGTAACTAACCCAAATTAATTAATTTCCAAAAAAAGCTGTTTAGTATCTTTTCTACTCAGGGATCGTTAACAAAGTAGGTACCTAAATAGGTAATTAAAATTGACGATAAACATAAAGTACTCGTAATGTCCGTAAAATACCGACATGACCTACTCTTTAAGTAATGTAGGTACCTATGCTTTTATTTATATACTAGCTGTTGCCCGCGACTTTGTCCGCGTAGAACTTAATACTTAGAAAATATAATGCAAACAAACTTCTACCATCTAAAGGGATGATTTCCGAGGCAAAAACTATTCTATATCCTTTGAAGGGTCTCAAATTATCTCTATACCAAATTTCATCTAGGTACATGGATTTTATCCAAACTTTCACCCTTAGGGAATGATTTTCGGGATGAAAACTATCTAATGTCATTCTTCGGGACTCAAACGACCTTTACCTATACCAAATTTCATCTAAACGGGATTCATCCAAATTTTCACCCCCCATTTTACCCCCTTAGGGAGTGATTTCCGGAATTACAACTATCCTATGTCCTTTCCCAGGACTCAAGCTATCTCTATACCACATGGTATTAGAATGGGTTCCATCCGAATCTTCACCCCTAATTTCATCCCCTTAGGGGATGATTTCTGGGGTAAAAACTATCCCATGTCCTTTCCCAGGACTTAAACTATATCTACATTAAATTTCATCAAAATAGATTACATCCAAATTTTCACCCCCCCCCCCTTTTTCACCCCCTTAGGGGATGATTTCCGGGATAAAACCTATTATATGTCCTTCCAAGGGACTCAAACTATTTATATACCAAATTTCATCTAAATCGGTGCAGCGGTTTAAGTAGCTCCATACAAATTTCCACCCCCAATTTCAGCCCCTCAGATATAAAAACTACCCTTTGTCCTTGCCCGGGGCTCATTTCATCTAAATCGGTTCAGCGGTTTAGGCGTGAAGAGGTAACAGACAGACACACTTTCGCATTTATAATATTAGTATGGAAGTATGGATTATTAGTATGGATAGTATGGATTATTTCCGCTTGTCTTCCAAATAGAGGTGTAGCTGTAGACTCACTTCAAAAGAAAAAAGAAACGAAAAACTCATTCGAATATCTCAAAAAATTACGAAGCTACAACCGTTTTAATGTCGCTTGTTAGAGTGAGAAAACGATCAGGGACCGTGACGTCACGATCCTCGAGCGTCATAGTAAAAAACAATCGTTTCATTATAAAGGTGCGTTTTGCGGAAAAGAGACGCAACAAACCCACTCTTAAAACTTTATACACTTATAACTTAGTGATTACCTATATAGCCTCTTGCGTTGTTTTTTTTTCGAGATAATACAACATTATGATTATTTTGTTTAGTGTCTACATCCCTATTTTCGATAAGATAAGATAAAATAAGATTTCTTTATTGTCAGAACTGTGTACATTTAGTTGTTTTGGGTAAAATAAAGTCCAACAGCTTGCCCATTTCGGACGTAATATACTAAAACAATAACAACAATAGTATTTCCAAATAATTTTAACCATATTCACACATAAAATATTAATTTAGATCTATCCGACATCCGTATTTTCTTTTAAACCACGAACTTCGGAATTCGAAAATATTCGGGTATCTATATCTCTATCGCACTAACAAATGACAGGAATGCAGAGGGCCTACCGCGAAAGGCATTCGAAGTTTCCCCTCTCTGTCATACTTACAAGTTCGTACATAAGTGCGACAGAGAGGGAAAACTTCGAATGCCGTTCGCGGTAGGCCCTCAGATATACGAACTTCGAGTTTCGGTTTTCGTGGGTTGGCTGAATACGCAAAGAGCGCGCGCGCGTGCCATTCAAAAAAACCAAGTTTATATTGTTCTAATGTGTTGTTACATTTGTACAAATTACGCCTTAATTCGACATTTGCGCATATAAGTTCGCATAAGTTATCTAGGTAAACCTGTAATTGGCCATACTACTGTGTATTATATTATAAGTTACATACTTTGTATCGCTGTTGGTTTTCTGAATAAATAATAATAATAATATCAAAATCGATTAATTTTATATTTGCTTTTGGTACCTATGTGTCTCGTCAATGTATATCGTAGACGGGATTAAAATTATTAATAGGCGAAAGAAAGGCGAAGCAATTCCGCCATTTTGTCCGTAGTATTTCTTATTACTGTAATTTTGACGTTTCTTTTAGCTGACAGATGTGGCGGCGATATACTTTAAGAATAATAAATGAAAAATTAAATGAAGTCGTATATTACGGAATATAAATTAATTGTCGCAGTCGGATAAAAACTATCCTAAGTTGCAGCTGGAATAATAATGTACCTATATAAAATGTTTCATATTTTTCCGTCCATGGGATGATGAGAACATTCGTACCACAGAAAGCTTAGTTTCAAACTGGCTGATTCTTTTTTTAATTTAGAGATTTATTATAAGTGGAGATAATATAAATGAAAATGACAAGGATATACCTAAGTGGGGTGTAGCTATGACAGCCGGGTGCTGGATGACCTCCAGTGTGAGAGGGTCAGTGGGGGGCTCCTGCTCAAACACGTCCAATGCTGCTCCACCGACCTGAAATAAAACATGTTAAGGTAAACTTCCGAGTGTTCGACGCTGTACTAGTAGGTATATGGCATGGGCACTCTATGCCAAAGCAATATGGGTTAAATTCGAACTAAAAGGTTTTTTTTCATTCGAATTTAAGCCATGTCACTTTAACATAGAGTGCCCATGCCATATACTAGTACAGCGTCGAAGACTAGGACGTACTTTACTTAATATAACTGAGAATGAGTAACGGCCAATGTCAAAGTTAACCTGTTTCAATTTATGCTATTTTTATTGCAATAAAGTTAATATCTGAACCTACTTCTACTGGGGTGTACTTAAGTAAATAAACTGAAAATTGATTTTTTAACACATACGCTGGTAACGTGGTTATACTTATTACTTTTGTATCTCGCAATAAGACGTTTATACAGTCGTACTCATAAGTAGCCGAACACTTAACTACTAAAGGTACACTTGTCACTTTTATCCCTTTGTCAAGTTCGTACTTATAGCAGTTAAAACATGACGTTAAACGGACACGGCACAAAGGTGTTCAGCCTTTTGTGAGGCCCACCGCACGTATGAACCGGGGTGTATGTAATGTTCTTTTAAATCAGGGTTTCCTTCTCCATCGTTCTAGGAACACTTAGGTTAAATTCCAGTCTCGTCCAAATCGCCTAAGGAAGTAAATGAGTAAATAAATTAGACATCAGTTGTGCGCTGTACGTACGCTGGGCCTATTCAAGCACCTGCTAAAGGGCTAGTCAAATGGCTAACCATTTGACTAGCCCTTTAGCTGATGCCGTCCCAATAAGGTAGTTGATTGTTAGGTATTGTTACCTGGCCGGCGTTGAGAGCTACCAATATAGGTAGTCGATTGTTACCTGGCCGGCTTTGAGAGCTACCAATGTAGGTAGTCGATTGTTAGGTATTGTTACCTGGCCGGCGTTGAGAGCTACCAATATAGGTAGTCGATTGTTAGGTATTGTTACCTGGCCGGCGTTGAGAGCTACCAATATAGGTAGTCGATTGTTAGGTATTGTTACCTGGCCGGCGTTGAGAGCGTCCAATATAGGTAGCCGATTGTTAGGTATTGTTACCTGGCCGGCGTTGAGAGCGTCCAATATAGGTAGTCGATTGTTAGGTATTGTTACCTGGCCGGCGTTGAGAGCATCCAATATAGGTAGTCGATTGTTAGGTATTGTTACCTGGCCGGCGTTGAGAGCGTCAAATATAGGTAGTCGATTGTTAGGTATTGTTACCTGGCCGGCGTTGAGAGCTACCAATATAGGTAGTCGATTGTTAGGTATTGTTACCTGGCCGGCGTTGAGAGCGTCCAATATAGGTAGTCGATTGTTAGGTATTGTTACCTGGCCGGCGTTGAGTTCGTCCAATATAGGTAGTCGATTGTTAGGTATTGTTACCTGGCCGGCGTTGAGAGCGTCCAATATAGGTAGTCGATTGTTAGGTATTGTTACCTGGCCGGCGTTGAGAGCGTCCAATATAGGTAGTCGATTGTTAGGTATTGTTACCTGGCCGGCGTTGAGTTCGTCCAATATAGGTAGTCGATTGTTAGGTATTGTTACCTGGCCGGCGTTGAGAGCGTCCAATATAGGTAGTCGATTGTTAGGTATACCTGGCCGGCGTTGAGAGCGTCCAACAGATCCCGCTCGTGGATGAGACCTCCGCGGCCGACGTTCACAATTTTGATGCCTTTTTTGCACTTCTTCAATACAGCCGCATTAATTAAGTCTGTAAAATAATGCTAGTTAATAAAATATCGGGGTACAACTCTTATAAAAATGGCTGTAATAACAAAATACCGGGGGCATTCGACAAAATATATTAGTGTCTAGGTTAATAGGTAGCTGTATTCTTCCCTTCTTCACATTTCAGCCGTGTTAATATACGAAACCGCGTTGTATTACGAAATACAAGTGCTGCATTTATCTTTAGCACGGCAGAGTTGTACCTCATATTAGGCTGTGTCGAACGATTCGTTTTGGGGCTCGCAAATTTCTCAGCTACCTTTATGTACGTAGCATACCGACTGACCTGGATAAGAACGGACCATCTATTACGCGTTGTGGTTACGAATAAACGGGTAAAATTGTACAAAGGTCTATCTTAGATGTGTATAAAAGGTGCCATGAATAGACCAAGCCAGATTAAAAATAACCTTGAGCCTTATTCAAATTACAGGTGTAGATATGTTTATCCAATAGATATCTATCGAAAAAAAACTATGACTATATTGATAAACTGACCCATAGCAACATATAATATAAGTAGATATCGTTATCTGTACAATTGATACAAGTTGATTTCCGACGATAATCTTATTAATAATCTTACAGAGCGGAATTAGATTGCCTATGCCTATGTAATATCTAAATTAGTAGAGATGCCTGGAATACAGTTTTCGTCGTCCGAATTAACCGGTCCGAATTAATAAGGCCTTTAAAATTGATCAAGTTTTTGATTGGGCACAGTCGACGTTAAACATCTCTTATACGTCGTCGGTACATGAAGTATAGTTAAGCCGATTTCAACTGACCTCATGAATGGCCTTTGTTCTGAGCTCATGAATAGACATTGTTTGCGAGCGCGAGCCAAACTTTGCAAAAAAAAAATGTTAGCGCCACGTAAAATGTTCATTGAATAATGAACTCTTATCTTCTTTTACAATAGATTCCAAATTAGCGACGAGATAAAATACCGCACACAGCGTGCCAGGTATAAACCAGACAAATGTTACTTCATTATATGTTACTTTATATTGATTCTTGGGCGAGCACGATAAGAGTTAATTTATTCAATGAACATTTTACGTGGTGCTAACAATTTTTTTGCAACGTTTGTCTCGCGCTCGCAAACAATGTCGATTCATAAGCTCAGAACCATGCCTGTGCTAACTCGGGGCACTTTTTAGGTATTCGATATCGATAAAAAAGATGTCGATATATATTAACACATGTGCTCATTGAAATTTCTCGATTACTATAAAAAGCTTCGATATCATATCTGAACACATATCATATCTGTTTTATTTTGACTCAAAAGTCAATAGAGATAGTTTAAGATAAGATAAAATGCCCCGTTGACCACTGTGGAGAACGTATATTAATTTAAAGTGGATATTTTCACCTAGACGGCAATCTTTATTACCGATGAATAGGGAAAAAATATAAACTGTATACTATGAAAACTAATTTAAAACAAACAAATAAATGCACGGTTTAAATAATATTTTTATTATTTTAAAATGAAGAGAAAATAAATAATATTATGTATTTATGTTGAACTAGCTGTTGCCCGCGACTTCATCCGCGTAGAACTTTTTATCGTCTTAGAAAATGATTTCTCTCAATACAAAATTTGAACCCTCTTTTAGGGGATAATTAAAAAAAAAATTGATGTTCATTTTCTAGTTTGTGAACAAACAGTCTAAAACCAAAGTTAAAAATCTCATACTTTAAAAATGCCTCGAAATACTCAAACTTTGAACCAATTTTAACACTCTTAGGGGATGAATTTGGAAAAACTCTGAAATCAGTTTTGTAGTCTTTTAACGTACAGAATAAGACCGAAGTTAAAAATCTCTTACTCACACTTTAAAATGTTATTGCTCGCCATTTAAAATTTGAACCCCCTTTTAAACCCCCTTAGAGGTTGAATTTTTCTAATCGCTGATAGAACTTTTTTCGTAAACTTTTAAGTCTCTAGCTCAAAAAAAGTGTTGCCCATACAAAGCTTTCTTAACCCCCTTAGGGGTGAAATTTTCCAAAACGCTGAAAGTACTTTCTTTGTATTTAAATAATCTTTCTACAAAGTTTTTGGACTCTAGCTAAAAAAAATAGTTTCCCACATACAAACTTTGCACCCCTATTTTAGCCCCCTATTTTAAGGGGTAGAATTTTCTAAAACGCTGAAAGTACTTAATTTGTATTCTGATGACTAATCTTTCTACAAAGTTTTAAGTCTCTATTTAAAAAAAATATTGTTTCCCCCATACAAAATTTGCACCCCTATTTTACCCCCTTAGGGGTAGATTTTTTTAAAACACTGAATCTAGGTACTTTATTTGTATTCTAATGAATAATTTCTCTACAAAGTTTTAAGTCTCTATTTAAAAAAAGTAGTTTTTCCCATACAAAGTTTGCACTCTATTTTACCCCTTTAGGGGTAGAATTTTCTAAAACCCTGAAAGTTCTTTATTTGTATTCTAATGACTGATCTTTCTACAAAGTTTTAAGTCTCTATTAAAAAAAAAATGTTTCCCCCATACAAACCTTGCACCCCTATTTTACCCCCGTAGTGGTGGAATTTTCCAAAACGCTGAAAGTGTTTCATTTTTATTCTAATAACTAATTTTTCTACAAAGTTTAAGTCTATAGCTCAAAAAAAAAGGTTCTCCCATACAAACTTTGCACCCCCATTTTACCCCCTTAGGGGTAGAATTTTCAAAAATCCCACCCCCTTAGGGGTAGAATTTTCAAAAATCCCTTTTTATCCCTAGCCCACGTTATAAAAGCAACATACTGTGCCAAAATCAACTCTCTAAGATTAGTAGTTTTGGCTGTGCGTTGATGAGTGAGTGAGTGAGTGATTGAGTGAATAAGTCAGTCAGGACATAGGCATTTATTATGTACTAGCTGTTGCCCGCGACTTCGTCCGCGTATAACATGTTATCGTCTAAATGTTTATTGAAGGAATGAATTTAAAAAAAACATTGAAATTAATTTTGTGCCTAGTCTTTAAGAAAACCATCTCAATCCGAAATTACAAATCTCTTACTTTCAAAATGTCTTGCTCTCTATACAAACTAAGAACCCTCTTTGAACCCTCATAGTAAACAGTCTGAAACTGTAGTTACAAATTTCTTACTTTAAAAATGTCTTGTTCTCTATACAAAGTTCGAACCCCCTTTTAACCTTCTTAGGCGATGAATTAAAAAAACGCTGAAATAAGTTTTGTAGTATTTTAGCAAACAGTCTAAAACCGAAGTTACGAATCCCTTACTTTAAAAATAGCTTGCTCTCCATACAAACTTTGAACACCCTTATAATCCCCTTTAGGGGATATATTTCAAAAAATGCTAAAATAAGTTTTGTAGTCTAAACAGGCTAAGATCGAAGTTACAAATATCATACTTTAAAATTTTCTTGCTCTCCATACAAACTTTGAACGCTTTTCAGGGAAAAATTAAAAAATAAAACACTCGGTTTTTTTATTGTAATAGGTAAGTATTTTTTCTACAAACTATCAAGTCTCTAGCTAAAAAAGTGTTTCCCATACGAACCTAGCACCCCTTTTTAACCCCTTAAGGGGTGACATTTTCCAAAACGCTGGCAGTAGGTATTTTTTTGTATTTTAATAAGTAGGTACTTAATATTTCTACACAGTTTTAAGTTTCTACCTAAAAAATGTTTTCCTATACAAACATTGCACCTCTTTATCCCCCTCTTAGCGGGTGGAAATTTTCAAACCACTGAAAGTAATTTACCTATATATTTGTATTCTAATAAATAATCTTTCTACACAATTTCAAGATCTAGCTCAAAAAAAAAAGTTTCCTCGATACAAATTTTCACCCGTTTTAATCACCCTTAGGGGTAGAATTTTCCAAAACGCTGAAAGTTTTATTGTAATAAGTAATCTTTCAACAAAGATTAAACGCTTGCTAAAAAAAATATTTTATACACCCCTAAAACGCTGAAAGTATTCTATTTTATTTTATTATGTAATCTTTTTGAAAAGGTTTGAGATTCTAGCTCAAAAAAATCCCCTTTACCAACATTGTACCCCATTTTCATACCATTTTCCAAAACGCTGTTTTTTTATTTGTATTGTAATCTCCACTTATAATAAATCTCTAAATTAAAAAAAGAATCAGCCAGTTTGAAACTAAGCTTTGCGCGGTTCGAATGTTCTCAGCATCCCATGAACGGAAAAATATGAAACATTTTATACTCTTAGCAACTTAGGATAGTTTTTATCCGACTGCGACAGTTAATTAATTTTCCGAAATATACGACTTCATTTAATTTTTCATTTATTTTTATTGAAATCAAACGCTGCTCCAACTGTCAGCTATAAGAACCGTCAAATTTTCGTCAAAATGGCGGAATTGCTTTGCCTTTCACTTATTAATAATTTAAATCCCGTCTACGATAGACCTTTACGAGACAAATGCTAAAATATAAACCATAAAAAAATATTCGATTCTGATATGAGAACTTATATGCGCAAATGTCGTTTTATGTCGTAATTTCAATAAATGAAATCAACAAATTTGAACAATATAATTAACACGAATTTGTTTTTTTTGAATGACAATGGCACGCGCTCGGCGCATTCAGCCAAAGTACCTGCGGCGCTACCACGAAAACCGATACTCAATGTTCATATATTTGCATCCCTGTCACTCGAGTATGGTTAGTGCGATAGAGATAGAGATACCCGAATATTTTCGAATTCCGAAGTTCGTGGTTATAGCTCAGGAATCGAAAATATGGTAAATAATCATAATGTATTTTCTCGAAAAAGAATTTAAAATAAATATAGTCAAATGGAGAAAAAAACAAAGCAAGAGGTTATATAGGTAATGATTAAGTTATAAGAGTCCAAAGTTTTAAGAGGGGGTATGTTCTGTCCCTTTTCCGCAAAACGCACCTTCATATGAAACGATTGTTTTTTACTATGACGCTCGAGTATATTGACGTCACAGTCCCTCATCGTTTTCTCACTCTAACAAGCGACATTAAAACGGATGTAGCTTCATAATTTTTTGAGATATTTGAATGGGTGTTTCATTATCTTCTATTTATTTATACATAATAAATGCCTATGTCCTGACTGACTTATTCACTCACTCACTCACTCACTCACTCATCAACGCACAGCCGAAACTACTAATCTTAGAGAGTTGATTTTTGCACAGTATGTTGCTTTTATAACGTGGGCTAGGGATAAAAAGGGATTTTTGAAAATTCTACCCCTAAGGGGGTAAAATAGGGGTGCAAAGTTTGTATGGGAGAACCTTTTTTTTTTGAGCTATAGACTTAAACTTTGTAGAAAAATTAGTTATTAGAATACAAATGAAACACTTTCAGCGTTTTGGAAAATTCCACCCCTACGGGGGTAAAATAGGGGTGCAAGGTTTGTATGGGGGAAATATTTTTTTTTAAATAGAGACTTTAAACTTTGTAGAAAGATCAGTCATAAGAATACAAATAAAGCACTTTCAGGGTTTTAGAAAATTCTACCCCTAAAGCGGTAAAATAGAGTGCAAAGTTTGTATGGGAAAAACTACTTTTTTTTAAATAGAGACTTAAAACTTTGTAGATAAATTATTCATTAGAATACAAATAAAGTACCTAAAAGACCTAAAACACTGAGTTTTAAAAAATCTACCCCTAAGGGGGTAAAATAGGGGTGCAAATTTTGTATGGGGGAAACAATATTTTTTTTAAATAGAGACTTAAAACTTTGTAGAAAGATTAGTCATCAGAAAACAAATTAAGTACTTTCAGCGTTTTAGAAAATTCTACCCCTAAAAATAGGGGTGCAAAGTTTGTATGTGGGAAACTATTTTTTTTAGCTAGAGTCCTAAAACTTTGTAGAAAGATTATTTAAATACAAAGAAAGTACTTTTAGCGTTTTGGAAAATTTCACCCCTAAGGGGGTAAAATAGGGTGCAAAGTTTGTATGGGAAAAACATATTGTTTTTTAATAGAGACATAAAATTTTGACGAAAAATTACTTATTAGAACATGAAAAATACTACATTCGGCGTTTTACAAAAATCATTCCCTAAGGGGGTTAAAAAAGGGTGCAAGGTTTGTATGGGGAACACTTTTTCTGAGCTAGACACTTAAAACTTTGTAGAAAGATTACTTATAAAAATAAAAAAAAAAAGATTTTCAGCGTTTTGAAAAAATCTATCCCTAAGGGGGATAAAAAGGGGTGCAAAGTTTTTATCAGGGAAAGTTTATGTTTTTGAGTTAGAGACTTGAAACTTTGTAGAAAGATTACTTATTAAAATACAAAAAAAGAACACAAATCGTTTTAGAAAATTCCACCCCTAATAGGGTTAAAAAGGAGAGCAAGCTTTGCATGGGCAACACTTTTTTTTGAGTTAAGCTTAAAACTTTGCAAAAAGATTACTTATTAGAATACTAAAAAAGAACTTTCAGCGTTTTAGAAAACTCCATCCCTAAGGGGATCCTTAAGATCCTTAAGAAGGGTAGCCAGTGTTGTGTGGGAAAAACTTTTTTTTTTACTAGACTTAAAACTATTCGAAATGTTTCTTATTAAAATTAATAATAAAGTACTTTCAGAGTTTTAGAAAATTCCACCCCTAAGGGGGTTAAGAAAGCTTTGTATGGGCAACACTTTTTTTGAGCTAGAGACTTAAAAGTTTACGAAAAAAGTTCTTTCAGCGATTAGAAAAATTCAACCTCTAAGGGGGTTTAAAAGGGGGTTCAAATTTTAAATGGCGAGCAATAAAATTTTAAAGTGTGAGTAAGAGATTTTTAACTTCGGTCTTATTCTGTACGTTAAAAGACTACAAAACTGATTTCAGAGTTTTTCCAAATTCATCCCCTAAGAGTGTTAAAATTGGTTCAAAGTTTGAGTATTTCAAGGCATTTTTAAAGTATGAGATTTTTAACTTTGGTTTTAGACTGTTTGTTCACAAACTAGAAAATGAACATCAACTTTTTTTTTAATTATCCCCTAAAAGAGGGTTTAAATTTTGTATTGAGAGAAATCATTTTCTAAGACGATAAAAAGTTCTACGCGGACGAAGTCGCGGGCAACAGCTAGTAAGTAATATTTCGACAAATGTTTAAGCTTCTATCTCAAAAAGAAGTTTCGCTCATACAAACTTTGCAAACCTTTTTAACCCCCTAAGAGGCTGAATTTTCCAAAACGCTGACAGTACTTTATTTGTATTCTAATAAGTAAGCTTTCTACAACGTATTGAGTTTCTTGCTAAAATATTAAAGTTTCCCCCATACAAAATATGCACCCCTATTTGACCCCTTTAGGGGTAGAATTTCCAAAAATCCCTTCTTATCTGTTGCCTACGTTGTAAAAGGTAGTTCTGGTGTAAATTTCAACTCTCTAGCCCCAGTAGTTTCGGCTGTGCATTGATGAGTGAGTGGGTGAGTCAGTCAGGACATAGGCATTTATATGTAGGTATAGATAGATAGAAGATGACGGAAATTCCATTCAAATATCTCAAAACCGTTTTAATGTCGCTTGTTAGAGTGAGAAAACGATCGGGGACTGTGACGTCAAGATCCTCGAGCGTCATAGTAAAAAACAATCGTTTCATATGAAGGTGCGTTTTGTGGAAAAGGGACAGAACATAAAACTTTGGAACTTAGTGATTACCTATTAACCTCTTCCGTTGATTTTTTCTCTATTATCCTTTTTTCGAGAAAATACATTATGATTATTTTATTTAGTGTCTACCTACAGCCGGGTCCGCTGCACCAATGTTTTCCATGTTTTTTTAACATCTAACATGTTTTCCGTCAGGTTCGGCAAACAAATAGGGTTTTGTTTTGATTGGCAAAACATGTTTGACGTTTAAAAACCACGAAAACATGGCGCAGCGGACGCGGCTTACGGGTCGTAGTTTCGATTCCTGAGCTATAACCACGAACTTCGGAATTAGAAAATATTCGGGTATCTCTATCTCTATCGCACTAACTATACTCGAGTGACAGGGATGCAGTTATACGAACTTCGAGTTTCGGTTTTCGTGGTAGCGCCGCAGGCACTTTGGCAGAATGCGCAAAGAGCAATGGCATATTGCCATTCAAAAAAAACATATTCGTGTTAATTATAATTATATTGTTCAAATTTGTTGAAAATTTTAATTGAAATCACGCCATAATGCGACATTTGCGCATATAAGTTCTCATATCACAATCGAATATTTTTTTAATGGTTTAACTTTTGGCATGTGTATCGTAAAGATCTATCGTAGACTGGATTTAAATTATTAATAAGTGAAAGGCAAAACAATGCCGCCATTTTGACGAAAATTTGACGTTTCTTATAGCTGACAGTTGGAGCAGCGTTTGATTTCAATAAAAATAAATGAAAAATTAAATGAAGTCGTATATTTCGGAAAATTAAATAATTGTCGCAGTCGGATAAAAACTATCCTAAGTTGCAGCTAGAATAACAATGTACCTATATAAAATGTTTCATATTTTTCCGTTCATGGGATGCTGAGAACATTCGTACCAGCCAAAGCTTAGTTTCAAACTGGCTGATTCTTTTTTTAATTTAGAGATTTATTATAAGTGGAGATAAATAAATAGAAGATAATGAAACTCCCATTCAAATATCTCAAAAAATTATGAAGCTACATCCGTTTTAATGTCGCTTGTTAGAGTGAGAAAACGATGAGGGACTGTGACGTCAATATACTCGAGCGTCATAGTAAAAAACAATCGTTTCATATGAAGGTGCGTTTTGCGGAAAAGGGACAGAACATACCCCCTCTTAAAACTTTGGACTCTTATAACTTAATCATTACCTATATAACCTCTTGCTTTGTTTTTTTCTCCATTTGACTATATTTATTTTAAATTCTTTTTCGAGAAAATACATTATGATTGTTTACCATATTTTCGATTCCTGAGCTATAACCACGAACTTCGGAATTCGAAAATATTCGGGTATCTCTATCTCTATCGCACTAACCATACTCGAGTGACAGGGATGCAAATATATGAACATTGAGTATCGGTTTTCGTGGTAGCGCCGCAGGTACTTTGGCTGAATGCGCCGAGCGCGTGCCATTGTCATTCAAAAAAAACAAATTCGTGTTAATTATATTGTTCAAATTTGTTGATTTCATTTATTGAAATTACGACATAAAACGACATTTGCGCATATAAGTTCTCATATCAGAATCGAATATTTTTTTATGGTTTATATTTTAGCATTTGTCTCGTAAAGGTCTATCGTAGACGGGATTTAAATTATTAATTAATAAGTGAAAGGCAAAGCAATTCCGCCATTTTGACGAAAATTTGACGGTTCTTATAGCTGACAGTTGGAGCAGCGTTTGATTTCAATAAAAATAAATGAAAAATTAAATGAAGTCGTATATTTCGGAAAATTAATTAACTGTCGCAGTCGGATAAAAACTATCCTAAGTTGCAGCTAGAATAATAATGTACCTATATAAAATGTTTCATATTTTTCCGTTCATGGGATGCTGAGAACATTCGAACCGCGCAAAGCTTAGTTTCAAACTGGCTGATTCTTTTTTTAATTTAGAGATTTATTATAAGTGGAGATAAATAGATAGAAGATAATGAAACTCCCATTCAAATATCGCAAAAAATTATGAAGCTACAACAGTTTTAATGTTGCTTGTTAGAGTGAGAAAATGATGAGGGACTGTGACGTCAATATACTCGAGCGTCATAGTAAAAAACAATCGTTTCATATGAAGGTGCGTGTCACAAAAGATCCCACTGGGTCGAAGTGCATCCGAAAGGGCCCTCACCTAGATAAGATAAGATAAGATAAGATAAGAAGGTGCGTTTTGCGGAAAAGGAACTTAATCTTTACCTATATAACCTCTTGCTTTGTTTTTTTCTCCATTTGACTATATTTATTTTAAATTCTTTTTCGAGAAAATACATTATGATTATTTACCATATTTTCGATTCCTGAGCTATAACCACGAACTTCGGAATTCGAAAATATTCGGGTATCTCTATCTCTATCGCACTAACCATACTCGAGTGACAGGGATGCAAATATATGAACATTGAGTATCGGTTTTCGTGGTAGCGCCGCAGGTACTTTGGCTGAATGCGCCGAGCGCGTGCCATTGTCATTCAAAAAAAACAAATTCGTGTTAATTATATTGTTCAAATTTGTTGATTTCATTTATTGAAATTACGACATAAAACGACATTTGCGCATATAAGTTCTCATATCAGAATCGAATATTTTTTTATGGTTCATATTTTAGCATTTGTCTCGTAAAGGTCTATCGTAGACGGGATTTAAATTATTAATAAGTGAAAGGCAAAGCAATTCCGCCATTTTGACGAAAATTTGACGGTTCTTATAGCTGACAGTTGGAGCAGCGTTTGATTTCAATAAAAATAAATGAAAAATTAAATAAAGTCGTATATTTCGGAAAATTAATTAACTGTCGCAGTCGGATAAAAACTATCCTAAGTTGCAGCTAGAATAATAATGTACCTATATAAAATGTTTCATATTTTTCCGTTCATGGGATGCTGAGAACATTCGAACCGCGCAATATTTTAGTTTCAAACTGGCTGATTCTTTTTTTAATTTAGAGATTTATTATAAGTGGAGATTATACCTATACGTAAGTATTTAGGTCTGCATTTCACCCCAATGTAATCTAATTCACAGACTTTTCGAAAATTTGTAAAAGGCGGAAGGCTTGAGATAACTACAGGAGGTTGGGTAGAAACTGATGAAGCAACTACTCATTTATTTGGACTCGTTCATAACCTTATTGAAGGTAAAGAAGAAATATTTTAATTTCCGAGTAAGTATACATAATTGCAATTAAAAACGTGGGTACATAACGGTTGCCATTTTTCCAGGACATCAGTGGCTCGCGGAGCAGCTGAGCTACGCGCCCGACGTGGCGTGGCTCACTAACAGCGTCACCCACAGCCCCACTATGGCCTATCTGCTGGCCGTCTCCAGCGTTACTAAACTAATATTCACCAATGTTCACTTCTCGTGGGAAGAGTATTTTGCAGAGTATCAAATAAGCGACTTTGTTTGGGTTCAAAATTGGGTTAGTGAAGGGCTTTTTTCATCCGAACTTAACAAACAACTTCAACGAATCGGCAGAGATCGTTATCCACGAAATTCCGTTCTTTCCCATTATTTACAGTTTAACTCTGATGGGTTTGAAGCTTGTGGGCCGAATAGACAAATGTGCGCCACAGATTTTAATTTTTTTAAACAATCGCGACAGTGGGATGTATCCGAGTACAACATCAAAGATAAATCCGAATTGATTCTCGAGCAATATTCTAAGACAGGGACTTTAACGCCCCATAACGTTATTATTGCTCCAATTGGAGGACCCCATCACTTCGTAACTCAGGATGAGTTTGATTATCAGTACAATAATTACAAAAAAATTGCTGATTTTATTAACGTAAATCGAGATATATATAAAGCAACTATTGAGTTTGGCACACCGATAGATTTTTACAAGTCAGTGTTTCAGAAGAATTTGAGTTATCCAAGTTTCAAAGGCGATTTTTTAAATTTTGCTGATGTGGAGAACGGTACCCCTGCCTACTGGACAGGCTTTTTCACGTCTAGACCTCTGCTTAAAATTTTGCTTAGGCGTCTTCAAGCTACCATGAGATCAACGGAAATTTTATTTGCGTTCGCGGTATCGAGTTCTAAAAATGGTAGCCAGCATGTTGATATTGTAGATATGATTGAACTTTTGACCAAAAGCAGAGAGACCGTTGCCCGATTATTAGACCGTAATGTGATAAGCGGTACCCTCTCCGCTAATGTGCTCCGATACGTGCATGAGAAGATCTTAACGACGGCGAAAGATTGCTGGAAGATACAGGAACTCATGGTTACCTTGCTCACTACTAACAAAACAAGAAAATACCCTTATGTAAGAAAGTATGTCTACAGAAATGGTGAATTTATATCAGTGTTTAGAACAGTCAGTCCTGGAGATAACATCTTAGTATTTAATTCTTTGAGCCATGAGAGATACGAGATAATAGAACTGTTTACAAAAATACCGAACATCAGAATTAATAATCACAGCAAAAAAGATGTTACGGTGCAGGTGAATCCGGTGTGGAAATACGATTCTAAAAATGGTATAGTGATATCTAAACGGTTTTTTAAAATAGTTTTCGCTGTTCTTATCCCTCCGTTGACGATTGAACTATTTAAAATAAAAGAATCGTCTGTAACCACGCTCAATGTAGCCACTATATATTGTGTAAAGTGCATTGTAGAAGAAGACGATAACAGCAGATCGTATTTCCCCTTTCATATTCAACCTATTGAAAAGGGGGATATCCAACTAGAAAATTATAAGCATCGACTTGTATTTGATGGAACATCGGGTTTCTTAAAAACTGTTGTCGAAAAAGATAGTAATACGGAAAAGCCGCTTGTAATTGATTACGGAGCGTTTACAAGTTCGTTCATAAATTCAGGGGTATTTTTATTTAACACTAATGTGACGACACCAGTCCGAGATATTTTAAAGCCATATAGAACAGGATTGAAATCAAAGATATTTATCATTTTAACTGGACAACTGACAACAGAATTCACTGCGGTTTACGGACGGCTGTTGCATCATACTGTTAAAATATTTAATATACTTAACAGTCCCTTATCAAGCGCTATTTTCATCGAAAGTAAAATCGATCTAGACGTTTCGCCAAAAAACAGAGAAGTTGAATTATTTTTGTCAGTACAAACAGATATTAGTAATGGCTACCCTCCAGAGATTTACATAGATAACAATGGATTTCAATACACCCCTCGAACTGTTAACACAAGTAAACGTATTGAATCTAATGTGTATCCTATGACGACACACAGCTTCATACAAGATCTTAAGCAACGATTAACAATTATTACTGACCATGCCAAAGGAGTGACTGCACTCCAAGAGGGACAGCTAGTGTTGATGTTGGACAGGAGGGTCCTCTACGACGATGGCCGAGGCACCGAAGAAGGGCTGGCTGACAGTGGTGTCTCATGCCAGAGACACTATATTCTACTTGAAAATTTCATCCGAACACCCCGTTATGACCCGGTAACACATCTTAAAGCGGTGCAATTACCCAGCTTCAGGGCGAATTATTTATCAAACACCTTCAATTACGACATAGATATTTTTATAATAGAGAAGGACCAGGTGGAGTATTGCTTATACGCTTTTATTCCTTTAATAAGGGCGACATTTCCCTGTGACGTGGCTTTACTAAATTACAGGGCAATATTGGACTATATGACTGGAAAGCCGTCATTTTTAAATGTGGCTTTGATGATTTTGCACCGACAAAGCTTCACTTGCCGGATTAATTATGAGTCACTGGTCAACTGTAACGTGCAACCAAATTTTTCTATTGAGAACGTTCTTAAAAGCGCAAAATCAATTTTTAAAACGAATTTAGCTGGTACGAACAAAGGAACGCGTTTGGATTACGTAAATATAGATAATTTTCCGCCTATGGAACTCTTACCGCTACGAATACATTTGTGAACCTGGTAGTATTTCTTAACCTGGGTCTTCTATTAATGTAATCCGTAGAACCGTACCCAATGTTATCTCTGTTTATATTGATATCTATAAATTGCCAACATTATTATATTTTTATTTTTTGTAAGTGTTACTTAGAATGAATTTGGATAGATAGGTACCTATAGTTACAAACTGTCGGTTCTGTTTTGGTGGTTGAATCAGTGGGATACTGCCAGAACCCGTCATAGAAATATACTCATACTCATACTCATACTCATTTATTCATAAAATATAAAAATTTACATGTCAAAAATAGAATTATAATATGTCAAATGAATTTGATTATTCAACTAGTATAACATAACAATATTTAGGTACTAGCTGTTGCCCGCGACTTCGTCCGCGTAGAACTTTTTATCGTCTTAGAAAATGATTTCTCTCAATACAAAATTTGAACCCTCTTTTAGGGGATAATTAAAAAAAAGTTGATGTTCATTTTCTAGTTTGTGAACAAACAGTCTAAAACCAAAGTTAAAAATCTCATACCTTAAAAATGCCTTGAAATACTCAAACTTTGAACCAATTTTAACACTCTTAGGGGATGAATTTGGAAAAATTCTGAAATCAGTTTTGTAGTCTTTTAACGTACAGAATAAGACCGAAGTTAAAAATCTCTTACTCACACTTTAAAATTTTATTGCTCGCCATTTAAAATTTGAACCCCCTTTTAAACCCCCTTAGAGGTTGAATTTTTCTAATCGCTGAAAGAACTTTTTTCGTAAACTTTTAAGTCTCTAACTCAAAAAAAGTGTTGCCCATACAAAGCTTTCTTAACCCCCTTAGGGGTGGAATTTTCTAAAACTCTGAAAGTACTTTATTATTAATTTTAATAAGTAACATTTTGAATAGTTTTAAGTCTAGTAAAAAAAAAAGTTTTTCCCACACAACACTGGCTACCCTTCTTAAGGATCTTAAGGATGCCCTTAGGGATGGAGTTTTCTAAAACGCTGAAAGTTCTTTTTTAGTATTCTAATAAGTAATCTTTTTGCAAAGTTTTAAGTCTAACTCAAAAAAAAGTGTTGCCCATGCAAAGCTTGCTCTCCTTTTTAACCCTATTAGGGGTGGAATTTTCTAAAACGATTTGTGTTCTTTTTTTGTATTTTAATAAGTAATCTTTCTACAAAGTTTCAAGTCTCTAACTCAAAAACATAAACTTTCCCTGATAAAAACTTTGCACCCCTTTTTATCCCCCTTAGGGATAGATTTTTTCAAAACGCTGTAGGTAAGTCTTTTTTTTTGTATTTTTATAAGTAATCTTTCTACAAAGTTTTATGTGTCTAGCTCAGAAAAAGTGTTCCCCATACAAACCTTGCACCCTTTTTTAACCCCCTTAGGGAATGATTTTTGTAAAACGCCGAATGTAGTATTTTTCATGTTCTAATAAGTAATTTTTCGTCAAAATTTTAAGTCTCTATTAAAAAAAAAATGTTTTTCCCATACAAACTTTGCACCCTATTTTACCCCCTTAGGGGTGAAATTTTCCAAAACGCTGAAAGTACTTTCTTTGTATTTAAATAATCTTTATACAAAGTTTTAGGACTCTAGCTAAAAAAAATAGTTTCCCACATACAAACTTTGCACCCCTATTTTAGCCCCCTATTTTTAGGGGTAGAATTTTCTAAAACGCTGAAAGTACTTAATTTGTATTCTGATGACTAATCTTTCTACAAAGTTTTAAGTCTCTATTTAAAAAAAATATTGTTTCCCCAATACAAAATTTGCACCCCTATTTTACCCCCTTAGAGGTAGATTTTTTTAAAACACTGAATCTAGGTACTTTATTTGTATTCTAATGAATAATTTCTCTACAAAGTTTTAAGTCTCTATTTAAAAAAAGTAGTTTTTCCCATACAAACTTTGCACTCTATTTTACCCCTTAAGGGGTAGAATTTTCTAAAACCCTGAAAGTTCTTTATTTGTATTCTAATGACTGATCTTTCTACAAAGTTTTAAGTCTCTATTTAAAAAAAAAATGTTTCCCCCATACAAACCTTGCACCCCTATTTTACCCCCGTAGGGGTGGAATTTTCCAAAACGCTGAAAGTGTTTCATTTGTATTCTAATAACTAATTTTTCTACAAAGTTTAAGTCTATAGCTCAAAAAAAAAAGGTTCTCCCATACAAACTTTGCACCCCCATTTTACCCCCTTAGGGGTAGAATTTTCAAAAATCCCTTTTTATCCCTAGCCCACGTTATAAAAGCAACATACTGTGCAAAAATCAACTCTCTAAGATTAGTAGTTTCGGCTGTGCGTTGATGAGTGAGTGAGTGAGTGATTGAGTGAATAAATCAGTCAGGACATAGGCATTTATTATGTATAAATAGATAGAAGATAATGAAACTCCCATTCAAATATCTCAAAAAAATATGAAGCTACATCCGTTTTAATGTCGCTTGTTAGAGTGAGAAAACGATGAGGGACTGTGACGTCAATATACTCGAGCGTCATAGTAAAAAACAATCGTTTCATATGAAGGTGCGTTTTGCGGAAAAGGGACAGAACATACCCCCTCTTAAAACTTTGGACTCTTATAACTTAATCATTACCTATATAACCTCTTGCTTTGTTTTTTTTCTCCATTTGACTATATTTATTTTAAATTCTTTTTCGAGAAAATACATTATGATTATTTACCATATTTCCGATTCCTGAGCTATAACCACGAACTTCGGAATTCGAAAATATTCGGGTATCTCTATCTCTATCGCACTAACCATACTCGAGTGACAGGGATGCAAATATATGAACATTGAGTATCGGTTTTCGTGTTAGCGCCGCAGGTACTTTGGCTGAATGCGCCGAGCGCGTGCCATTGTCATTCAAAAAAAACAAATTCGTGTTAATTATATTGTTCAAATTTGTTGATTTCATTTATTGAAATTACGACATAAAACGACATTTGCGCATATAAGTTCTCATATCAGAATCGAATATTTTTTTATGGTTTATATTTTAGCATTTGTCTCGTAAAGGTATATCGTAGACGGGATTTAAATTATTAATAAGAGAAAGGCAAAGCAATTCCGCCATTTTGACGAAAATTTGACGGTTCTTATAGCTGACAGTTGGAGCAGCGTTTGATTTCAATAAAAATAAATGAAAAATTAAATGAAGTCGTATATTTCGGAAAATTAATTAACTGTCGCAGTCGGATAAAAACTATCCTAAGTTGCAGCTAGAATAATAATGTACCTATATAAAATGTTTCATATTTTTCCGTTCATGGGATGCTGAGAACATTCGAACCGCGCAAAGCTTAGTTTCAAACTGGCTGATTCTTTTTTTAATTTAGAGATTTATTATAAGTGGAGATAACATTTAGATGTTGACAGTAACATCGATATATTTTTTTGTCGAAAAATTATTTTGCTACATCACTTTAGTATAGGTGCCCCAAGTTAGCACAGGTATGCTCAGAACGAAGGCCATTCATGAGCTCAGTTGAAATCGGCATAACTATAAGTAGTTATGTCTAGTCCTGTATGTTAATATCTCAGTAAGTCTTAACGAATCCTCAAATCAATAGAGGGCTGGCAATGTGGTTGTGATTCTTCTGGAATCGCAAGGGTCAATACACTACGGTGTCTAATTACCATAAGGCAGACCGTAGGTATACTTGTTTGCCACCGTCATTGTATAGGAATAAAAAAGTACCTAAATAATAAATATTGTAACCTTAATAATAATTGTAAAATAATAATTACTTCGTGTAGATTCAATGAGAGGTGTGTGCAGGGTGATGTAGTCGGCTACAGGCCATATCTCCTCCAGCTCCATCTTGGTCGTGTGGAACTCCTTGCATTGCTCCGCCGACACGAACGGGTCGAATCCGACGATCTGTCAATGTATAGGTACGACATTAATTTCATTGTTTGTTACTATTGAAGCAAAGTGTGTTGCCAGTGATGACATATGGCACTGAAACGTGGTCGCTTACAATGGGCCTCATAAGAAGGCTCATAGTCAAAGGGCCATGGAGAGTTTCTCTGCGTGATCGCATCAGAAACGAGGCTATCCGCAGTAGAACCAATAAGGTAACTGATATAGCCCTCCGAATCGCTAAACTTAAGTGGCAGTGGGCGGGGCACATTGCACTTAGAACTGATGGCTGTTGGGGCGGAAAGGTTCTCGAGTGGCGACCACGTACCGGAAGGCGCGGCGTTAGTAGGCACTTTTGTAGGTATAAACTTCTTCGCTTTGCGTTTAGTTGACCAGCCTTATTATTCCTGAATGATGCTTAGACTCTGATACTATATACTTAAGGGCTTCTCCTAGATTACGTCGTCGGTTCTTGTCGATTTTTGACCCTCCCCCCTCTAACATCATCCTAGCGTCGTAATGAATGGACCCCTTCCCATCTAATAAAATGACTACCGTCATCCAATGGTCCCGCTCCATTTTGAAATGACGTAATTATATGGACAAGCCCTAATGTCAAAAGGCTTACTATTTTGACCAGTAGGTCGATCACGTAACGCATTGTACGCGCGTCAGGTAGATCTCTAAATGTCACTTTTTATATGGAAAAATAACAGTTAGATTGTCCTAACGCGCGTTCGAAACGTTACGTGATTATGATTAAGCAGCTCGTATGCGCGCATCACATTGGCTCTTTGAGTTGGTAGGGAGGGTTAACTACCAGTCTACCACCTTATTTTATTATGCCGGATTGCGACCACTTAAGTACACTTAGAAATGGTAAAGAAGGTTTTTCAATTTTTTCAAACCTTATTGTTACTATCTCACGTTGAAATGACCCCATTGCAATGTACAACATGTCACTTACCGTCATTCCGAAGGCGCGCATCCTGACGGCGACCTCCCGGCCTACCCTCCCCAGGCCGATGACGGCGAGCGTCCGGCCCTGCAGCTCGGTGCCGGTGTGCTGTGCGCGCTCCCATCGGCCCGCGCGCAGCGCCGCCGCCGCCGGCACCACGTGTCGGGCTAGCGCCAGCATCAGCCCACACGTCAGCTCGCATGCGCTCATCGCGTTGGCACCGGGAGCACTGACAAACAATTTTAAAATTTATACTAACGTTTATAACGACGTAAGAACGGTTTTAGGTTGACTGTTGACTATCCGTAGGTATAGAATGTCTATTTGATCAAGGATAGAGGTCGAACAATGAAGGCAAGACCGAAAATATGCGATGTCAATATAGCCAAAAATAAGTTTTAATACAATTAGCAGAGAAGCGAATTGAATGAAATGGTTATTCACTCTAGCTATCGACAAACTTTAAAATATAAATTAAGAACAATCTACTAGGGTAATTGCACAGGTTACGCGATCAGCTTCAGTTAGCGACCACGCAAGGATAAATAATAAGGTTTGTATAAACCCAAATAAACAGTGAGACGTACAATCTTTTTAATAGTTATAAAATACGAATCTACTTAACTATATACTTACTAAAAACAACGAGAAAAATCTCTTAGTTGTTTTATTTTGTTGTTTACTTTTATATTGTATTTTTCTAATGTATTTAATCTTATATAAGGAGTATATAAGTTCATTAAATACGTAATGTCAACGTGACATAAATAATATGAATATTATAACATAAAAGACACAAGAAACTATTCTCTTCAATTCACCAATTCATCTAAATGGTCGCAAACCGGCACAATCAATTAAGTAAGTGGTCTATAACGCGCGATATCCGGTGATTTTTACCCAGGGGTACATACTTACTTAATGACACCAATGCCCTTAGCGCCCGCGGCAGCGACATCAATGTTGTCGACCCCAGCGCCGGCGCGGCCCACCACCTTCAGCTTAGTGCCTGCGTCCAACACCTCCTTGGTCACTTGTGAGGCGGATCGCACCACCAAGCCTTCATGTTTCTATTCTCAAACAAACATTATGTTATTTTAGGTTTTTCGGTTCAGCATCAATTGTTTGGAAAGTTACCAGCAATAAAATCTGCCATATCAAAGCGGGAAAGAAATTCTGACAAGCCCCAACGTAGGCCGTATAGAAATAGAGTCATGACAGTTATTTCTGCACGCTCTGCTGTGGCAGATTTTAATGCTGGTCCCCTAAACCACCAGCATTAAGGAGGAACAACTCCTTTGCTTCTGGTGAAGAAAACTGTAAAATTTCTCATTTAGGTATTTACTTTAACGTTTAGGTAGGTATTACGCTCTGTACGAAATTACGAAATAAGTCCCATACCTATTGTAGAGCGGGAAAAAAATGTACAATGAGAGTCAACAATATATAAATATTATAATTAAGTACTTACAGGAATTTCCTGAAGGAGTTCTTGTTTGGTGATTTTTGGTATGTTCACCGCATGGATTCCGTGTGAGTTGAGGATTTCTTGACAGTTAGATCCGACTCCGTCGACCACCAGAACCGATTTGATGTCTAAACCCATTTTTATCTGAGGGCAGTGGATAATCATTATTATCTAAGTAGGTCCTACTAGTATATGTATGTGTATGACAAAACTCGCTACCACTATTACTACCCCTCCCAATACAGGGTGGAAAGTTAAAACGGGGCAGTAAGGGCAGCTACTAGATCCCTTGCCGCCACGCAAAAATGGCATTAGGATTTCATTCCTAACTTTTTAAGTGATGACAATCTACATTCACAGATTTTTGAAAAAAAGTACAGTCAGCGAGAAAATCATCACTTTTGGCGAAATTTTTTTTAATGCCATTCGATCCCATTCCTATTAAGGATCAAAATACTCTTCGGGACCGACTAAGGTTTGACTACTAGAACGCCCAGAAATCAAAGAAAACTTTTTCCATACAGTCAGTATCGGAATCCCGAAGTGCAATTTTTTTAATGCCATTCGATCCCATTCCTATTAAGGATCAACATACTCTTTGGGACCGACTAAGGTTTGACTACTAGAACGCCCAGAAATCAAAGAAAACTTTTTCCATACAGTCAGTATGGGAATCCCAAAGTGCAAGTAGCGTTAGTAGTAGTGATCGTCTAGGTTGTATGGAGACGGAGATTATACAATTTGAGATCGTCTTACTAAAGTACTACTTGCACTTTGGGATTCCCATACTGACTGTATGGAAAAAGTTTTCCTTGATTTCTGGGCGTTCTAGTAGTCAAACCTTAGTCGGTCCCAAAGAGTATTTTGATCCTTAATAGAAATGGGATCAAATGGCATTAAAAAAAATTGCACTTTGGGATTCCCATACTAACTGTATGGAAAAAGTTTTCTTTGATTTATGGGCGTTCTAGTAGTCAAACCTTAGTCGGTCCCAAAGAGTATTTTGATCCTTAATAGGAATGGGATCGAATAGCATTAAAAAAAATTTCGTCAAAAGTGATGATTTTCTCGCTGACTGTACTTTTTTTCAAAAATCTGTGAATGTAGATTGTCATCACTTAAAAAGTTAGGAATGAAATCCTAATGCCATTTTTGCGTGGCGGCAAGGGATCTAGTAGCTGCCCTTACTGCCCCGTTTTAACTTTCCACCCTGTATACCTAATATAAAATACCGTTGATGAAAAAAGTGACATTTTAGGACAAAATAATTTATTCTAAGATATCCATGGCATGGCAGCGGACGAATAGATCTTATGGTGGTATATTATAAGGTCCCCGGTTAACACTCGTCCGTAGTAAAAGGTATGGAAATGCAGCTACGTCCAAAACCCTACTGGTGAATACCTATACTTTGAATAGGGAATTGGATTCAATGAGAATGCCAAATTGGTCAGAATTTACTGTGCCACTTGTAGTTATTTTCCGAATAGGTACTGTAGAACTCGCGAGCCTGTCTTTCTATCAAAAAAATATATATATTGAATCGACAAAAACATCTACATAATTATTAATTACTACTGCTCAAAATATTTCACGGGAATCGGTTGAGAAATGTGACCTTTAGAAGAGAACAGCCGGACGGTGGGACACCGGACATACGAACGATTTTCGGCACAAGCTGAAGCATAGAACTGCCTTCGCTTTGCTCGCTCGTTCAATTAACAAACATGAAACCTATTTCATTGATAGGTTCCCGTACCTATACTTAGCTAATTAAAATACGGAGTCATGGACATACTAATGACCTCCCTTCAGTTTGGTTTGAATCGCGGCATACCTAACAAGTCTGTTCACAATTTAAATACCTTTCTAACTAGGTAGGTAGGTACCTTGTTACAATTATGTACCTAAGTATATTTACTAAAAAAAGCGAGTGTTATGAATAAGCCTGCCGTCTTTCAGATATGTTATTAGAAAAGCCTTTATTAAAGAGTAATTAATAAAATTTCTACTTACCTAGTCCCGTATTTGACCATAATTTACATATTTACGAACGATTACAATTACTTGTGTGTCATGCTCCTAACTAGGTACCTACTAGATAATCTCGTAATGTCGCAAATTCCTCATTCGCTTTGCACACAAAAGTAGAAAAAAAAAAGATAAAAGCAACAGGCACCAATTACGTTTTTATCCTTATTATGCTAATTCATTTTAACGTTAACGACTGGTTCTTTTCATGACATTAGAGTAGTTAACTAAACGAACGTGTCAGGTTAAAAATGACAAAAATAAGTACTCACCCGTGTAACTAAGCTGAGAAGATAATGAGTTCGCGATGTGCCCTGAATGGAGGTCCGGTGCCGACTGACGCCAAATAGCCGCCGGAGTGCCGGAGCAAGAGACTACGCTACAAACATACTACACACGCCGATGTACGCTCACGTTAATTTACCAGTGGCTGAGATAAACGAATCTCGCTTCTCTGGCAATGCAGATTATTGTAACACATCATTGAGTCGACCGCAATATAAAGTTGGCTCTTAAAATTTTATCGTCAGATACTTGTTGTGTTGTCAGACCACTTTTATCAAAACTGTGTGCAATTGAATACGCTATGACAGTGTTTGTTGCTATCAATTTTATCATAAAAGTCAATGTTAGATACTCTGTGCCTAAGATTAAGTAAATCGCCAAAAAAAAAACACTCTCGTGTGTAATATTACATCAGGTAGGTATGCGTAGGTATGATAGATATATGTCAACAGTTTCGTTTAAGTACAGTAGATAGATATCTACTGTACTTAAACGAAACTGTTGACATAGTTACTTAGGTAAAAACACTGGCAGTGGCACCAACTTCAGCTCAAGTTACTTAGGTACCTACCAAGAATAAATCCGCTCTAGAAATGAAATGCAAGCAGCTCTAAGAGACAAATAACATCGAATTACTTACTTAGGTTCAAGATGATGCAATTACTTAGTCGTTGGATAGCGACGTGCACGCGGGCCCGGTCAGGGTACGCGCTTATCGTGTTTGTTAAGATTACGACCTTAAGTATGATTCTTTCCATTCGGTTATTACATTACAAATTATACTATTCATATCGTTGGTGTTTGTTGAACTTCCGGCGATAATCTGACGGATACAATCAATTTAATTATTGTTGTTGTTTTCCATTACGTTGATGGTAATGAAGAAAAGATTTCGTAATATATTAGGAACGTAGGCTGTAGGTATATACCTACTGCTAGGCAAAAAGGTGTTGGTAAAAGAAAATTAACTCTTTAATAAAAATAAAAACAAGGTAGTAGGTATTTGAAATCCTTCAACCTACCTATCATGCAGATATCTATTATAAGTACTTACCTACTACATACACTATCGCAGATATAGGGTCATTACGCCGGTGACGCGACCAGCTTCGGTTAGGATCCACTCCACCCTACCTGAAGGACAAAAGGTGCAATAGCGGTTTTAATTGCATGGTTATAACATGCACTTTTTAAGTGGTTATATAAAACAGATCTACTGAAAAAAAAATACGAGAAAAAATCCTACTTACACCAGAGTGGTCGAAAACCGGCGTACTAAATTAGGTGGTCGCTAACCGGCGAAATGACTCAACCTAACCCTTTTAAACAAATAGTAGTAGTATGGGGGACCATATGCGACAAAGGAGGTACAGATGTAGTGTATAATGGTTTCTCATCGTTTTTTCACGGAAACGTACGAACGTTTCTTGCTATTTCAGTCGGTCACGGTACAAAAAGTACTGAGGTTGACTGATGTAGCATGACAAATACGAACATTTACGAGAAAATACGATGGGAAATGATTATTCACTACATCTGTACCTACCTTGATTATCAAATCAACATTTAAAAAAAAGAAAGTTCCGTAGATAGATACCTAGCAATTCGTCCCGTTCGGAAATTCGTCCCGCAAACGCAACTCGTCCAGTTCGCGACTAGTCCCGTTCGCAAATCGTCCCGTTGGGCAACTCGTCCCGTTAGGCAATTCGTCCGGTTCGAAATTCGTCCCGCTCGCGATTCGTCCCGCAAACGCACCTCGTCCCGTTCGCGACTGGTCCCGTTCGTAATTTGTCCCGTTAGCAAATCGTCCCGGAAACGCACCTCGTCCCGTTCGCGACTGGTCCCGTTCGTAATTTGTCCCGTTAGCAAATCGTCCCGGAAACGCACCTCGTCCCGTTCGCGACTGGTCCCGTTCGTAATTTGTCCCGTTAGCAAATCGTCCCGGAAACGCACCTCGTCCCGTTCGCGACTGGTCCCGTTCGTAATTTGTCCCGTTAGCAAATCGTCCCGGAAACGCACCTCGTCCCGTTCGCGACTGGTCCCGTTCGTAATTTGTCCCGTTAGCAAATCGTCCCGGAAACGCACCTCGTCCCGTTCGCGACTGGTCCCGTTCGTAATTTGTCCCGTTAGCAAATCGTCCCGGAAACGCACCTCGTCCCGTTCGCGACTGGTCCCGTTCGTAATTTGTCCCGTTAGCAAATCGTCCCGTAAACGCACCTCGTCCCGTTCGCGACTGGTCCCGTTCGTAATTTGTCCCGTTAGCAAATCGTCCCGGAAACGCACCTCGTCCCGTTCGCGACTGGTCCCGTTCGTAATTTGTCCCGTTAGCAAATCGTCCCGGAAACGCACCTCGTCCCGTTCGCGACTGGTCCCGTTCGTAATTTGTCCCGTTAGCAAATCGTCCCGGAAACGCACCTCGTCCCGTTCGCGACTGGTTCCGTTCACATTTCGAGAACCAAAAAATGGTTTTCCTGTGTGTGAGTAGAATGGCGCATGGGCACTCGGTGGAATCTTGTTTTTTCCAAGAATTGCGAGGTTTTGCTATATATGGGAAAAACTAATTGATCATTAAACGAGGACATTCATTATAAGGTATGTGCACCAAGGAAGGCCCGGCTCCTAAGATGACCCACCTCTAAAAATTCGCAGTTATGGTTTTCCAAACTACTTAAAATTTTGTTTATGGTCACAAACAAACGTGCAAGTTTTTACTCAAGTGCGCTGCCATTTTGTAAAAAAAATAGTTTGCTGTGTCGTGCACATATTGCACGTTTTATTATTTTCCAACCTTTACATATCATCCGAAATTGAAAAAAAATACGCACGTTTAGTCAGTAGGTAGGGTAAATCGCCAGTAATTGGCCACCTCATACTAAAAATTAACTGTATTCACCTATATTAGAATTCATTTTAGTAAAAGGTTTTAATTATTGGCCACCCTACCCCTCATACTTAAAATAAACTCTATCCACCTATAATAGAAGTCAATTTAATATAACGTGGCCAGTTATTGAACAGTGGCACGTTACTGGCGATTTACCCTACTTTTAGTGAAATTAGGTGTTTAACATCCAATTATAGGTAAATACTCTTATTTTAAATTTATATATACATACATAAGTTGGCGGCCGATCGTAAAATCCGGCAGATCACGAAATTCCTAGGCATATCGTGAAACGCCGCCATCTCATGATTTGGCTAAATGACATCCGCCATAACGTTCAAAATTTAACGTTTAACGATTTGCCTAATGACGTTTAGGCCGATCATGAAATTCCTAGGCATATCATGAAAGGCCTAGGAATTTCGTGATCTGCCGGATTTTTACTATGTGCCCGGTATAGAGCTAGGAATATCGACGAATGGGTTGCTCTAATCGAACTGCCGTATTTTATATCAGGCACATCATTATAAATATGCCTGGTCAACTATTAGCCAAATCATGAAATGGCGGCGTTTCACGATGTACCTTAGAATTTCGTGATCTGCCGGATTTTACGATCGGCCGACGACATATATATTTTTACGACACTTAATTGAACTGAAGAAGTAAAAGTCCTCTAATAAGGCCCACTGTAGGTATGTATATATATATAACTAAAAGTACGTCAAATTACGTGATTGAATAAAAAGCCGATTTAGGAGAAATATCTTGATACAGGCTGATATACAGCCTGTATTTTGAATAATACCTCAAATTGTAACCAGATGTAGGTAATAGGGCTATGAACCGATATTCCAAGAAAATTTTAAGTTAGTCTTAACTAACAACGTATCACAATTTTTTTTAAATTTATGGAGCAGCAATGTATTGCGTACACTCCTTTGACACATGGAAGAAGTGGGTCACTTATGAGTATGACAGTTGTTACGTCAGATCAGTAAGACAAAGTAGTGATACATTGCGTGCTGATTTATTTTACAAGGAAAAAAATAATGGCACGTTAAGAAAATTTTGTTGCACTATTGGTTCATATCCCTAACACCTACGTTCGGTTACAATTTGAGATAATATTAAAAATACACGCTGTATAAAGAATCTCATGCATCACATGCATGTGTTTTTTTCTAATTTAAAGTTATGTAGCAATTAGTGTCGTTTTATAGCAATTTTACATTTACATACACAATGTTGGGATGGGTTCAATATTTTATCAAATCAATTTAATTAAAACGTGTATTTTACGACTATATAGACATACCTATATATATATAGACTATTATAGTTTTAGAAACTTTTAATGTTATTTGGTTAGAGCAGAAAATAGTAGTTTATGTGACTGTACATAATGAAGGGCATTACATACGAGTGTGGGTTTGTTTCATAATAACATCACATGAGTATCATAATGCCTAATTATGTATAGTTACATACACTACTTTATCTATCCACATATCATAAGCCTCCATGATGCATTCAGGGGGGCTAGCACAGTAGGCTTTATGTCGCGTTTTACGTGACGTTTCAGTACATTTTCGCCGACATAAAACCTAGTGTGCTAGCTAGAGCTAGGCAGGAGCAGCATATTATGACCGGCATCGCGGCGTTGTTTTCTGGCAGCTGTCATAGTTCTTTTTTAATTCAGAGACAAACTAGAGTCGGATCCAACATTTTCTATGCAAATTTTCGAACTAAACGTCATCTCGACTGATATTAGAATAGAGGTTAAATCAAATTTCTTTGTTTTTGAGACGTTCGAAATTTGAATGAAATAATATGATTGAAATCGATGTTATTATTTAGCAATAATAACATTTTCACAGATAAGAAATTTTACCTAACAAAACAATCTATTTTTATGGTGGTCATAATTTGCGGTTCTTGAACGCATCATGGAGGGTTTATGATATTTGGATAGATAAACCCTTTTAAAAAAAAGCGGCCAAGTGCGAGTCGGGCTCGCACATGAAGGGTTCCGTTAAATAAATTGTTTTTACGATTTATGACGTATTAAAAAAAAATGATTTACTAGATCTCGTTCAAACCAATTTTCGTTGGAAGTTTGCATGGTAATGCATATCATATATATTTTTTTGTTTTATCGTTCTTTTATTTTAGAAGTTACAGGGGGGGGGCACACACATTTTACCACTTTTGGAAGTGTCTCTCGCGCAAACTATTCAGTTTAGAATAAAATGATGTTAGAAACCTCAATATCATTTTGAAGACCGATTCATAGATACCCCACACGTATGGGTTTGATGAACAGGAGGGGGGGGGGCACACACACACATTTTACCATTTTGGAAGTGTCTCTCGCGCAAACTGTTCAGTTTAGAAAAAAATATGTTAGAAACCTCAATTTTATTTTTGAAGACCTATCCATAAATACCACACACGTATGGGTATGATGAAAAAAAAAATGAGTTTCAGTTCTTAGTATGGGGAACCCCAAAATTTATTGTTTTTTTTTCTTTGTGAAAATCTTAATGCGGTTTACAGTAGAATACATGTACTTACCAAGTTTCAACAGGTATAGCTCTTATAGTTTAAAAAAGTGGCTGTGACATACGGACGGACAGACAGACAGACAGACAGACAGACATGACGAATCTATAAGGGTTCCGTTTTTTGCCATTTGGCTACGTAACCCTAAGACATGACGAATCTATAAGGGTTCCGTTTTTTGCCATTTGGCTACGGAACCCTAAAAAAAAACCGGTCAAGTACGAGTCTGACTCGCGCACCGAGGGTTCCGTACAAACTTCCATACACCATACCCGTCATGTCAGGACCCCATTCATTCTTGAACAATCTTAAACAGCTCATAGTAGAAGTTACCGTTGCAAAGCGCCTTCTGCATTTTGGTACTAACAACTTACAACCTAGTATGTTTGTTTATCAGCGATAGCTTTTTATCACGCGTAACGATTTCGATTATTTATTTTTTATTTGAAAGAAGGGACTTTAACGATAATCTGATAGGAATTTGAAGATGTAAAATTTCATACATAAGTAAGTAAATTACAAATTTAATTAAGTAATTATTTTTGATAAATAAAAAAATAAGCTAGATAAGGATATTGTTTTGTTATTCCTGTATTATTTATGTTACTCTTAATCATATCTATTTATTTCAGAATTTCCGCTTTGTAAACTTCGGAGATAAGGGGGGGGGGGGTGGGGGGGGGGGGGGGGGGGGGGGGGGGGGGTGATGTTATTTTAGGGTTCCGTACCAAAAAGGTAAAAAAGGAACCCTTATGCCGACTCTGTCCGTCTGTCCGTAACATAATAACAACGTAACATATCTCAAGAACTACTTAAGCTATCAATTTGAAATTTGGAACAACTGTTAAAAGGGTTAAGGACACGTGTATGAAAAAAAAATAAACATTTTTATTTTCTGTTTAAATGACGAATATGAGGGGGGTTAAAAAATCAAAGTCTAGTAAATAGATCAAGTGGGGTATCATATGATAGGGCTTGAGTTGCACTTTATAAATCTTATCTTATCTTATCTAGGTGAGGGCCCTTTCGGATGCACTTCGACCCAGTGGGATCTTTTGTGCATTTGCCCTCTCCTTTATACCTGCTCCCAGGCTTGCTCCATCATTTCCACAAAGCGGATGATGCAGTTCGCCGGGAGCACCTTGAATTCCTTTGGTTGCGGGTAACCGTTACCAAAGTAGTTCATTCTTTGTCTGGCAAGCTGCACTTTATAAAACTGTTGTTATTTTTTTTCTACCGTGGTTAAATTTTGATTTATGAAGTAAAATGTAGCAAGAAATACCCCCCCCCCCCCCCCCCCCCCCTTACTCTCCGAAGTTTATGAAGCGGAAATTCTGAAATAATTACATATGATTAAGAGTAACATAAATAATACAGGAATAACAAAACGATATCCTTATCTAGCTTATTTTTTTTATTTACCTATCAAAAATAATTTCTTCATTAATTTTGTAATTTACTTACTTTTGTACGAAATTTTATATCTTCATATCTTATATCTTCTTGTCCGTCTGTCACATCGTAACATATCTCAAGAACTACTTAAGCTATCAATTTGAAATTTGGAACAACTGTTAAAAGGGTTAAGACACGTGTATGGAAAAAAAAAATAACATTTTTATTTTCTGTTTAAAATGACGAATAGGAGGGGGTTAAAAAATCAAAGTCTAGTAAATAGATCAAGTGGGGTATCATATGATAGGGCTTGAGTTGCACTTTATAAAACTGTTGTTATTTTTTTTCTACCGTGGTTAAATTTTGATTTATGAAGTAAAATGTAGAAAGAAATACCCCCCCCCCCCCCCTTAATCTCCGAAGTTTATGAAGCGGAAATTCTGAAATAATTACATATGATTAAGAGTAACATAAATAATACAGGAATAACAAAACGATATCCTTATCTAGCTTATTTTTTTTTATTTACCTATCAAAAATAATTTCTTCATTAATTTTGTAATTTACTTACTTTTGTACGAAATTTTATATCTTCAAATTCCTATCAGATTATCGTTAAAGTCCCTAACTTCAAATAAAAAATAAATAATCGAAATCGTTACGCGTGATAAAAAGCTATCGATGGATAAAAGATACTAGGTTGTAAGTTGTTAGTACCAAAATGCAGAAGGCGCTTTTCAACGGTAACTTCTACTATGAGCTGTTTAAGATTGTTCAAGAATGAATGGGGTCCTGACATGACGGGTATGGTGTATGAAAGTTTGTACGGAACCCTCGGTGCGCGAGTCAGACTCGTACTTAATCGGTTTTTTTCTACATTTTCTTTAATAAATCAAAATTTAACCACTGTAGAAAAAAATAAAAACGGTTTTAGAAAGTGCAACTCAAGCCCTTTCATATGATACCCCACTTGATCTATTTACTAGACTTTGATTTTTTAACCCTCCTCATATTCGTCATTTAAACAGAAAATAAAAATGTATATTAAATTTTTCAATTTCCATACACGTGTCTTAAACCCTTTTAACAGTTTTTTTCATATTTCAAATTGATAGCTTAAGTAGTTCCTGAGATATTCAAAGTTGTGACAGACGGACGGACAGACAGACCGAGTTGCACCATAAGGGCGATTGTGCACTACAATGAATTTTACTGTCCGGCAGTCCGTATTTTTACGGTTCGATATTCTTGTATTGAATGTTGGATACATCAATCGCCCTTAGGGTTTTTTTTTAACCTTTTTGGCACGGAACCCTAATAAAAATGCAACAAATGTAATCTATTATGTTTATTATCACACTTACAAAATATACAAAACATATCACGATGGCACTCGCTATCAGTGCTTCAGACGCTTCAATTCACATCGATGTCTTTCGATGTTTGCTGGTGATTTAATATCAACGATTATTTAAAAAGATCTTAACAAATAAGTGCCTATAAATAAAGACTAAATGAGTATAATTTTTCAAGAGTAATTTTTTAACTAAATCTTCTTAGTTATTCAACAATATCATCATCCATATCTACGTATACAAAGTGGCAAAAGTAGCTATATACTCACGGCTTTATTATCATGAGCACAAGATCGGTTTGGCACTTTGGTAACGTAGATAAGTATTTATATTAATATTATTTAAAAATGATTTTTGTCGTACCTACCTCCTTTCTGTAACTCGTACAAATTATACGCTGTTCGAATGTGTCGTAGGTACAATTTAATATTATTAGGTAAACTAGTATAATCAAAATTTAACATAACTGTATCATCGCAAGACATGGGGACCGATTTTTGACTTTCGAGCGCTCGACTCTTCCACTCGAAAACTGTCAAAAATTATGAAATGATATTTTGAAACGGTGATAGACAATTTAAATAAAAAGGAGTGGTATTGACCACTCGTATTCAATTATATCGGTAGAAAGTAAGTGCCTGCAATTTTGACACTATAATCGTATTTACTTTTATTTAATTTTCGAGCGCTCGAAAGTCAAAAATTGGTCCCCAGTTATTTTTTTTCTATTACACAAATTGAAAGTGAGTGTGATAAGTGGGATAACTGATATTGCGTATAACTAATCGGTTACCTGTGGTAAGGCTTTAAGACTGATAAACTTAACAACACGGCTGAGTCTAGGTATCTACTTATTTATTACATTACTAGGATGAAATGGTCAGAAATTACAGGCTCCTCAGGATACCCTAGGTTGGTTTAGCGGGACTCGGGACCCGCTTACTTTCTCGTAACAAAATTTATCTCTAATATGTACATAACACGTATAAATAGGGTTATGGAAAAGAGTCCTGTAAATTGGCCCCAATCTTCTGCAGGTAAGTTAATTTTCCATCTACCTTTGTAGTTGAAAGGAATAGTCACCTAGGAATTAAAACTAAATACTATAGAAATGAGAGATTGAAAGTATCTACGCAGTAATTTGACGCGAAACATTACTACCATTTGGGTATTAAATTGACTAAATCGACACGCATGGAGTTTGTGATATACAATGAAGCAAACTATGAACCTAGAATACAATTGAAAAAGGCAATGTTTGTGCGTTGGCTGGGGTTTGTGTCATTGTACGTCAAATGTACTCTTTGTACGATTCTCACCTACCGGGCCGCGCCGGAGCGTGTCTTGCCAAAGGGATTTAAAGCATCAATACCAAAGTAACGTGGACGGCTGTCGTCGCAGCTGCGGCTATTGTCTACTGTACGCTATTAAGACGCGGTCGGCTACCGCCTGGCGCTGTGCTATGCGGCGGCAGGCGACCTGGCCCGGCCCGTCTGACGGGAATCGTACATCAGGGTGTCGTTACATGATTGTGGGGCTGAGTCAGGGCGCGCGGCGCGCGGGGCGGGCGGGGCGCGCGCCGATGCCGCCGGCGGCGCGCCGGCGCGCGAACAGCGCGTCGAGCCCGCGCAGCGGCGCCGCCGTCGTCTCCGCCGGCGTCGGCTCCGTCTCAGCTTCGCTCTTCTCTGCGCTCGCGTTGCTTTCTTCTGTCACTTCCTCTTCTACCTTCTTGGCCGCTTCTGTGGTTGCCTGCTCGAGAAATATTTTTGTTAATAGGCTATTCTACGATTTTTTTTTATATTTTATAATGTTCGTATAGATTCGATAGTCAACTGGTATTTTTATTTCCTCAAAATAATATAGCTTTATTCAAATACATAATGGTTGACATTAGAACGTTATACATATATATAATTATGCGTATATTCTCGCCAAAATCGTGACGTCATAACATATTTTTTCTGTCTTTTGTAGTTATTTATTTCCTCGCAAATGTGATGAAAAACATTGTGTATAACACGGGCGTAAGAATATTGCAAACTCGAGTCATCACAAAGTCTTTCTGATAGTCTCTTGTTTGCAATATTCCACTTACACCCCTCGTTTAAACAATGTACTAGTATGCCGTTATTAACAAACCCTCTCGTTTACTAAAGGTTGAACACGCCAAAACGAGGGCATATTAAATAGTCAATAAAAACATAATCAAGTACAATTCAAAAAATATATATATTACATTGGCTTACACTACTATCGTACATTTATAAACATACCGATTTGTTTTAATTATGCTTTGAATACGCCATTGCCCTCACTTTGCGTCGGATGCGGCTCATCAAGGTTTGCACGGCATTGTCAGGGTACTTTTTACCAGCCCAAGTCCATGTTTTTTGCAAATCAGCCACGAAATTGATTTGCCCGCCCTTCTTTTTTAATATCCCTTTCATTATGGACCAATATTCCTCGATAGGCCTGAGTTCAGGGCAATTAGAAGGATTGCAGTTTTTAGGTACCACAGCAACACCATTCTGTTTGTACCAGTCTGACACAGCTTTGGCATAGTGGCAGCTAGCAAGATCAGGCCAAAACAATGGTTGCGAATTATGATATCTTAGAAAGGGTAAAAGTCGCTTCTCCAAACATTCTTTTTTGTAAATTTCACTGTTTACAGTGCCTGTAGTGATAAATGATCGACTTTTTTTACCGCAGCTGCAAATAGCTTGCCAAAGCAAGTACTTTTTCGGAAATTTGGACCTCTTTTTTAACTTACAGTCCTCAGGAGCATTTTTGCAACTCGTACTAGTATAAAACTTCTCGCCTGGTATCTGTTTAAAGTCAGCTTTTATGTACGTTTCGTCGTCCAACACGATGCATTTAAATATTGTTAAGAAATTGTCGTATAACTTTCTTGCCCTTCGTTTGGTCGTCAAATTCTGCTGAGCATTGCGGTCAGGTGCAGCTTGAGCCTTGTACGACCTTAACCCAGCTCTTGTCTTTACTTTTTGTACATAAGATTGTGACCTTTGTACCTTTTTAGCGACATCGCGAGACGAGATCTTCGGATTTGTGTTAAAAAGCTGTAAAACTCAGGCTTCTTTTTTTTTGTGTCTTATGCCTTGCTTTCCGCCAGTACCTGGCTTCCGTTCTACAGTCAACCGTTCCCGGAACTTTTTTTAAACAGAACAAACAGTGGATTGTGGATATTTCAATAACTTTGCTAGTGCTCTGTAGCTTAGAAGGGGATTTTCTGTGTGGTTGACCAAAATCATTTCACGCTGCTGAAGTTCAGGGCTCTCCATCGTGAAAACGAATGTATGAAGTGATATGCTGTTATAATATTTTTGGTTCATCATACTATGGAGTTTATAAATATATTACTCAATAGTTTGTATAGTCGTAAATTAAAAAAAATATAAGTACATATGTATGCTGCCCACGTTTTGGCGTGTTCAACCTTTAAAATATGTTGCTACCCTGATAAATAAATAAATTAATTAAATCAGCCTATACCTACACGTCCCAGTGCTGGGCACAGGCCTCCTCTCATGGATGGGGATTTTTAATCTGTATTTTAAGTAATACAAGTTTGATGAACATTTATGGATTCGGATGGGAATAGGTAAAGTCCGCGCCAGTAGAAAATGTAAACTAAAATGGCTGACTGTCAATTGCATTTGTTGTCCCGTGTCTAAATCGAATCGATAACAAAATAACACTGTTCATATCCCATCACTACCAATTGAAGTTTTTTCATAGATTCAGAGAGATCAATTGATAGTCAGCCAACAGCCATATTTGTTTAAATTTTTTCGTTTTCAACTGGTGCAGAGTTAAGTTTAATAGGTCGGTAGACTAGAGTACCTCAGTAGTAATATGATGCCCCCTGGCCTGATAATCTGATGCCCCTTGAGCTGAGACGCCTAGGAAACCGAAATGCCAAGACTGGCCAACGTGACCCGTAAGCCGCTGAAGGCCAACGGACCACTACGCCAAGACTGGCCAACGAAGCCGCCTACAAAGGCCCCCGAAGACCAGGGGCCTATTTCTCGTACGTTACAAGTCTTGTAATACATGTGTGTATCTATGGTAACGCTTGTATTTAAATATTTTTTACAAGTTTCCGTTTCACGTGAATGTATAATTGTTACAAGAGCGGGGATAAAAGAGTTTTCACAAGTGTTGTTGTTTCACAAGTTGACAAACACTAGTAGATATTACATACTAAAATAGTAATTTCGTTTCTCAAAAGCTTACTTTAGACTTGTAGCTTGTGACTTATCACGAAATAATGAGGAGTCTCTATAAACTGCTAATATGCGTTTTTGGTAAAAATCGATTAATAAATAAATGAAGATATTGCATTTTTAAGATCTCAAACGTGTAAGTTTTGAATGCACTTCGTTAAAATCAGAAATATTATTTAAATTTAGCTTTTATTCTCCAAAAAAAAACAGTAATCTCATTCCTATGAAATTATTATAATTGGGAAAGAACCAGTAAATGACCAATAACATAATAATTTTGTAACGAATTCACCCGTATTATAAAAAAAAACTGAAGCTTCAGGGTGAAGCTTCATAGAGTGACTGACGAAACTGAGTTTGATTTTACACTTGTAATTGATAATTTTGAGAAACGCTTTTCATTACTACTTGTATTATTATACGCTTGTATATTCCGAAAACACAAGTCAGCCATTTTGTTGAGGACGAGTTGATGAGATTGATTGTCACTTAAATTCAATGAAGTGTCGTAATCATTGTTGTGGCACTTGTAGTAATCATTCCTACGAGAAACAGAATTAAAACACACTTGTACAATGAAATTTTAAATGTAAGCTTGTAGACTTGTGAACTTGTAACGTACGAGAAATAGGCCCCTGCCCGTTATTACGGGACGAGAAAAAAGCCACCACCAGAGAGCCAATGCCCTGTAATGGCTACCTCCACAGCCAAGCGGCTGTGAGAGACGACTCGTGTGTGTACCTCAGTAGACGGTAGTTTCCTCTTGAGCAGCGGGTTGGGCCTGCGCGGCAGCGGCGTGGCGGCGACGCGCGGCTTGGGCGACGGCTGCACCTGCAGGCGGGTGCGCCCGCGCAGCCCGCCGCGCGGCGCCTCGGGCGCGGCCGTCGGCGGGGAGCCCTGTAATGACCACCGTTGGAAATCACTATGTGAAACATCAATTGTTAATTATTGACGTGATAACGTCTTATAATAAATCAATGAAAACCGGCAGCACGCACGAAAAAGCATAACTAATTGTCCCGTTCCGCCTGAACCGAGCGTTCGGCTTTATGACGTTATCACGTAAAATTATCGTCCGTAAACCGATTTTATAGACAACCAACTATTTATGTGTGTCCTCATTTCAATAGGTTTCATGATAGATTCCAATTTCTGCCTCTGCGTCTGCATATTCTATTTGTGCAAGTCCCATAATTATACAATAAAAATTGTTTATTTTCAGATTCCTTAGATCCATAGCATTGTTAGTTACATAACACTTATACAACTACATTAGTAAATTAATATTAAATGGCCACATGAATTATTTTGATTTATTTTTAGGACGCACGAGTCCCACCTCTCTGCTATCATTTTCAGGATGCTATTTGAGCTCCCCCTCGTCTGCATCTCCACAGACGCCGTCTTCTTCCGTATTATGTCATAAAAGTCATCTATTCGATTCTGCAGCGCCTCTGGGATGTTTGCCGATGCTAGCCATCGGCAAACATCCCAGAGGCGCTGCAGAATCGGGGAAGCCCAAACAGCCTCCTGAAAATGTTGTTATATTGGATACGCATGGCGTTATATGACTTCAGCCTGAAACTAGCCCACAGGCCACACGTATAGAAACTTTGACAATAAGCTCTAAATAAAGTCAGCTTCACTTGGGCACTACAACGTGCGAGCCTGTGCGCCAGCATCCCGCCTCGGACTGACAACGCCCTGCGCACCCGCTCGATATCGAAATCGTCTTTCAGGTCCTCGGTCACTATATGACCCAGGTATTTGAAATGAGTAACACGATTCAGAGGAACTCCGTTCAACATTATTTTGGGCGAATAGCCTGGACATTTCATTTTACCCCTGAACATCATGAACTCGCTTTTGCCCGCGTTGTATTTCAAACCGTGCTGTTGCGCATACATCTCACATGTATCGATTAGCTTTTTTAGCCCTGATACTGATGGACTCAGCAGCACCATGTCGTCTGCATAACTGATATTATTTACACAAACATTATTAATTCTACATCCGGCACGTATACTGCTGAGCCCCTCAATCAGTTCATTAACATACATGTTAAACAATCTAGGCGAGGTTAGCCCCCCTGCCTCACCCCACATTTTAGAATATATGGATCTGAATACTCTTTAGCCCATTTTACCACGTTTATCTGGTTGCTATACCAGTGAGACATGATTTCTGTCACAGCCGGATTTATGCCTGTCTCCTTCAACTTTGACCACAGTTTATCATACGACACGGTATCGAAAGCCTTTGAAAGATCTAAGAAACAGGCATAAATAGGCGTATTTCTCTTAACATACTTAATAGCTTAGGTACTGTATGTTTTAAGGCTAATATTGCACTTTCCGTAGATAGTCCTTCACGAAAACCGAATTGCGCATCATGTAATTTAACATGTAGGTAGGTTCAAACAAGTGTCAAGAACCCTATCTATTTTAGTACTATTGCGATGACTGCAGCCAAAGAAATCGGCCTATAATTACTTTTATCTGCGAGATCTCCTGTAGAATTCTTAACAAGGGGAATGACCACTGTTTATATCAAATCTGGAGGTAAATATGTGTGCCTCAGGCAGAGCGTGAACAGCATAGATAATAACCTACCAATGTGCGAGCCCGCGTGTTGCAGGTGCTCAATGCTGAGTCCGTCGTGCCCCGGAGACTTACCTCTTTTCATATTAGCTATAGCTAGTCTAACGTCTTTAGCGGAGACTACGATTGACGTATCTTTAAGATTGGACACAGCATTGAGCTCCTTTTTCACGTGTTTATAGGGGGGCTCCACCTTAAAATAATCCCTGAAAATGTTAGCAACATGTTTGGCTTCACAAATGCCATCTACACTAGCCGACAGACTTGGTTTACAATTCATTTATTTGGTACTTTTCCAGAATTTACCAAACTGTTTACTCGCATGTTGTGTGGCTAAAATGTCTTCAATCTTCTCTTGATTGTTTTGACAGAACTTAAGCCGAGATTTAAAAATTTTACGACTAGTGCACATCTTTTCATAAATAGGACCACTCTTGGGTTTCCTATGTAATTCATATGTCAAAAAATCCAACCTAGCTTGCTTGTGGCTGTTTGATACATGTTTATTCCAGCCTAGAATACTTTAAGGTTTATTAGCACATAGCCCATAGTTTTCAATCTTTTACGAACGCATTTCACCCCTATTTGGGAATCTGCGGCCGCAGAAAAATTGTGAAAAAGCTAAAAACAGTTATGTTTACGAATCTGTGGAATTATGATCCATATCGCAAAAATATTCGTGGGATTACTACGAGTATACAATATTACAAGACTGTGAACCTTTTAAGCCTTGGCCAAACACGGCGCGACGCAGCGATACATGGCCTGTTTGACCACGATAGCGGTTTGTACGGAGAAATCGCGCCGCGCCGTGTGTTTGGCCAAGGCTTAATAGGGTCCCAAATTAAAGTTATTACGCCACTCTCTTCGGTCCTGTGCCAACGTGGCCGCTATTGCTTGTATGGCTATTGAGTTGGCGAATTGTATCAAGATTGTTCATTCAAAAAACAACTCTACCTTCCAAGGTAGAAGGTTCCAATTCTATAAAAACTACAGTACAACTACAGTTTTATAAAAAAAATCAGCGACTTTATCACGTTGATTGCCAAATAACGCGACGTCGCGTGAAGCGGCTGTATACGCTATGGCCAGTCACGCGACGTCGCGTGTTGGCCCCCTACGTATAAATAAGACAATAAAACTCAAATTAAACGTTTTTCTATTTTGGCCATCTGTATAAGTTCTGCATTTTGACTTGTGTTCAATACTCTCAACTTATAAATGGTGACGTTGTATGTAATAATAACCTCAGCATCGGAGTCGGTGGGCGGTGCGTCGGGCGCGGGTGTCTCAGTGGGCGCGTCGACCGGGGCTTCGGTGGAGGCTCCGGGCCGCAGGCGCGGGTTGGCGCGCAGGTTCAGTCTGGGACCGGGGCGGAGGGACGCGGGCCGCAGTCCTGGCCGACCGCGGCTATAGGCAACACATCACTTAGATACATAAGGTTCGGGAGCAGCTCATGTGATAACGTGGTTGGCAATAAATCAATAGTACATTACATCAGAGGCCGGGAAAACACGGATTTCCGGCCAAGTAGGTATAGACGGACGGCCGAGGCCGGGAATCCGTTTTCACGCCGAGGCATGTATAGTGCTTTTCTCAAACATGCAATGAAATATATAAATAAAAATCCTCAAATCAAACTAATTTTCATTTGAATGCCGTGATGCTGTGCCACAAATAGTGGAATGAAATAGTGGAGGCCTAGCCTGAAAAGTTGTATGAAATCCCATTTCAGGCCGCCTCGAAATGCTGCGCCCGAAAAAAGATACTTCCGAGTCTATTATAAGGAACGTAAGTAAAAAGAATATTTCATTGCATGTTTGAGAAATAGTAGATTGTACAACAAGGGCATAAAACGAGCCATTTAACCTGAGACGTTTATATCCACCCGAGCCACTGGCGAGGGTGGATAGTTAAGTCGAGGGGTTAAATGGCTAATTTATGCCCGAGTTATACACACTGCTTTTCACTTCGATTGCGAGAAAATAACAAATAATTGCAAAATAAAATAAAATATTAGCTCATTCCTGTCACTTAACTTTTTAAAGTAAGTATTTATTTTTAATTTTCGACACTAGCGATATTAGACTGAAGTACTTCATACTGCCAAGTAATTTAATGGTTCAATATATTTTAAAATAATAATTGACTCCTATTTTATCTGGTTTTATTTATTTAGTAATGGAAAACATGGATGTGAAATTTATTAAAGCAAATCAAATCAAATGACAAGTTTATTCTACGAAGTTTTATTGTGTGTGTGGCTGTTAGGCCCGATTATCTTAGTCATTAAAACAATTTTACTTTGTGCACTAGAGCATAAAAGTGGCATTTTGTGCAGCATACATCCAGCACAAAGGCGAACTTTGCGAGCATGAGGAGTGAAAAATAATTTTACTAAATAGGGTAAATACTGAGCATCTCTAATTTATTAAACACAGCTAAAAATTGTCCAGTTAAACTACTTAAGTATATGACATCCTATTAAAACAGCCGCCTAAATCGGTGCAACTGGGAAATAAGGCATGAGCAGCAGCACGCCTGTTTTTACAAGCTTTATATTAACTTGCACTGTTCGTATGTATGTATTTTTCAGTCACTTCCCGTTATCCGATTGAGCTGAAATTTTGCATGCATATGTATATCGCGTGACAATGCAATATTATGATAACTTGGAGCTGATCTGATGCTGGAGCTGGAGGGTGGCCATAGGAACTCCGCAATAAAACGACACAACCCCATCGAGCTTGGGCTCGTTAAAATCGTCTCATTGAGTAGTTGATGATGGTATTCAGAAAAGTACAGTCGGCAATAAAAGCTTGTATCAAAAATGTAATTTTTGACAGAAACTTATTAGCCTTTGCACGTTGCAGCCACTAGTGGCCGCCACTAATCGTGATCACTAGTATCGAGTGCGAGCCAGCCGGTGCACCGATTCTATATCAAATGTGTGAAATAACTCGTCCGCAGCTTGTGGCAGCCAGCAGTTGGCACCATGTCCTAGTAGGGGTTCAATGTGCGGCGTCTCTAAACCAGTAGTATTCCATCCGCGATATTTGACAAAAGGGGATATGTGCCCCAACTTTTTTTGTCTCTGTTATTCAAAATCAGAATGACTTACATCTTCATGGCAAGAATTTAGCGATGTTTATGTGAATATCGAAGTCGGTCCTCGCGTTGTATTTATGGTAAGGATGTAGCGATGTGTATGGAAGTCAGTCCTGACGAGTCGTAGCTTACCCGATGGTTCTGCTGGGCGCGACGGTGGTCTCGGCCGAGTCGTTGGCCGGGGCCGTGCTGTCCTCAGCCGGGGCCGCGCTGGTGGTGGAGCCGGGCCTTCTGAGGTTCGGGCGAAGGCGAGCTCTACGAAAACGGTTTACCCAGTTAGTCAACATTTTTGTTACTATCGATTGGGTAAGTAAAGTACCTACTAAAATTTGCATCCCCATCGGCCTGGTCATCGACTAGACGCCTAATAAGTACCTAAGTACTTATACATATCATAATATATTGAATATTATAGGGTAAAGACATTTTTGACATGTAATGTTTAAGATTAAGAAAAGACGTAGGCGCTGTTTTCCTTCTCTTTCCTGGCCGCTGTAACTGTACAGTAATGACTTTTAACATTTACATTTCCGTTTGTCAGTAACGGGGAACTTCACCAACTATTTTTGCTACAGTAAGGCCAACATTTCCAAGCATATCGGAGAAAATCTTCATATATGTACCTGGGCGCCGGAGTCTCGCTGGCGGGGGAACTGCTGCCATCCTCCTGCGCAGGCGCTGCTGTGGTGGAGCTCGGCCGGGCTCGGCCCGTGAACAAGCCGCGTCGGCCGAACGCCTGCAACAACACATACTTCATATAACACGTCTTCTATGGTGGCTCACGTCTTTTTTACGGAGTATATTGAACTATCAAACTTTATTATCAGTCCCGGGTTTATTTTAAGTACTTATCTAAGCCCTCGCGTCAATCCAAGCTACAAGGTCATTCGAACGCGCTTACTACTACTGTAGTAAGCGCATTTGAATGACCTTGTGAGCAGCTACATTTAGATCATATACCTACCTACTGGTGGAAGGTATATGATCTAAATGTAAATGCTCACACTCACAACCTGAGGGGTAATCACGTAAAGTTTCGAACGGGCGTTAGGACAATTTAACTGTCATTTTTTTTATATAGGAATTTATATTCGGATCTACCAAACGTACAATGCGTTACGTGTTATGTGATCGACCTGCTGGAATACTTAAATTACGTCACGCCCTTCGTCTGTCAGCCTTCTATCCAACCCTTTAAGAACCTTTCCGTATGTACCTTCTACAACCGTAATAAATAAGCATTCGATTTTTCGGGACATGGGTCACTGTAGCGTATTGTTTATGAATGCATACATAGCATTCTGCGAATACCAAGTCTTGTCAGTTTTGTAGATTTATTTTGAAGCGCAGTAACAGATACCCGAGACGAGAGCTTCCCACAATTAACATCACACAACCTCAGAGAGCTGCACACAACTGCCAAAAACTTCTTAGAAAAAAATATGTTGTTCGAAATACCTACTTTCATTCGCTGCGCATAGATCGCTTAGGCAAAGTACAAAAAAATAAATTACAGAAGCATTACATATATTCACATAGGTACACATTCAAACCGTCCCCAGAATAAGGCTTCATGTTAGTGAAAACCGCATCACAATTGGTTGAGTATTTTCCGAGTTTATCGCTAACAGACAGACAAAGTTGTCCGCGAATTTTGGTTTAGAATAAGTAGCGATATAAATCTATGGTATGGTATAATAATATATATGGTAGGGTAACTTGCCTTGGGCTGCGACACCGGCTTCTCTACCGGGGCTGAGACGGGCGTGGAGGCTTCGACGGCCGCCGCTGTGGTCTTGCGCACGCCGCCGGGTTTACCATATCGACCTGTTGACAATTGCCACCATGATATTTAATTCCGATTTGGTTATCTTTACCGCTTAATTATAACTTATAATACACGATGAACTTGAAAACATGCCCCATAATAACTATCATCATCATATCAGCCGAAAGATATCCACTGCTGGACATAGGCCTGCCCCAAAGAGTGCCACAATGAGCGGTTCTGCGCCGCCCGCATCCAGCGGACTCACGCGACCTTTACCAGGTCATCAGTCCACCACAAGGGGGCTCTACCCACGCTGCGCCTTCCGGTACGTGGTCGCCACTCGACAACCTTTCCGCCCCAACGGCCATCGGTTCTACGTGTAATGTGCCCCGCCTATTGCCACTTAAGTTTAGCGATTCAGAGGGCTATATCGGTTACCTTGGTTCTGCTGCGGATAGCCTCATAATAACTATAATAAGAATGAATAGGCACTCAAGTAAGCGCAAGTAAGAATAAGATATGTAGGATAGGAAAGACCCACCGTGGACCACAAGACAATGTTTTTACTTAAAGGTGTTTGAATACAGTCACGCCAGGCGCGACAGTCCAACATTGTGAACATGGATATTTTATAATCTGACGCGTAAGTAGCTAAACCTAGCCGTCAGTTTACAATCTCACTTGATAGATTATAAACTAACGCTCCGTACAAATTAAGATGACACATACAAAGGCCAACACAGTTAACGGACCATCCTGTCTTTATATTAAACCTTATTACAATGCACATAACGTGCACGGTTGGTCAGTTAACTGTGTTGCCGATGGTACATTGCTAATACAAGATTCGAACACTAGGTGTCGAGTTAGTAAAATGATAAATGGTATATTAACATTTTTTGGTACTTGCATTCCAAGAGTTTTTAGTAATGTACTTAAAGCAGTGAACGATAATATCTAGAAGTCTAACTAGCGCCGAAAAGTGGCCCCACAAAAAGGATGCACTTATAGGCGGGGATTAAAAGGGATGCCTCAGATGTCTGGCAGCCCGTTCAGTTCGAACATGGCCACCGTGTCAACCTGTTAAATAAACCAAACGTTCGGTTTCATTAAATATGCATTGTTGTGCCGTAAAATGGTGTGTGAGTCGTTCGGACAAGCACAACAAAAAAGATGGAATCACTTTTCACAAGTTAATACAGCGATAAACATATTATTTTGATTGTATTGTTATGATCACATTTTGTATAGGGATGGTATTATGCCAACAGACATCATTACTTCTTTTAATAAGTTGGTTTCTATTTTAGCCATTGAATATCTTACCGATATTTTGTAGTTTTTATCGATGCCTTTCTAACAATAAAATAAAAAAAAGGGTTTTTTTAGATTTCCAACACATCCAATTAGAAACGAAATATGGAATGAAGCAATGCGTTTGAAACGAAACGATTCGAAATGGCATGCCAAAAAAAGGGATGTTCTTTACATTTATTTGCAATGAACCAAAACATTTATGTGCAATGAATGCAAGATTGCATTCATTGCAAATAAATGTTTTGGTTATATTTCCTCTTTCAAAGATGTAGCTGATGCATTTAAATACGATTCTTGCAGCCACCAAATTCTAATAATTAAAAGCACAATAGAACAGTTTTTAGTGATTCAGCTGCACTACATTGCTAAAAAAGATTCCTTGGTTTCGTCATCAACAGGCATCGGAGTTTATATCGCACGATAAGACGTTAGCGAGCAATGGAGTCGACATTAGCAATAAAATTCGACTCGAATTCATACTCATACTCATTTATTTAATTCTTAAATGCCTTTATAGCGATCGCAATTAAAAATAGGATTTAAATTAACAATAAAATATGTTTTCTATTAGTTTACAAACTGATAGACAGCTTTAACTATTTTAATATACAACTGTACATACTCTGATACACAAACTACATCGCTGCGATAGACCTAAAGTCATGTACTGACCGATTATTATATTGAATAGTATGTAAATACCATGTGTCATTCACTGACGATACCAGACGTGTCAATTATTCACAAGTGGATATTTGATCATCAGAAAATATGGAAAAAGTCGCAGTCGCAGTACTCGTAAATTTTATTGCTAATGTTGACTCCATAGCTCGCTAACGTCTTACCTTGCGATAAAAACGCCGATGCTTGGTCATCAAGACAAAAGTTTAATTAAGTAATTTTATTTAGAGGAACTTGAGATTTAGGTCTCATTACTAAACACGGTACTTACCGATTTTTTTTCGTAAACAAACGAAGACTTATGTTGTAATTGGAAATATATCCATATGTAATATATATAGATAGCAATGTTTGCGTATCTCTGCTCACCCACCGTGTCGCCTACTTGTATTATATTGTAAATAAAAATAAATTATTTCTTAACAGAAAATATCACGCGAACGTTATCATAACTAAGTTGCTTTTTGTTGCATGTAACCATTCAACAATTATCCGTTTTCGTTGTCACTGTCACATGGCTGTCGTCCGCCGTGACGCACGACGGCTAATCACAGCAATGTATTCCTAAATTGACCAATTGCATCCATTTGTGTTTGGTAATTGAAAATAGGCTGACATTTTTGGTAGCTGTGATTGGATACGTAGTTGACTATGCGCATACCGGATTTTGGGCACGAGTTTGGGTAGAAATTTGTATGGAGCTCGTGTTCTATATATTTTAACATTCACTGACTTAAAGTGTTTCTCTAGATTCAATAATGTTTTAATTTACTGTTGTGTAGTAATTAAATCGCTGCGTTTCCTTGTATGGCAATAAAAAACGAACCACAATTAGTGGTCTACTATGATATAATTTTTAGTTCCATCGAGGTCTTTCTGCATATTAACATTTTAATAGTCAATGTCACAACTAACCTATGCAATCTCAAATGGACATAATTTAAATCTACTCGAAGGATTGACTTTTTCATGTTATTTTAATTAGACATTTAACCTTATACTATTATGATAAACAACAACCAACGTTTATATTACCTATAGCAGAAAAGAAAATACTTATGAATTAGTTTTTGCAGATTAGATTAGAAGATAGCATTGCAAATTAAGCAGTCGCAAGAGCAATAACAGTCAAATTAACATCGCAATAGCACTTAATTAAAGTTAAATGAAGTCTCCTCTTAACCCATTCAGGGCCCATGACGACACATATGCGTCAGAGCGCTACGAGCGCTTTTCGCTACATACGAGGTTTAACCTGCTACGGACTACGCCGTAGCGCTACGAGATTAGCGTGGCCGTGAATGTGACTGGGCCATACCAGCGATGAGATGATTCCTTTGCTACATCAAATGAACAAGTACCAACATACACTGGCCTGCAAAAGAAGGTATAACAGTTTTTTCTCAAAAATGCCCCGCAAAGTGAACATAACTCGCTACATATTGGAAGGTAAAGTGTATAGTTGAAGGCCAGATCAAAATTAAAAAATAAAAAACATTGCAGGCCGCCTGGAATGTTACATATGAATTCCTTTATTTGTCGAGTACCAAACTTTTTAAAAAGTAGAAACTGGCATATAAAAGACGGCACAGGTCGTATTCAGCCAAATCAAGTCGTATTTTTCTGTTGCAAACGCGACATGAGTCATACAAAGATTGCGATTTTCAGTGGAATAATCCACTTGCGATTCTGTTTAAACAAAAATATGACGTTTAATTTTATGTAATTTGCAGTATCCTCAATTTGTATTTAATAATAACGCTTGATTTAAATTTAGTATTTTTTATTCCCCCATTTTTGAGAAAAGCACTACCGCAGCCGGAATGGCAATTGCAGGCTTCGTCTTATAATTAAACGGACTCGCAAGCTCGTCCGTTTATACAAAATACTCAGCCTGCAATTGCCTCCTTCCCGGCCACGGCAATAATGTACTATAGTTATCGTCACGTTTATGAGTGTGATACCTTCTTTTGCAGGCCAGTAGGTATAGTTGTAGAAGTGAAATTACCTCTTGATCTTGTAGAAGACTCCTGCGGCGCGTCGGTGGGCACGCTGGAGGTGGTGGAGACACGCGCGCGGGCACCAGGGCGGCCCTTGAAGCGCGAGGGCCGTGTGGGCGCGCCCGTGGTGGTCGTGGGGGCCGGGGTGGTCGTCGTGGTGGTTGTGGTCGTGGTAGTCGTTGTAGTTGTCGAGGCTGTGGTCGCCTCTTCGGTCGTGCTCAGAGCTTCCGTTGTGTACGCCTCGTCGTCAGCACCAGTGGTACCTTCAAAACCGAGCTCGTCGACGGTTGGGTTAACATCGTTATTCAAATTTTCACCGGCCAAATAAGCATATAGGTCGAGAGCGACCTTCTCCATTGCAGACATGGTTGTATATTCTGTAGTGTCTTGTTCATACGTAGTCGTTTGTTTGTAGTCCGCTGGAAGCTTCGAATCATCAATAATTTCTTGGAATCTGATTACGCTCGACAAGCTGTGGCCTTCCCTTACTGAATCTTTGGTATGCGACGGGTCTTTGGTAGATGAACCTTCAGGTATTTCAGTGGTGGTTTTACTTTCAGATGAATACCTCGTCGGTAGTTCCTTGTATTGAGAGGGAATGTCTCCCGAGTTTGTCTTGAAGCTATCTAAATCAACAAGTTCGGAACTGGGGCGCCTAAAAAAAAGAACATTGTATGTAGCTATACACTTCGATATAACAACGATGCGAGTTTATCTTGAAGGCGACGTAGGCTCACGGTCTTCTCCCCCTCTAACTGATCTCACGCTTATGAGCGAGATGGAAGTGCGTGTTCGGAAGCGCGGATATCATTTTTTTAATATATATTTTTTTTGCGTTAATAGTATTTTATGCAACTGTTGTATAAGAAAGGTCTTAAAACGCGAGTGGCGTGGGTTGCGATGCGAGCCTTGGCGAGCATCGCAATTGAAGACGCCACGAGCGTTTTTAGACCAGTTATACACCGTTGCATACAATACATTTTCTACGACAAATTTTAAATAAATAGCAGACTACAGAATAGTTAAATTTTTCAGGCAGCATGTTTTCTATTCGTACTTTTGCTACTCACGCAATTTTTTCAGGAGTGCAGTTATTAATTTCTTCGACCATTTTAAAAGGAACGTACACTTTTGTTTTCACAAGCGCGAATATAGTATTTTATGCAACTGTTTTATAAGAAGGGTCTTAAAACGCGAGTGGCGTGAGTTGCGATGCGAGCTTTGGCGAGCATTGCAATTAAAGACGCCACGAGCGTTTTTAGACCAGTTATAAACCGTTGCATACAATACTTTTTCTACGACAAATTTTAAATAAATAGCAGACTACAAAATAGTACTTTTCAGGCAGCAAGTTTTCTATTCGTACTTTTGCTACTCACGCAATTTCTTCAGGAGTGCAGTTATTAATTGCTTCGACCATTTTAAAAGGAACGTACCCTTTTATCTTCACAAACACGAATAAAATCTTAATATTCTAGGACTAACAGTTTATCATCTTTCATCTTTTCATTTTGAACTGTATATATTTTGGTGGGAAATCGGAAATGTGACACTTCTTGTTTATGGTTTGTTTTGTTTTTAATTTGTTTGCATTTGCCATCCAAACCAAACCTAATCCGGACCCGGACCGAATTCGAACTTTATTTTCATAAATAATACCAAGAATTTATAAAACATGTAATTTAACACACAATAGATGATGATTTATTATTATTGTAGTAAATATACAAATGATAAATCGTAAATAAAAACTTTTATTTCGAAATATTTGTTTATGAAGTTGGCACCACTGCAATATAGCGGCCGATTTAAAAAAGTTAAACAGTGCTTTTATGAAAAATGTATGAACCAAAAAAGTACGCTAAACAGTGCGTTTTTGGGCCATAGAGCATAGAGTTTTTCGACGACTTATTAGTGGTGTCATTGTATTTGAGCTACAGCCTATATAAATGACAGATAACGGTACAGGAGTAGAAAAAAATCTTAATAGTTTAGGACTAATAGTTTATCATCTTTCATCTTTTCATTTTGAACTGTATTTTGGTGGGAAATCGGAAATGTGACAGCTCTTGCTTATGGTTTGTTTTGTTTTTAATTTGATTGCACTTGCCATCCGAACCAAACCGAATCCGGACCCGGATCCGGACCGAATTCGAACTGTTTATTTTTATACATTTTACCAAGAATTTATAAAACATGTAATTTAACACACAATTTAAGTAAATAATTTATAATATACAAATGTTAAATCGTAAATAAATACTTTTATTTCAAAATATTTGTTAATGAAGTTGGCACCACTGCAATATAGCGGCCGATTTAAAAAAAAGTTAAACAATGCTTTTATGAAAAATATATGAACCAAAAAAGTACGCTAAACAGAGCGTTTTTGGACCAGAGTTTAAAGCCAAGAGTTTAGAGAGAAAAAGTAATAGCTATTATTTAAGTTCCCTCAAACATGATATTGCCGATTTTTAAAACAAATTTGAATATGTTAAGCTTTTGTGCATAATTTGTTACGAATTTTTTAAGTGTATTTTAGACCTATGTTCTTGGTTTTTAGGGTTCCGGACCAAAAAGGTAAAAACGGAACCCTTATGGTGCGACTCCGTCTGCCTGTCTGTCACTAAGTTAAATATCTCAGGAACTACTAATGCTATCAATTTGAAATTTGAAATAGTTGTAAATAAAGCTAATCCACGTGTATGGAAAATTAAAAATTTAAAGATATATTTTTAATTTCTATAAAAAAGGACGCATAAGAGGGGGGCATATATTAGAAGTCTAGTTAGTAGGCCAAATGGGGTATCATATGAAAGGGCTTGAATTGTACATTCTAAAAGAGTTTTTCTTTTTTTTTCTATATTGGTAAAATATTGATGTATAAAGGAAAATGTAGGTAAAAATACCCTTTATCTCCAAAGTTTACAGAGGGAAAATTTTGAAAATAATATATATTATTAATATTAACGTAAATATTACCGGAAAAGTATAACGAGACTTCTACCTAGCCTATTTTTATTTTATTCTTCAAAAATCATTTAAGTTTAAAGTTTGTAATTTAACACTTCTTTGTTGATTGTTTTTCCTTCTAATTTGTATGGAAGTATTCTGTAAGTGCCTTCTAGCAAATAAAAAAAGAATGATTTAAATTGGTTCACTTGAAAAATAATTATCTCTGAAAAACCAACATATATTTTATCTTAATAAAGCGTGGTTAAAGTTTGTACGGAACCCTCGGTGCGCGAGACAGACTCGCACATGACCGGTTTTTTTTTTCTATCAAGCGAAAGTCAAAATCTCTGGTTTCGAATAGCTATAACCCTCGAATAAGGCCTCAAAATTGCTAATTAACTTTAGGGCAGCTGTATTTTAATCCAAACAAGCGCTACGACTTTAAAAAAATCCGTTTTCTGAGCCTACGTCGCCTTAAGGAAAGCATCATATAGATAGATACCTGATATGTGCTCGGGTCCTGCTCCTCGTTTGACCAATAGACTCGTCAGCCACGTTATCAACCTGCGGTCGGCCTCGCTGCCTGGTCGTTTCAGAAGAAACTTCCGGAACATAAGTGGTCGAACTAGCAGGTGTCAGGTTGCGTCCGCGGGGTGGGAAACGCGTGCTTGATGGTAATCTGCAAGGTAATGAATAACCACGTCAGGCAACATACATTAAAATCGTAAAATATATAAGCACTGTCATTCATTTAGTATCACCTGTCTTCCTCAATTTCTTCTTCGACAGGAGCAGGTGCAATAGTGCGTCCTCGCTGTCGCCCTCTACCTGGAGCTGGCAGGACCTCATTTTGGTTATCGGATGTTGCTACAGTTGTAGCACCAGTCCTGTCGATAGAACTGTACTTGCTCTTGGCTTTGGTATCTTTGCCTATTTGGTTGTCGGCCTCTGCTTTTTGTGGACCGTCATGCGAGTTGTGAACTGGTGCGGCTGTTGTTGAGGATGAATTCTTTTCTTTGCTATCTTTTTTGTTTTCGTCTTCCTCATCGTAATAGTAGTAAATGTATTCGTATTCATAATCCTGCCCATTGGGTCCTTTTTTAATTTGGATGCGTGAGTGCTGTTTCTGCTCGGAGCCAGCCGGTTCTAATTTTACATTTGATGATAGCAAACCACTGTTAATATCTTCAATGGTGTCAAAATTAATAGGAATATAGTCAAAGCCCTTGTTAGCGGCAGGCGGTGCAGTAGTTAACACAGGTTTTTGGGTTGTAGTACCGGCCCTGTCACTTAATTTTCCTGATTCCGACATAGCTTCTAATTCTATTTTCATTTTTGGGTTAATGTCTTCATTTTTCACGTTCTCTTTAATTTTAATATCCTCTATTTTAGATACCGGAACGTCGATCTCTATTGATTCAGCTATTTTGCCCTTTTGAACTTTCTTGAGTAGTACTCTTTTATCTTCTTCAATTGATACGATTCCTTCCGAGCTGTGCTTGCCTCCAACTTTTCCAGTGACAATTTTCTTATTATTTTTGTCATCTTCTGGCCGGAAATTCCGATGTAGTGGATGTTTATCAGGAATTTTATGTGAACTCTCAAAATTTCTTAATGGGATTTGTTGACCCGCACTGACTATAACATATTCTTCACCTTGTCGGGGCTCTGTGATAATCTGTACCTCAGCAAGAGCTTGGTAGACTGTGCAGACTAGCAAACATCTGTAACAACAAAAGTAAACATTGTAAAATAGACAACCTGGGAAAGTAATGTTAGTGTGATAAGATCCAACAATTTATGAGTCAGCCAGATGTCATCTGGCTGCTGCGCCTTTACAGCCGCGCAGCCTCGCGCCTCGACACAAAGAGTGAGTCATCCATATTTCATCACTCCGGTCCCGGCGCTTACCGCGATTTCGCTAGCATTCCAACAGATATGTCAAGTGCGCTGGAGACGGTAATGTAATTTATGCACTGCTTACATACATACGCACGCAACAACGAAATGTCTACGTTCTTTCGTAACATTTTCAGCATATTTGCATACATCTATCAATAAACTATCCGTCAAGCAACCAATATGCAAAGAAATTATGAGAAACACTCAGATTCTAGGTGACTAGGTATGTCGAACATTACAATACATTGTAGGGAATAAGTGATGTGGTCGTGAGAAATGTTAGCGAAAATCAGACCGTGGGTGTGTAATGCGACTACTAATTCTATACAAGTGCAAATCGATGAGGTAATGTCACATCGCTAACACTTTCGCTTATAGAAATTCTCACGCGATGTATGGAATTGCTCACCGCGGCACACTGTCAGGAGTTTACCTACTCGTCAACCACACTCGAGTGGTAAAAAAAACAATTTAAACCACTGCACATAGTACATGTAAACTGTGATGATTCATATCGCACTCACTTTGATTATAAATCCAATTATTGAAGTCGGAAGAAATTGCTTCCGCGCAATTTTGCAGCAAAGTCATGCGGCGGCACGCGGAACATAACGGCAGCGATGGTCGCGATATTGAGACTATTTTTGTACATTACTTCCATTTAAATATATATCAACTGCGCTGCGATAAGTATTTGCCAAAAATGTTGTTATGCTACGGCGTATAATAAACGTGATCGGGGTATTTGAATTTAATGAAGGATATTTAGCTATTCGATTATCGACAGTCTAGAAAATAGGTATTCAAAATGAGCTCGATAGTCGATGATAATTATTCCGCCGGTGCAACCGGACCGGTACACGCGATACCGGTTCCAAGAGTTTCAATTTCACTGGATGTAAGGTCGCACCAACCACAAGGCTATGTGAGCGTACTGACACATACCAATTCAACGATACCATTTTAAGACCATCAACCATCAATCTTTGGATCTCTACTTAATTAAACTGTATTTCTAGAATATCTGCAGTCTACACTTATTTTTTTAATAATATTTTTTGAGTAGGTTGTGGTACTTAATCAATATATAATGAATACCTAGAGGTGGGAACGTACCCATATAGATATTATTATTTCTTAAGAACCTACAGGTGCGTGCTGAAAAGTATACGTATAATTTAAACCTACAATTAATGATACTGAACCGTCGTATAACAAATTGGTATTATTTAATATATCACTCAGTGATAATCTGGTAATGATAAAACCCGTTTGTTATATAGAAAATACGTCAGTTTGTGCAATATATAAAGGCAGGAAAACCACTTTCTGATGTTTACGAATCAATCTGCTTTTTCATTTGCGGTTTGAAATGTTTACTCATATTGGAATAAGGTAGTAATGTCACATTTTGCAATCATTATGACGATATTTAGGTAATAGGTACAATACAAACAGTAGTAAAATAATGAGTTTCGTGTAGCATTTTCGTAATAGACATAAGAAAATTCCCAATCGTTTCGGATAATTGAGGCACTTAATATTTATTTATTACTCATTTATTTATTGAATCATTACATTAAGTATATGCAACATTACAGTTTTCGCCAAAGCGTTAGGTACATTGATTCCATACTAAAACTATTATTTAAAGACAACTTAAATCCGCACGCCCCAAAAAAATTCTCACTATATTGCAATTTCAACACAGTCGGTGAACAAGATAACAATAAGTTTCGCTAGTAGGAAGGGTTGTCAGTTTGACGAAAAAGAACGTCGTCGTCAATAAATTGTCCCTTTCGTGTGGTTGGGCTTGCGATATGTTAAGGTCAGTTCCTGACAAGTACGCATATTGTTGATTGCTTCAACTGACTGTATACAGTGCCGTAAAGATTTTTTTAAATGTGTTACCTATGTGTAAACAAACTACAGTATGCAAGAGATTGGCCAATGCTCCGAGTGCCAGTAGGTGCAAGGCTAAGCTCATTATACTTCTTAATTAAGTTACTAACGCGGCTAATGGTCGTTTTAGTGTATTGCCTGCTTGACTTCAGCACGTTGTTGGTTATATCATTGATGCGTATGTCCCTCGGCCATGAAATATTAGTTAAAAATTGTAAATTTTCTTTTATTGAATAACTATTTAACATTGGGAGCTATAAAAGTTAGAGTCAAAAAATTACAAAATATACTAAGTATTTATGACTGGCCCGTAGGAAGTACCTATTTATAAGGCTGATAGTGATTATGTCTAGCTGGACTAATAGTGGTATACTCTGCTAATACCTACAGTTGTTTTCGATGGAAGTAAAGCGAAAACGCCGAGTATATCGCCTGTTTGGCATACTCCCATCGGTTATCACTCGGCGCCACGTAACCGACCTATTTTTCATTATAGGTTCTACGAACTCGTAGCACTGGCGTAGATCCTTGGCGCGTGTAGCGTGTGATCCTGATCGTGATCAGTACTAACATTTAGAAGTAGGTAAAAAGCGCCAATATAAGTTAGCTAAAGCTTAGTCACGTAGATAATTGTCAACGATATCCGTATCGAATAAAAAATGTAAGAAATATGGTAATTCTAATAATGCTCATTTATTCCTAGACGTGACATAACGAACTCGAATCAGAAACAGGTTTATCGAAATATTTGAACAAGCGGCACCACCGGCACTGCCGCAATCGAACGTATTTGAGCAGAAACATCGATTGTTATCCGTGGGAGCTATTCCACTGGCGGCAGTAGATCAAGGACCGAACATATTTCTCACACGGCAGCGTGCGAGTAGATAAGCACAGAACGGGTAGTGCGCAGGTTATGTGCGTTTACAGACAAATGTAAAATTGTCAGTGAATATAAAAGATAACTATTACTAATATTTTGTGCAGATTTGTATGTAAGTATTTTATAAAATATGTCTTTGGAACTATATATGTTATCAATACGTCATAAATTTGTAGTTACAATCCGCGAAGGCGCGCCCCACTGCCCCCCACTCATAACGTGGGTTGTTTTGTGACATGGAGATGACAGGTTATAAAATTATACTCGTACCTGATCAATTGATCATACGAAGCTTTACTTTACCTACTTTATTGTTTAAACTTCAAAGTGAGAGAATTGGTTTAGTTTCACTCGGAGACTTAATGAAGTATTCAAGTAATTAACAATTACTGATCTGGAAACGATTAACCGTGATTATCAAATATGTTACTGTCACTTCATGGAGAAACCCGGATCTGAATAATTTCTCTATCCGGGTGTCAAGATTATACAATCAACCAGTTATCATTACAATATTTGTCAAGTCGAGGTAAGTACCCGCATCTGCGCCACTTGTGTTTTGTATTGCGTTAACAACTGTGTCACAGATTAATCAATATTTAAATACTCGCCGATATGTTATAGGTAGGCACCACACAATACCTAAGCGTTTTCTTATTTAATTGGCGAGTTGCAACAGTTAACGATTACGATTACATATGAATAGAAATGGTGGCATGAAATATTATTGTCTGATTAGCAAAGTGTTCAAGGTTTGTAAAAGGTGCATTTTTTTATTAAGAAAGGTTTCCTAATAAAGACAACGTGGTTTTCGTAAGTATTTAAGTATTCGGGTTGTACAACATTTATTGGGGCTTAAGTCACGCAAGTTCGGTAGTCATGGTAAGTTTACTACGAGTATAAACTTTAGCACTCGTTTGTAAACGATTAGGTACTTGGTAAACGAGGCCGGTTTGATTCACTGCCGGTTCTTTCCAACCGTCCCAAAGGTCACGCCGTCTACTTACAGAAAAGGCAGGTCGAGATCGCTATATATTATACGTGACCGCGTATTTATATTTCCTGCATCTGAGAATAGGTATCTTTCTATCAAGGTAATATTGGTCGGAGACAATAACTGTAAAGTCCTGCGACAAGGTCCGAGCCGAGCCGGGAGCCGCCGAGGTCGCGGGTGAACGGGCGCCGGCGCCGGCTACCACCACAACATGCCACAATCGTTACTGATCATTATTACCTATGTGCCTCATTTATCCGCTTATTAGGAAAAATGTTTGCGTCTTTCTCTGACGTCATACACGACCAATCGGTTGACTTTTAAATTTCCTTTAAAACGCTTAAGATTTTCCAAGGTAACAGTAAGTATTCTTCAATACACCAAGGCATATAAAATAAGACATACCGAATAATTATTCGAATGCCACAGCAATACATACATAACTAACGATTACGATTTGATTACGTAAAATTCACATGTTTAGGTACATGAATTTTGTCTATTCGTCATTCTAACTTGACATTGTAATAATGAGAGAAAATAACTACAATTGTCTAGTGTAAGACAATGTACGTAATATAAACGTGATAGGTGTGCACATTAACGCAACTGGTCATTACGAAGACGCTGTGAGAAAATTGTTAATTGCTGTAAACGTCAAAGACACGACTATATTGAGTGGGGCTTAATAATGCTGATGCGTTGCACTAGAAATGTGGACTACAAGAAACCTGGGGAGGGAGAGTTGATGGACGTTGTTTGTGTATGCGTTGTTTTTACTTTCGAATAAAAAGTAAGAATGACCTGTGCATCAGAGGATGTGATAAAAATTCTGTTGCAGTGCGTTGCGGTGGCTATATTTCGTGTCGGCGCGGCACGTGCGCTGCATGCCAGCGCCGCGACGGCGCGGCGGCCGCGGGATGCTAGCTGAATATCTACACAAACGGACACCACGGCCTTCGTTCACATCATAAATCCATCGATAGAAGCTACTGAATGCCAACTGCTTCAATTATATATTCTAAGTTATCGGCAATTCCAGGAATTTAAAGCTCGTGATTAGAAAGTAGCTTGTGGTACTTATTAACAACAGCATTCAATAATTATAATTATCCTTAACAAGTTTATTCTAAATCTAAATAAAGAATAATTTATATATGCGGATAGCCAAATAAGGTGCTTAGGTACTGTAATTTGACTGATTAGATATAATATATGGTACAAAACATATGTATTTGATAGTTGATTTATGAAGGAAGACGTTCATCATGTGGAATGAATATATGTATATATATATATATATACAGACGTATAAATTATAAAGTCTGTTAATATTTTTCTATATAGGTACCTAATTGTTAGCAAAACTCAACACAGAGAAATAGGTACCTATATAATGTTGAAAGTGCCGCAACTTCGTTTGTTTCGACAGGCAGTAACAGTGCTATTATGAGACCTTAATGATACAATTTTATAATCAGGAACCTAATTTGGTATGCAACTAAATGCAATTTGGAGTTTATGACATGAAACGCAGTCTCACGACACAGTTTCATATCAGTTTTAAGTAAGTAACCTGAAAGCGGATAGCGGTCGTCGTTCAATAAAAACAATGTACAAGCCTAAATGTTATAGGAATCGATATAAAATTCGATTTAAGTCTGATTTTAGAAGGACACTGCATGACGATGAAATGTTTTTATACGATTTAACAAAATCTGTCGTGACACATGACATTTAATAAAATGTTTGGATACACAAATAATCCAAATACCGAAGTATGTTAATGACTATTTGAAGGTTAATATAAGTAGAAACTCCGGTAGGTATTTAGAAAATGCTATAGAGGTACTTAAGCTATTTCGAGGTTCCGATTCACAAAGGTTAACCTGCATTACAACTATCCCATTATAGTTCTAATCACGGCGCGGGTGTTAATTGTTACGTGACTGTAATACAGTAGGTAACAGTAAGGTTGACGAACTATAGTACCGTTCGACATTACGAATTGCAATGCAGTCCGCTAAAGGATAAGTCGTACATCAAATTGATGAACCCAGCACACGTGGTGATGGAGATCTATAGTACAGTACAGTAACCTCTACCTTATGTTAGACCGATCTTTGATCTGTGAAAATACGGAAAAAAAATCGGGTTAATACTAAGTACATTGATTTTTCGCCCCCGTAATGTAAAATGTCATCGAATTTTGAGGATTTCGCGATCCCATTTACAAACAAAGAATTTTTTCTTCAATATATAAATATTGCTCGTTTAATAATATAGGACTTTTTACGATAATTTACGAGTACCGAACCGAGCATTAAACACTTAAGTTTTACCATATGTTTTGCTGAGTAACTATTATAGTATTTTATGCAACTGTTGTATAAGAAGGGTCCTGAAACGCGAGTGGCGTGGGTTGCGATGCGAGCCTTGGGGAGCATCGCAATTAAAGACGCTACGAGCGTTTTTAGACCAGTTATACACCGTTGCATACAATACATTTTCTACGACAAATTTTAAATAAATACTCGTAGCAGACTACAGAATAGAACTTTTCAGGCACCAAGTTCTCTATTCGTACTTTTGCTATACACGCAATTTCTTCAGGTGTGCAGTTATTGATTTCTTCGACCATTTTAAAAGGAACGAACACTTTTGTCTTCACAAACATGAATAAAATCTTAATAGTTTAGGACTAATAGTTTATCATCTTTCGTCTTTTCATTTTGAACTGTATTTTGGTGGGAAATCGGATTTATTTTTATAAATAATACCAAGAATTTATAAAACAAGTAATTTAACACACAATAGATGATGATTTGTTATTATTGTAGTAAATAATTTATAATATACAAATGTTAAATCGTAAATAAATACTTTTATTTCGAAATATTTGTTTATGAAGTTGCCACCACTGCAATACAGCGGCCGATTTATAAAAAGTTAAACAGTGCTTTTATGAAAAATGTATGAACCAAAAAAGTACGCTAAACAGTGCGTTTTTGGGCCATAGAGCATAGAGCTTTTCGACGACTTATTAGTGGTGTCATTGTATTTGAGCTACAGCCTATATAAATGACAGATAACGGTACAGGAGTAAAATAATGTATTAATTTTTGTCAAATTAAAAAAACGCAATCGTAACGAACGTAACGTAAACGTAACGTAACGTCTAGGAGATTTGCGATTGGGAATTTGGGAGGAATTGGATGGGCAGACACCTTGATAGTTGCTGAATGGGTATGCTTCCCCGAGCGGAAAATCAACTTTTACCACAATGCCGGGTGAACACGTTTCGTAAACAGGAACTCTGCGTGCGTTGGTAAGGTAACGCGCCTACTGAACATACTTGACTCGATACCGCACCCTTTCGTTTCAAGGCATAACAATCGTATTGCGTAGGCATTTATTGTAACTGCGAATGTCTATGATAACGGTCGTCCTAAATTGTCAATTCAGTGTTTAGGTTGGTATTACAAAAACCGGCCAAATGCTAGTCGGGTTCGCGCATTAGGGTTCCGTACCGTATATAATACTTATGTTATGTAGTGGCGTAAATATGCGGCATACACAGCGGATATTTTGATTGCGTTAACTTAGCAGTTCGATAGTTTCACACAGCTCCAAGGGACTACCGAACTGACTTGAATCATATCAGCCGAAAGAAGTCCACTTTTGGAAGTTTTGGAAGTCACGTCAAGCCGTTGAACTATGTTTTAGTGCAGGGGTCGGCAACCTTTTAGCAACCAAGGGCCAATATATGAGCTAAAAAAAATACGCGGGCCGCACTTCTTAATTATTTGTGACTTTATGAGGCAATACCAAAATTCTGAATTCAACGACCTTTACATACAGAACAGCTAGGGAGGCTCCCGGGCCGCAAGCAAGGGCTTGGCGGGCCGCCAGCAAGGGCTTCGCGGGCCGCCAGCAAGGGCTTCGCGGGCCGCCAGCAAGGGCTTCGCGGGCCGCCAGCAAGGGCTTCGCGGGCCGCAAGCAAGGGCTTCGCGGGCCGCCAGCAAGGGCTTCGCGGGCCGCCAGCAAGGGCTTCGCGGGCCGCAAGCAAGGGCTTCGCGGGCCGCAAGCAAGGGCTTCGCGGGCCGCCAGCAAGGGCTTCGCGGGCCGCCTGTTGCCGACCGCTGTTGTAGTGCATTCCTTCGAGTGGCTAGAGAACTGTACGTACTACAAATCATTTTCGCATAAAAACAGTGTTCCTAACAAAAAAACATCAGAATCAATAGTTATAAATTCTCAAGAGGGCTGCAATTACGAGAAATTAGTTTTTGTAAATGTTACTTATGTTGCTTTTGTTCAACTATTTATGACCTAATACTATGATAATTAAGAACATGATTTTTTTCCCACACAGTTGCATACAAATATGTTTTTTTTAATTTGATGATAATTTAAAATGTGTTTGATTAAATTTGTTTCTGATTATACGGATGTAACCGTGTTTAAACAGTAGGTATTTTAGTGCACATACAGCTTCTGTAAAATTTAGACTTTAAAAAATACAGTTGATCAAATATTGTTCCTACTTACATTCATACAATAGTTCCTAATTACAGTATGAACTTGTAAAAAGTGGCCATTTGACCATCCGTATTAAAATACGTGTGCGTTGTGCTCACTAAAGTGAGCACAACTTTTACAGAACTTATACATAAACTAAATTAAATCTTATTTATACACAGATACCTCCATATACTCAAAAATAAAATTGGCCAAACACATTATCAATTATCATCAAATTTGAAAAGTCATATTTGTATGCAACTGTATGGGGGAAAAAATCATGTTCTTAATTATCTGGCCATGACTGTATGTTCGAAATGCTAACAGCAACACATAGATAATGTTGGCAAAATTATATTATTAGTGAATATATTGGTTAAAAAGTAATCACAAGATATAGATTTAAGCGCATAAACTCATTTAAGCATGTCTAATTATACATGAAGCATTATCGTTACATCATAATTGCCTATAAATTATTTACCACAGTTTTGGTAACGTCGCCTTTCCAGTTCAGGATTGCATTTGTTAAAAATATGTCGAAATCCCTTATTTATTTAATCGTATGGCATACATTATTTGGCCTTTGAGTTTGTCACTTTTTAGTACCACCCAGGGGACACGTGCAGGGTTGTGGTAGGTAGCTCCTGCGGACGCAAGTGACAGTTGTCCCCCCTTTGTCAAGTGAGTGGGCAAATCGACTGTTAGAGGTTCTTAAGCTGCCCGAAGGCCTCTAACTCGGCATAGACGGTCATAGACAGCAGCCGTGATCGAAATCCCTAATACATTGTGAAATTAAAACTGCCAGGGACAGACGGACAGACATCGAGTGATCGCGTTCACTCGATGTCTGTCCGTCTGTCCCGGCGCGCCGTGTTCCGTTGGACTAATTTCGGTACGAAACACTAAAAAGATTTACTTAGTGTGCGCAAGATATTGGTCCGAAATAATTATCAGCATAGGCCATAAAAATTTCACGATTCATCAATGATTATTACAGATTTTTAAACACTTCTCAAAGATGAATCTTTGACAGTTTTGTTTTTTTATCATCAGTCCTTCTGTACAAAAAATACAGTGCGTATCTACAAATTCAAATGGAGATGTGATCTCTACAAGAAAATAAAAAAAAATCTGGAACTTACGAGTATTGTGGACTTAATAATAGTTACGAACATAGGCGTAGCTATACATAATGCTATATTTATAACATCAAATAAATGTTAATTGATTTAAGGGCATGAATAAACTGGCAAAGCTATAGCATAGTAATATACAACGCAGCATAAAATAATATATTTCAGAAAGTGAGCCCGGTCGTACGGCAGTAGCATGAATCGAAGAAAGCCAGCTAAACTTGTCCCAGCGGACGTGGGAAGAGCGAAGGGGAAATAGCGTTCCGATCCAGTGCGCCTGCCCGTGTCCAGTGTGCACGTGTGGTTGCATATTAGGATTTAGGCTCCAACCCGGCGCGCGACCTGTCCACGTTCACCTCCAGGCGCATAGTCACTGGTCGATAATGCCCGCATTCGGGGTGGAAGGGTCCTCCAGAACTACCCTTTCGCACGCTTTAAATTGCCCAATAGATTATTGCCTAATATTTATTTACTAGGCACTATCCCGTCTGGCGGCAACCTGCATGTTGTATATGGACCTACCTAGCTATTTATCGAACCATGATCATGCGACTGGACTCCCAACTCCGGATACCTCGCAGAATTCGTTTATTTTAGCGCATTGGCTTATCAAGTCTTATTTCAAGACACCGTTACAATGTCAATACGAATTTACATAATGGCTATTGTATTGTCTTCACCCTGTCAATAATTTCCCTCATCTTGTCAAATATCACATATGAAATACCCGCCCTATGATCACAATCCTTCAAAGGCTGACTCCCAGCGTCGAGTCAGGATTTGAATTTACTTATGATAATGAGATCTTATCATTGGATATTTTGACTTTAATAAGAGCTCTAATTTCAGTATAGATAAGGTTTTCTACAACCTAAACGAATATTATAGTAATGTGTAAAATTAATATTATATTATAATGTAGTCATTTTTATAAATAAAATTGTAACTAGGTTAAGATTTATAAAATTGTATGCCCGAGAAGGGTAAAACTGTTGGAGCCCATAATATCATGTTTCTACCTTTATACCTACACGGTTTTATACAATAATTTATTCTATTTCTATTTATGTTGTGGTGCACTGGCTAAAAACCGAAACAATTAACAACTTAGAAAAGTTGAAAAACCCCCGACATTTTCATTTCAAAGTTCAATATCTCAAAAACGGCTAAAACGATTTTGTTGAAACGTAGCTAAAACCATCTCGATCACGTCAGCTTTCGGACGAAAAAGACCGCATTAAAATCGGTTCATTCGTTTAACGGCTACGATGCCACAGACAGACACACAAACAGACAGACACGTCAAACTTATAACACCCCTCTTATTGCGTCGGGGCTTAAAAAATTATGATTTTGTTTCTTCATCGTAATATTGATTATGACATCGATCATTGATGATTTACTTTTCTATTAGGCAGTTAGTTCAAACATTTTATTACGTTAGTTATTTGCAGATTTACCTACCTACAACAAAGTTGAATTTTAAATATGGAATAAGTACCTGTAAACATCTCACACATACCTGACATTTTGTGGAGGGCGCTTGTAGACGAATAAATATTGGCCCACTAAATAGCGTAGGGTCACATATCTAACATTTAAACGTCAAACGTCACAAAAGACACATACCAACTCTAGATGTTCAACTCTATTACTCATGAGCCAAATAGGTGCCATTTACACTGTCATTATGTCTATTAGACATAATAAGCGGTTAAAAGTTTAAAGACATGATATTGGGCGGGGCCCTGTTGACAATAATTTAACTTTTTTGCTTGTAGACGAATAGATATTGGCCCACTAAATAGCGTAGGGTCAAATATTTCACCTTTTATCCGCTAAACGTCACAAATAAATGACAGATACCAACTCTAGATGTTCAACTCTATCATGATTCATGACGCATGAGCCAATTAGGTGACATTTACACTGTCATTATGTCTATTAGACATAATAAGCGGTTAAAAGTTTAAAAACATGATATTGGGCGGGGCCCTGTTGACAATGATTTTACTTTTTTGCTTGTAGACAAATAGATATTGACCCACTAAATAGCGTAGGGTCAAATATTTCACCTTTTATCCGCTAAACGTCACAAAAGACAGATACCAACTCTAGATGTTCAACTCTATCATGACCCATGAGCCAAATAGGTGCCATTTACACTGTCATTATGTCTATTAGACATAATAAGCGGTTAAAAGTTTAAAGACATGATATTGGGCGGGGCCCTGTTGACAATGATTTTACTTTTTTGCTTGTAGACGAACAGATATTGGCCCACTAAATAGCGTAGGGTCAAATATTTCACATTTTATCCGCTAAACGTCACAAATGACATATACCAACTCTAGATGTTCAACTCTATCATGACTCATGAGCCAATTAGGTGCCATTTACACTGTCATTATGTCTATTAGACATAATAAGCGGTTAAAAGTTTAAAGACATGATATTGGGCGGGGCCCTGTTGACAATGATTTTACTTTTTTGCTTGTAGACGAATAGATATTGGCCCACTAAATAGCGTAGAGTCAAATATTTCACCTTTTAACCGCTAAACGTCACAAAAGACAGATACCAACTCTAGATGTTCAACTCTATCATGATCATGACTCATGAGCCAAATAGGTGCCATTTACACTGTCACTATGTCTATTAGACATAAGCGATTAAAAGTTTAAAGACATGATATTGGGCGAGGCCCGGTTGACAATGATTTTATTTTTCTGTTTTATCGCTACGCATCCCTCTAAAGGTCAGAAAAGTGAAACTGTTGGGACCGAAAGTGACGCTTACAAAATATGAAGACGCACATAAATATGCGATTACGTTGAGTTTAAGCGTCGCCGCGCCCCGTCGGACGGGATTGCTTATTGTCACTGACGCAACGAGCTTAAAATTCAATGTCAGTTGCTTCTCACTAAGTCACATGCAGTCATTAAGAGTGCTCTACAAAAAAGCGCTCGCTCAGAATCCGGTATTTTGACACGCGTAGTGCGTTTGTGTGTGTAAATACTACTACCACCCACACAAACGTACCTAACACCCACATGCACAGCGCGATCGCACCAGCCGCGGGTGCCGTCCCTTTCTAGCTATATGTAAGTGCGATCGGGATAGAACTAACCGCGGAGCTTGCCGATGCAAATAGCTGTATAGCGCACCGTTTGAATTAACTCCGTGACCGATATTGATACTTGCACTAAAAAATGGCAAGTATTACTTCGCTAACATGATGTTCTAGAACATCATGTTAGCGAAGTTAGATAACTTGAATAAAGTAAGTATTTGATTTTTGAGCACAGGTTTTCTATTTGTATTAAAATACTATGATATGACAAAGTATAATATTTAGTTTCGTTTAATTAGTATAAAATTAACTAACGAGTTTTAAAGTTGTCAGTAATAAGAATAATAATTTGTTTTACGGATATTAATAGTTTGCATGTTATCTGAGTTTTATTTATATATAGTTATGTAATGAAATTATACCAGTAGACCCACCACTAGGAAATTACTGGGTACTTACGTATTCATTTCTTGAAGAATTTTTTTTTTTGTTATGGACAGTAAAAAAAAACTGCCCTTCATAGAAATTGCTAATGTCCGTTACTTACCAAAGGAACTGAAAATTATAAATTATACAAACACAGCTTTTTATCTAGAATACAATTAATTAATGCGTGACTTTATTCAAAAGCCTAAAACCTCAGATCATAAAAAGGAAAAGATATGAAACGGGGGCTTGGCGCGTGTCGGTGCGACATGGCCAAATGGGCATGTCACTGCCCACCACATGTTAGTCGCAATTCGCCGTGAATCTGAAATGTTCTTCCACGTTTACTCAAAATGCCGAAACGTAGCGTGGTTACATGCAAAAATAGGAATGAAACTAAAACCTACATGAATGGTGGAGTTAGTATTTTCACTTAAGTCAGTAAAAACTAATATTTTAACAAATAAACGCAACGCCGCATCATTTCTCGGGATCGAACTAACATATCGAACGAAAAAGCATATTTTTGTTCTTAGCGTTGTACATTGAACGTTCAATACAGTAAACCACGGCGCAATGTATTAAACCACTATGGATATAGACGATGCTTGAATTTTTTAGTGGTACGGCCGCTGCTTGGCGTCGCAAACTAGAGCGGTGCCAAAGTGCAGTTACAATTTACGCGTAATCGATAAAATAGAAGTACGATATCATACTAGTTATTTTATTTCGACTACTTTCGCTGTTTTATTTTATTTCATTACGTGTTTTGGTTGGGTGCCTATCTTAAAGGTAACTAATAACATACTAATAAGATTAAAAGGCACAAAATGTTTACGGTACCTACTAATAAGATTTTCACTAAGTTGCAGTATGAACGGTAAATAGACATATTAAAATTGTATATACAAGTATATAATTTAGTTGCAAATGGCTCCAGAACAACTTAAAATGTGATATTATTACCAATAATTTATTTTAAATGAGTATTTTTTTACTTTCATTTGAAATGTGATAATTGAAGAAGAAATCTCGGTTTCTTATTACAGTTTTCCAAAGAATCCGAGTAGGTACTAAAAAAATGGATAGATGCTACTGGCAGAGGTCCTAACTGGTTTCCTGTACAGAGAAGAGTTAATGTGTTCGTAACATTTTCAAGAAAAATGTTTCCAACCACTTAATAAGAGCCGTACACTTTTCGAATATTGCCTCGCTTGCTTGAAACCTAGGTGTAAAATGTATGGTAACACATCTTCGCACATCTTTGGTGGATACTCGCCCTTAGCCTTAAATCTCGTAATATGAGTAATGGACATATTATTTCGCGCCAAAATGCGAGTCGGATCGGCCTGGTACCTACAGGTCAAAAATATCGATGTGACCAGAGTTTTAAATGTATGTGAACACGAACTTATAAAAAGCCGTTTATGTTACTCTGTAGGTATTCGTCAATATTTTTTATTTACGATTACGATTTATGGTAAGTAAACAACCCGTGTTATTTAAACTTGTAGCTAGAAGTTTAAATACCACCACATAAACTTACCATGTCGTTGAAGTTGTTACCCATCAATATCTTAACATAATATTAATTTTAATATCAATGTCGATAAAACATAATTTTAACGTTTGTCGCCCCCCTAGTGTAGTGCGTTTAAGCCAATCACAGCCCTTGTTTGCATGTTGCCGTAGACTCACTGGCAACGCCCGAGTCTTTGTTTTTACACGGTTCAATGTGTGTGCCTGTGGGCGCTGCGGTGGGAGAAAACTGGGGACATCGGTTTTGGTTGAAATTAAGCAGTACGGCACTTCTCCCTTTTTTTATGTTCTGAGCCTAAAACCTATGTCACTTTTTAGGATTCCCTACTCAAAGAGTAAAACGGGACCCTATTACTAAGACTCCGCTGTCCGTCTGTCTGTCCGTCTGTCACCAGGCTGTATCTCATGAACCGTGATAGATAGAGATTTGAAATGTGATGTATTTCTGTTGTCGCTATTAATAACAAAAAATACTAAAAAACAGAATACATAATTTTATTTTTATTTTAGTTTTTGTCTGTTTCTTTTTCTTTTACAATCTTACACAAATCGACCTTGCCCCAAACTAAGCAAAGCTTGTACTATGGGTACTAGACAACGATAAACATACTTACATAGATAAATAAATACTTAAATACATAGAGAACATCCATGACTCAGGAACAAATATTTGTGCTCATCACACAAATAAATGCCCTTACCGGGATTCAAACCCGGGACCTCCAGCTTCGTAGGCAGAGTCACTACCAAGTTACTAACTAGGCTACAGGGGGTTCCTATACAACAATTTTTTTGCCGTTTAAAGATATAGATAATGGTACGGTACCCTTCGTGCGCGAGTCCGACTCGCACTTGGCCGGTTTTTTAAACATTTATTTCGAAATAAAGAGTGATACTTGGAAATGTCGAAGGGAAGGTCAATCGTCGAATCCGACTCGGCTGGGCAGCATTCGGGAAGCTACGGCACATCTTTTCGTCCAATATTCCGCAGTGTCTCAAGACGAGAGTCTTTGACCAGTGTGTGTTGCCAGTGATGACATATGGCACGGAAACGTGGTCGCTTACTAAAGGCCTCATAAGAAGGCTCAAAGTCACTCAAAGGGCAATGGCTCTCCATTGCCCTTTGAGTGACTTTGAGCCTATGCTATGCTATGCTATGCTGGGAGTTTATCTGCGCGATCGCATCAGAAATGAGGCTATCCGCAGCAGAACCAAGGTAACTGATAAAGCCCTCCGAATTGCTTAACTTAAGTGGCAGTGGGCGGGGCACATTCCACGTAGAACCGATGGCCGTTGGGGCGGAAAGGTTCTCGAGTGGCAACCACGTACCGGAAGGCACAGCGTGGGTAGGCCCCCCGCAAGGTGGACTGATGACCTGGTAAAGGTCGCGGGAGTCCGCTGGATGAGGGTGGCGCAGGACCGGCCATTGTGGCACTCTTTGGGGGAGGCGTATGTCCAACAGTGAACGTCTTTCGGCTGATATGATGATGATGATGATGATGACTCGGAAATGTAATAAAACCACGTAAAATCTTCCTTTCCAGTGTAAACCCCCGGTGTGTGTTATTATTATATACTAGCTGTTGCCCGCGACTTCGTCCGCGTAGAACTTATACTTAGAAAATATAATGCAAACCAACTTCTACTTACCATCTTAAGGGATGATTTCCGAGGCAAAAACTATTCTATATCATTCGAAGGGTCTCAAATTATCTCTATACCAAATTTCATCTAGGTACATGGATTTTATCCAAACTTTCACCCCCTATTTCATACCCTTAGAGAATGATTTTCGGGATAAAAACTATCTAATATCATTCTTTGGGACTCAAACGACCTTTATACCAAATTTCATCTAAACGGGATTCATCCAAATTTTCACCCCCATTTCACCCCCTTAGGGAGTGATTTCCGGAATTACAACTATCCTATGTCCTTTCCCAGGACTCAAGCTATCTCTTTACCAAATTGTATTAAAATGGGTTCTATCCGAATTTTCACCCCTAATTTCACCCCCTTAGGGGATGATTTCTGAAGTAAAAACTATCCCATGTCCTTTCCCAGGACTCAACCTATATCTACACCAAATTTCATCAAAATAGATTACATCCAAATTTTCACACCCCCCCCCCCCCCCCTTACCCCCTTAGGGGATAATTTCCGGGATAAAACCTATTAGCTCCATACAAATTTCCACCCCCAATTTCAGCCCCTCAGATATAAAAACTACCCTTTGTCCTTCCCCGGAGCTCAAACTATCTGTATACCAAATTTCATCTAAATCGGTTCAGCGGTTTAGGCGTGAAGAGGTAACAGACAGACAAACACACTTTCGCATTTATAATATTAATATGGAAGTATGGATTATTAGTATGGATAGTATGGGTTCTTTCCGCTTGTCTTCCAAATAGAGGTGTAGCTATAGACTCACTTCAAAAGAAAGAAGAAACGAAAAACTCATTCAAATATCTCAAAAAATTACGAAGCTACAACCGTTTTAATGTCGCTTGTTAGAGTGAGAAAACGATCAGGGACCGTGACGTCACGATCCTCGAGCTTCATAGTAAAAAACAATCGTTTCATTATAAAGGTGCGTTTTGCGGAAAAGAGACGCATGCAAACCCCCTCTTCAAACTTTATACACTTATAACTTAGTGATTACCTATACGAGTATAGCCTCTTGCGTTGTTTTTTTTCGAGATAATACAACATTATGATTACTATGTTTAGTGTCTACATCCCTATTTTCGATAAGATAAGATAAAATAAGATTTCTTTATTGTCAGAACTGTGTACATTTAGTGGTTTTGGGTAAAATAAAGTCCAACAGCTTGCCCATTTCGGACGTACAATATTAAACTTAAAGCTAGTCAAATATACTAAAACAATAACAACAATAGTATTTCCAAATAATTTTAACCATATTCACACATAAAATATTAATTTAGATCTATCCGATATCCGTATTTTCTTTTAAACCACGAACTTCGGAATTCGAAAATATTCGGGTATCTCTATCTCTATCGCACTAACAAATGACAGGAATGCAGATATACGAACTTCGAGTTTCAGTTTTCGTGGTTTGGCTGAATACGCAAAGAGCGCGCGCGCGTGCCATTCAAAAAAACCAAGTTTATATTGTTCGAATTTGTTGTTACATTTTGTAGAAATTACGCCTTAATTCGACATTTGCGCATATAAGTTCGCATATCAAAATCGATTAATTTTATATTTGCTTTTGGTACCTATGTGTCTCGTCAATGTATATCGTAGACGGGATTAAAATTATTAATAGGCGAAAGAAAGGCAAAGAAATTCCGCCATTTTGTCCGTAGTATTTCTTTTTAGTCTGTGATTTTGACGTTTCTTTTAGCTGACAGATGTGGCGGCGGTATACTTTAAGAATAATAAATGAAAAATAAATGAAGTCGTATATTACGGAAAATAAATTAATTGTCGCAGTCGAATAAAAACTATTCTAAGTTGCAGCTGGAATAATAATGTACCTATATAAAATGTTTCATATTTTTCCGTCCATGGGATGCTGAGAACATTCGTACTACAGAAAGCTTAGTTTCAAACTGGCTGATTCTTTTTTTAATTTAGAGATTTATTATAAGTTGAGATAAATAGATAGAAGATAATGAAACTCCCATTCAAATATCTCAAAAAAATATGCAGCTACATCCGTTTTAATGTCGCTTGTTAGAGTGAGAAAACGATGAGGGACTGTGACGTCAATATACTCGAGCGTCATAGTAAAAAACAATCGTTTCATATGAAGGTGCGTTTTGCGGAAAAGGGACAGAACATACCCCCTCTTAAAACTTTGGACTCTTATAACTTAATCATTACCTATATAACCTCTTGCTTTGTTTTTTTCTCCATTTGACTATATTTATTTTAAATTCTTTTTCGAGAAAACATATTATGATTATTTACCATATTTTCGATTCCTGAGCTATAACCACGAACTTCGGAATTCGAAAATATTCGGGTATCTCTATCTCTATCGCACTAACCATACTCGAGTGACAGGGATGAAAATATATGAACATTGAGTATCGGTTTTCGTGGTAGCGCCGCAGGTACTTTGGCTGAATGCGCCGAGCGCGTGCCATTGTCATTCAAAAAAAACAAATTCGTGTTAATTATATTGTTCAAATTTGTTGATTTCATTTATTGAAATTACGACATAAAACGACATTTGCGCATATAAGTTCTCATATCAGAATCGAATATTTTTTTATGGTTTATATTTTAGCATTTGTCTCGTAAAGGTCTATCGTAGACGGGATTTAAATTATGAATAAGTGAAAGGCAAAGCAATTCCGCCATTTTGACGAAAATTTGACGGTTCTTATAGCTGACAGTTGGAGCAGCGTTTGATTCAATAAAAATAAATGAAAAATTAAATGAAGTCGTATATTTCGGAAAATTAATTAACTGTCGCAGTCGGATAAAAACTATCCTAAGTTGCAGCTAGAATAATAATGTACCTATATAAAATGTTTCATATTTTTCCGTTCATGGGATGCTGAGAACATTCGAACCGCGCAAAGCTTAGTTTCAAACTGGCTGATTCTTTTTTTAATTTAGAGATTTATTATAAGTGGAGATAAACGAAAATCATTACTAAATGCAAGGTAGGATCGTGCTGTACTTAACAAACGCCATATAAGATTGTTTTTTAAAAAGTTTTTTATTCATCTTGTTATTTTCAATAACCCTGCATATTATGTCGCTGGTTCGTGGGTACTTGTACAGACAAATCACACAAACCCAAACAAGATAGGTCTATCTATTTTAGTTAAGGAGTTCCCATGACCACCTTCCATCATCAGATCCTGGAAATCATCCATCAACAAAGTGTTTACCATGACAAAACAGATGAGCTCAAACTAGATGGGTTTATCTAGTTTAGTTTAGGAGTTCCATGACCACCTTATAGCTCCATCATCAGACTCTGGAAATCATCCAGCACCAAAGTCTTGCCGTGCCATGACCAAATAAATGAGCCCAAATTCGATGGCTTTATCTTGTTGAGTTTAGGAGTTGCTATGGCCACCTTCCGACTCCATCATCAGACCAGCTCTGTGATATTATGTCACCGAAGATACGCAATTGTACCTAATTTGAAGATTTCACCCAACCTCCCATACATACATACATACTAACAAGGTGGACTGATAGTAACAAGTAAATAAATTAAATCTATCAAGTATCACGATCACTCGTACAATAATAATTGACTATAGAACGCGTAGTTTAGACAAAACGATCCAACCCACAAGACATCACCATTGAAATGTATGACTTTTGTTTTAGGTAGAAGGTTCAATTTTAAATGTTACGTATCCGGTGGGTTTGAGCTTTTTCGCTACACTACGTCATATATGGCAGCTATGCAATTCATAACTTGTCTCGATTAGCCTCACGAATGTATCCCCAGTATAGTTTGACCCCGAGGTTGGTAACAACTATGCCTAGTCGGAGATCAAAATAATATTATGTTATCTGAAGAGTGGCCGGTTAGCTTCGTGAATAGCCACAAATAAACACACTACACGTCTGTCTCGGAGGGCTATTCAGCCGGTACTGAGATATATTCCCGCGCGACGCTAAATTTATACTAGTTTTGAATAATTATTTATAAATATAAATTTTGACAAAAGTTATATTTTTTGGACTGGATCTTGTTGGTACAAGCATGAACTTTAATGTTGTGTAAGATTCAATACAAAAATTATTCAACAATAATGAGAAAATCCTTGAGTTTTCAGTACGATTTTGTTGACAAATATGGTGTAATTGAGAACAGTTTACATATATATACGTGCAGAATAAGGAAAATTCGAGGCGGCTAGGCGTAATGGCAACATATAACGCTAGTGAAAATAGAAAAAAACAAGTAGGTTCTCATATAACATCATGGAGTATTAGGGGCTCAAACTTATGACTCTGCGCTCTCTTCAGAAAACTACTGTCGGTAATCGGGTATTTTCGGTTAAAGTATTCAGTTCTTCGTAAATTGGAGGCGGCTAGGACCAATATGAGGAGTTTACCTATGCAAATAAGTAATCAGGATCTAGAAAAAGCTCTCCGTTTCTTAGAATTACATCGTCAAAAATCCGTCATTCTCGCTTATTCCTGACCAAAAAACGAGCGCCCTCTTAATTCAAAATGCTAAATCACATATCATCACAGTACAAAATTTATTTATTTATGAACGCTTCTTGAGTATATTTTCGTTTAATATTACACGCCAGTGGTATGTATCATGGATTCAGTAAGTAGGTACAACATATTTAGATACCAGTAGCGCGGCGTCCATAGAACTCGATTCTCACTGGGTTGACAATTATTGATTGACATTGTCCCTCTGGTATTGAGTAAAACGTAGCCAAATTAACTCAGGCTTGCCTACCGATACGTTTGACACCACTCCGCTACTAAAACTTTACTTATATCGTGTTTTTTAAGTAGACCACCACTAATTTGCAGCTCAAAGGTATACATTTTTGCTCGAAATGTGACCGACTGGCGTCAACCCAAAGAGTGCCTCTGTCTGTTTCTGCCTGTCCGTCTGTCAATAGTACATTGTAGGAGAGGCCGGAAAACCGCTGAAAGATGGACGAGTGAGTTTGAAATCCTCAAATAATACGAGTCCATCTTTAGCGTTTCCGGCCGAGGCATAACATAGTGCTTTTCACCAACTACTGCGAGGAAATAAGAAAACATTTGCATAAATATACTACATTATAGCGTAGATACGTGTTTCGTGTATTTTTTAGTCCAACACAATTTACACTATGCAATGCAATTCAGTAAGTATTTTGCGATCCCGCCTTTTTAGGGTTCCGTAGTCGACTAGGAACCCTTATAGTTTCGCTTTGTCTGTCCGTCCGTCCGCGGATAATCTCAGTAACCGTTTGCACTAGAAAGCTGAAATGTGGTACTAATACGTATATCAATCACGCCGACAAAGTGGTAAAATAAAAAGTGTTCTTTTTTATTAGGGTACCTCCCCTATACGTAACGTGGGGAGTGTTTTTTTTTTCATTTCAACCCTAACGTGTGATATATTGTGATATATTGTTGGATAGGTATTTAAAAATGAATAGGGGTTTGCTAAAATATTTTTTGATAATGTTAATATTTTCGGAGATAATCGCTCCAGAAGTAAAAAAAAATGTTTACCCCCCCGTCTAACTTTTGAATCAAAAGTTTTAAAAATATGAAAAAAATCTCAAAAGTAGAACTTTATAAAAACTTTCTAGGAAAATTATTTCGAACTTGATAGGTTGAATAGTTTTTGAAAAAAATTACAAAATAATTTCACACACTTACTGTGACGGACGAAAAACTAAGGAACCCTACACTGAGCGTGGCCCGACACACGCTCTTTGCCGGTTTTTATTTAACTTTTTTTATAACTTTTAAGAGGCGTTTTTCTGATGTTTGCATCAAACCGACTCTAAACTTAAAAACGTTTTTCCTAAAAAAAACACAATCAGCTACAAAAGTAAAAACGCCTTATGCATGAACTGAATGGTTTTGACGTTTCTTTTTTTTAACAAATAATTGGTCCTACATAATATTATTTTTAATTTTTAGTTGCGTCAAAAAAAGACCTTTTATTGATTTTTATGTTTTAAATGATAATACTCATCGCTGTAGTAGCACCTGGACAACCACTACTACAATTAAACATTGTAGTAGCACCTAAACAACCACTACTACAATGAAAAAAGGTAGTAGTGGTGGTTCAGGTGCTACAGCTATTGCCTACTTTCCAGCTTGGTTTTAGACCATCTATTACCACGTTAACGAACAGTGGCGTGAAAAGGTATATTTTAAAGCGCAATAGGTAGATACTCGTACTTACCATTTTCACTACTAACTATAGTCGCTATACATGGAAAAAACAATTACGTGGTTCAAGAAATCGATTAGGAGGATCGCTATTATTTTGAATTAAGACCAAGTACCTTCGTCTAATTTCGAGATGTTAAATTATCTTGAATAAATAAAATATCTTGCTCAATTACTAGACCGAGCTATCAGTGGAGTTTCGTTTGCAAAAATAGCGCACCGCAATCTGACTTCTGATATATATTGTATGGATCCCAGACATCCAAAAAACGGATGTTGACAACCAGTTTTGTGGTCCAGTCTCCCCCCCCCCCCCCCCTCCCCTCCCCACTCCCAAATATTATTAGTAATTTACAAAAGATTTTGGTTTTTAATTATGGAATTTCATTAGAAAATTTGTACTGATGGGTGCCTATATCTATACTTAATATTATAAATGCGAAAGTGTGTCTGTCTGTACGTCTTTCTGTCTATCTGCATGTTACCTCTTCACGCCGACACCGCTGATCCGATATAGATCAAATTTGGTATCAATACCTTGTACAGTTTCCAAGTTGAAAAAAGGGTGACCCACTGTTGCCCCACTTACCCTAAACGTTTTTTTTTAGTTTTGTCTTGATTTTTACAATGGCAATATAAAGTTTAAATATTCCACAGTGGTAAGAAACTTTAAAAGTGCATTACTGCAGAGGCCGAGAAAATAGGGATTGCCGGCCAAGATAGATATTGACGAACGAGCGTAGCGAGGCCAGAGCCGAGGCATGTATACTTAGTGCTTTACTCAAACATGCAATGTTTTTCTTTTTATAAACTTTAAGATTTTTTAAATGGCTGAACGCCGTGATTTTGTCTCACCAGTTTAAAATGAAACAAAAGACGATCACTTTGCAGGCCTCCAATTTTATATTATAATATGAAATTTCATTATGGGCCTCTCGTCTCTCCTGTTAACTATAATAATGGTCTAAATCGGATTGGAGCAAGTCTGTTTCCCCTAAAACGTTAATTAAATGAAATAAGTAACTGTAAATCAACGTTTTTAGTGTGTGTGCAATAAGTTTAAGACCAAATTATTGAGGTAAATGTAGGTACTGCGTTTCTATATTGAAACAACCGAATCGTTCGTAACGTTAACAACATCACGACCACTTTTAAAAGCAAACACGTGCAAAATAAATAAGAAGTTATAAATTCAATAAGTATCTTAATACATTTTTAATAGTTGAATAACCAAAAACCATGGATTTTGCATACACATGTTCCTTTCGTCCATTCCTTGTCTATCAGTCGGTTCATTTTAAAATAATTCATTATTACCCACCGTCTCGTGGGCTGTCAGCGTAGTCACGATATGAAGGTGTTACATTAGACTTTAGAGTATGCGTGACATGCACACGTTTGTGAACGTTTTTGTATAGATTTACTTTCTTTAATATAACTGTAACGGCCAGAAAGAATCTAACCTTCGGTTCACTTAGCCCACTTAGCCAATAGTACATTGTAGGAAGCTAAAGTGGTTTGAATGTTACTATAAACCAGCATAATTGAAATTTCAGAAAGGAAGATGAATCGTTGGATGAATGACTTGATAGAAACAATGTTATGTAACGGCTTTCTCGACATTCCGATAGATAACGTCGGCAGTATTCACGGGGCAGAGGCTCGATGACGGAACACGTTAGGTGTGCGAAGTCGTTTTAGTGCCGATTTTAGCTTTACCAACTATGTAGTTACTTCATTGATTTTAGAAACAGCCTGTGCCATAAGGATATCATTGGCGTTTCAATTACGGACGTACACTTGCTTTGATAGTGGATTACCTAAATACGTGAAGATCTTGGATGGATAATAGCAAAGTGTGCATAGCTGGTTTATTTAGGGTACGACCCGACCGCATTCCAGGCGCGCTGCGATGAAGTTGCGTGGCGTTGCAACACTGAATTGATTCTATCATTCGGCTACTGCAACTATTGAACTGGACACGTGCCGAGAAAAACCTTATTTTTAACCGTTCCCGACTTGACTTATCATAGTTAAAACAACTTAGCTTTGTTCAGAATAAAGTTCATAATTATTTTCAAGTGCGCTTTGACTGAAATATGAGTTTGTATTTGTATCTGAATACCGGTCAAATTGCTCCCGTAATTTGCCGCTACGAGCTCGACCGGCCTGAAACTATTGAATGTTCGTTTCGTCATCATTATTTGCCTATTTTATTAGAAAGTTATAACACTCTTATTTAATTGAATCGTATGACGAAAACCTCTAAACATTGAAAGCGTCTAAATGCATTATTAAAACATCCGCGTTAATGATTCGACAACTTAAAATTCCTCGACTAATAAGTTAAGTACTAAAGTCTTAGCTATGCTAAATAATTAAGCATAGGTCAGTCGTCTCCACGGGGCTTCGAGTGTCATTTGGACAACGGGTTTGGCGTGTTGCGTAATCGCAGCGATTAGCGAGCGGTGGGTCAACGCGTGACCCGACGGTGCGCACCGGCTGCCCTTGACATATCGGTTCATTGTAGAAAGTGCAAACCATCAAACTCTGGTCGACTTCTCGCAAAGAGAAGGTCTAACAAAGATATCCGCGTAGCTAACCACAACTTTAAAAAAAAACCACCACAGTGTGATCAAAATATTTAGCTGATGAGACTTGATGAACCATCGTATGCGTAATAAATCATAACAATTACTAATAAGTACTTTATACAGTGGTTGTAGAATTTTGATAGCAGGTTAGGCTCGACCTTTCAAATTTTCGTAAAAATGAGTTGTTTAGTAAACATTTTATACATTCTCATAATCTGCAAGATATGAGAAGTAACATAGTTTTCGTAGAAATCCATTTTAACAAAAGAAAGTAGAGAAAAAAAAATCTAAAGTGAACCCTATTATTTCACTTGTGGGTCATTGTCAGATTTAGGTTCGCGTCTTTTCGGTGGACATTGCCAAAGTTAAGGGTTATAAAGCCTAATTTTTGGTTGAACTCTGAATCGGCATAAACGGCGTTGCCCCTGCTATAATTCTATGCGATAAAAACATAGTATAAATAAACATAAGCCCGTAACTATTGACCACCGGAAAGATGATTTTTGTTTTTGTGACTGACAATGACCCTTGTAACCATTTTACTGCTCCATTTTTTTCAGAAAAAGATGAAATTTTATAATCTTCTTCATAAAGTAATGAACAATAACTTTATTTTCTTACTTACTTAAATTACTTCTCGTGTTCTGAAATATTCCGAAAAACATGATATCCGCGCTTTCGAACACGCACTTCCATCTCGCTCACGCGTATGCTCAGTGAGAGGGAGAGAAGACCATAAACGTGCGGAGCCTTAAGAAGGCAAAACAGTGACCAATGCCCCGTAGATAGCCTTGAGCCTCGGTCAGCAGAGGGCCGGTACTAAACCTTTCCCCGTGTGCGTTACGCGGCAATGTCACTCCCACGCACCCACCACTTCATCCATTGTTCGCTGGTTAGGGCACAGCAATTTGCTCGAAGACTCTTTAACGGCCTCCGTAGCCCAGTTAGTAGTGACTCTGCCTACGAAGCTGGAGGTCCCGGGTTCGAATCCCGGTCAGGGCATTTATTTGTGTGTTTATCACGAATATTTGTTCCTGAGTTATGGATGTTATATATATATATATATATATATATATATATATATATATATATATATATATATATATATATAAGTATCTATGTGTATTTATCAATTATATATATCGTCGCCTAGTACAGTCGCCAGCAAATACTTAGGTACACTTTAGGTGTTCAAAATATCGGCACATGCACCCTAATGCCTTGAAAATAGAGGTGTGTTCCGATGTTTGTGACGTGCTTGTTTGCTCCGATGTATGTGATGGCGACTGTACCCACAACACAAGCCTTATTGAGCTTACCGTGGGCCTAGGTTGATTTGTGTAAGATTGTCCCGTAATATTTATTTATTATTTATTTATTTATTACTTAGATTGACTAGCTAGATCATCACCGCACAATACCTAGTTCCTTAATGATAGCGTAATATTAAAGTTTCATATTTAAAACCGGAACTACGCCGAGTATCAGTAAACATTCCATAGAAGTAAGGAAACAGTGGTTGATTAATAACAATCTCAAATTATATAAGTAGAATATACGAGAGCAAAAAATATGAGGCACGTTTGATGTGAACACTTCCCATGAATGATGGAAGAGATGTTTCGTGATTACTGAAGGCATGAGAGGGAAAGCTGCGCCGGACGCTATTCCACGACGACGTCACGAAACCCCGCGGCAGACTCTTCGATATTAACAAATCATTGCGTAACCTCCGCATGATAAAAAACAGCAATTCTTTTCTGTCAATACAAACAAGGAGATAACAATTTCTCCAAAACGAGTAGGTATTATTTGCTGTTGTAGTTACTTACATTCTATTAATACTTGTTTCGTTAACATCTTAAAGTTGATTCATTAATAACTAAGCTCCGTTGATTATTAAACGTGAACTTTTATATTTGCATAGACGTGGATTGTCAGCTTTTATATTCTGCAAGTATTTAAAGCTAGACTAATATCATTTGCTAATGAATGCAACGACACGTGTTTAAATCTTGTTAGAAATAAAAGTTGCATAGCTACAAAATAATAGCTTTTAAAGCCGGTCTTCGGCGGAGCTTACGCCTAAAAGCGAAAGTGAAGGTCGCTCGAAGACGCGTCTCGTGGAAAAGGTGCGCGGCGGCACGGCACGGCGTCGGGACGAGCCTCGCGTTGTGCCGGAATTTGCCTCCTCGAACCTCCCCTACACGCCCGCCACTGCAGGATTTACCCGCGCGTGCATAATCAACAGCTGAATACCTACTCGTGTGGCGAAACTGTACAAAAACAACGTACAAAGTGCAACGTGTCTGCTTGTTACTTGGGAGGGGGGGGTTATGCAAGGAGGACGAACAATACAGCGCGGCGGCCCAACGCGTAACCACAATAACTTTGGACAGAAAATGAGCCGATCTCCCAGATACGATCGTTTGCGTGTCGTGTGCGTAATTCTGATTCTAAGATAATCTGTTAGGATCTATAAAACACGAGTTATCCTTCTTGGAAATATCGACCGTCACTATTAATTCACTTTCTATTTTAGGTGTGTCACTTCGTATCACTTTTGTATTGAAAATCTGTATCACGGTGAAATTTCTGACTGATTTGTATTCAAAAACAAACGCCGTCCAGAATACCACATTGGCTTCGGCAAAACGCAGTGGGCCTGTTCTGTTGTTAAACAGCGAAAGTGAAACAATTCTGTAATGCAGACGTGGTTGCTTAAATTGCCTAATTAGGAAGTGTCACGAAACAATAACAACTCGAGCAATTGTTATTCTTACGTACAAACTCGTAACTAACGATTGAACTCTAGATAGGTATTGTATATCACACACTTAGTGTAGGCACGTCTTTCACGATACCTAATATTTAATTTGTTAAATTGAAGAGGACAATTGAAGTATTGTCTCCATTGTAAAGCCACTATTTATTTACACTTTACGGCCTATGAGATTTGATAACTATGAACCTACAAAGGACGGCATTTTATCAGTAAAATATTTGATTTGACATAATTATTGTAAAAATTTACCACGAAGCGAATATTTATTTTTAAACTATAGTATATTACATTTGTATTACGCTATATTCATGATACCTTTTTAAGGAGTCATTGACAGATACCTGGATTCGTGAAACAGGAAAAATGCGTTGTACCTTTATGAACAACGGCAAGGGGTCGACGCTCAGCTCGGATGCAGCGAACTTAACTTCAGATTAGGTACATGCTAACAATATGTGAGGTTTGTGCCTTTATACAACAATTCGTTGGTGGTGTCGGTGTACTAGTAGTGTCAATACTAGTCAATTAGGTGTAGTGGTCGGGTGAGCTATGCTTATGCAAGCATTTAAAAATAAAAACTTGTGTATACCGGGTTAAAAAGATCTAGAGACTTTCCTGATCCGGGGTAGTTTGCAGATTTTTATGAACACAAAAACACAGCAACGGATTATTCAAGTTTAGTTACTGAAAGTAGTCAGCCGTTTCAACCCTTAAACAAAACTTTGTTTCTGATCCAGTAACCTTGTCGCCTGAAAGGACGGGGTAGTTTGCGTCAACTCCGGTAGTTCTGATTTTTTGCAGACTTGTTTATGATGTTGGCCCAATGAATAATCCAAGTTTGTGACCTCGAGCGCCGAACGCAACTTTGTCAAAAATCTAAAATACGTCAATGATAAATAAAATTTTCTAATATTAAAATGCGGACATATAATTAAACATGCGGTGCAATGTGCATGCAATAAATATCGTACTTAATTATAATTGCAACCGTCGAATGTAAAAGCACAACTTTTCATCAAAAATAATAATTGTATGTATATTTAGTAACAGGACAAGGTAGTGTTCGAAAATTGAGGAAAACATGGCCAGTGCAGATGCCGGGAACTATTTAAATCCAAGGTCAGCTTGGGTCATAAAAAGTCGTTGTCGCTTTCAATATCTACTACCTACTGGGTTCAATGTAATGACGTCTACAGTCACGAATGGCCACGATAAATCGACCATTTTGTAAAAACGAGTTTTGTCAGAGTCAGGATCAGGTGACGAAAAAGTGTGAATGCATTTCGATATTCAGCTAATAAATGCTCGATCTCTCAGATAATTATCTATACTAATATTAAAGAGGTAAAGTAAAGTTTGTGGCTTTATAACTTATGTAAGTGAGGGGTAATGGATAATCTCCGAAAGTACCTACTCAACCTATAACCTAAATACATACCAGGAGATATATGGAATGGACCTACAACTACATGAGTGGTTTAGGCTATATTTTTATAATACATGGGTGGAGCGACTGGTAATCGTATAAATAAAAGTCTATTAACGTAGTAATCTCTACTCATTACAAAACAGACGATCGTAAATTAGTTATAATGACTATAATAAGTAACAGTAAGTATTTATTTATTCATTATTGTTATAATATATATATATATACCTATTCTCAAGGGGGGTTTCATCTCATCCGACTGCAAGAGCAGGGTTATGTAGGGACTGGTTTTTTTGTAAGTAGTTCTAAATCTAAACATTCATAAATATTTTTTGCCCACTACCTACACCTATAGATCAGGTCTTCTTCTTAAGTGCGAAAACGTAATACCGCTACAGTAGTAAACAGTTCGATTCCTTACGGCATTATAATTGTCAATACGCGTATTGTATTACCGAACACACTATTGCCGAAGGCGATCAATGCCAATTTAATAAAAAACCGGTCAAGTGCGAGTCTGACTCGCGCACCGAGAGTTCCGTACAAACTTTCATACACTATGCCCGTCACGACCCCGCTTTATTTTGAAAATATCTTAACACTAGTCCAGAATGCCGACTCGCAGACGCACTGGTACTACATTAAGGCCTCCACACACCGGTCGCGGGCGCGGGTCGGGCGCGCATCGGGCGTGGGACCGGTGTTTGGAGGCCTTAACTAATAACTTGCAACCTGGTATGTTTGTTTTTCAGTGATAAATTGATAAGTGAACCAATTTCAATTCAATTCAATTCAAAAAATTATTTCGGACATGTACATCCATATTTGTGGTTAGTAGCAATAAAAACACTTATTATTAAACTAATGTTAGTGGACACAAATTACAATGATAAATAAAATATTAACTTAGTACTAAAACTTACGCAGCCTAGATTGCCCGCATCCCATTCACATGCAGTTGCATCCAGTGGTGTTGGAACGGGCAATCCAGCCTGCCGGCCACAACGCGTAGGAGGCTGTTGGAGCTGGCGCGCACGCGTCGCATCAGGGATGCCGCACGTTTACGCAAAATGGCGTGAAAACCATCAGTCCGGGCCTCCGCAAACATACCTGATGCACTGCAGTAGCAATTTCGATAATCTTTTTTTATTTACATTCAGAACCCTGTGAGACGAATTTGAAAGAAGAAAATTAAACACAGATAGTTTTAAAATACAATATTAGTTAACAAATTATTTTATACGAATTAAATAAAAAAAAATACGATAGATATCGTTATACTTTTCCGGTATTATTTATGTTAATCTTAATCACATATATTAATTTAAAAATATAATTTGGTAACCTTTGGAGATAAAGGGGGGGGGGTTGTTTTTTTTCAACATTTTCCCTTATAAATAAATAAATGACTGCAAAAAAAATTGTCCAAGCCCTTTCATATGATACCTCACTTGGCCTACTAATTACACTTTGAATTTTTGCCCCCTCCTCTTATCCGTCTTTTTCATAGAAATCAAAAATATATATTAACATTTTTCATTTCGTATACACGTGGATTAGCCTTGTCTACAGCTGCTACAAATTTCAAATTGATAGCATTAGTCGTTCCTGAGATATTTAACGTTGTGACAGACAGGCAGACAGGGTCGCACCATAAGTGTTCCGTTTTTACCTTTTTGGTCCGGAGCCCTAAAAGCGGAGGATAGTGCTGAAAGTAAGACTGGTTTTATGAAAAGCTGTCACATCCTGTTATTCCTTTTGTAGCATAATTATTCGTTGATGGTAATGAATGTTAATAATACAAGAGAGGTCAATTACGCCCGCAAACATGCATTTTATAGACGCCGGTAGCATTTTACGAGTAAAGGTTTATTTAGGTAAAGTTCAGGTAGGTACATACATGAATGAAACAAAACCTATTCCTCAAAAGCTCTCTATCACTCCGTGCGCACATCGCCAGTATGTGGTTGATTTGTCATCAGTCATCACTTTCCTACGCAGCCTTATTACATGATAACATGACTCTAAATGTTAAGACGCAAACATAACTTTCTGTCATTGTACAGTACGTCATCCACTTAACACCTCGTGTTGCAAGCATTGACTCGACATCTTTAACAATGAGATCCGTTTGAATCGTCAGATTGTCCTGCCCGCTGATTTTTATCAAATCTTTCGTAACAATAGCCATCGCGCTATACCTATCCTCTTGCCGAATAGGAGAAGGTACAAATTAATGAATACATCATATTTACGTAGCAAGGGAAACTGTCATCGGAGCCTCTTCGTGCGAACAGAAAGTTTCATGGTGGTTAACTTTGACCCGCACCCATGTGCCGCAAATTTGCGGTGACTTTCCTGCTTTCTTGTGTTTTCTAGGGTTGTAGATGCATAATACTTTTATTGACACGATATTTTAACATTCCAATATCTACATATTTCCATAACCTCATTTTTCAGCGATATGACAGAGGCAAGAATTCCTCAAACGCAAATAAATACGAGTGCGTACAATTAAACGTAACCGGTTGATTGCATTTTAATGAATTGCGTCATAATAATTTGATATTATCTACTTCCACATGCGCGAAAAATGGAAATTGTGCAACGATAAAAAATACAAGGTACCTATTTACTAAGTTAAGTAGTTGGTAATATAAATAGTGAGGATGTGTTACTTGTTTATGTTATATTCACTGTCTCTGAGCAAAATCGGGTTATTTTTAAAAAGTAGTATGATTCATGCGAGGGCGGCAGGCGGGGGCGGCGGAGGGCGCCGAGGGCGGTACGGTGTTACGGCGTAGACAATGTACTTACTAAGTCGTGCATATTTAAAAGCAAATGTTTCGCAGCCTTCATTGAGAAACCCGTGCCCCCATTCGTGATGCCAGCCAGCTGCCGTTGGGCAATGAAAACCTGATTTCCTTGCAAGAAATCAGATCATATTTTGACGGCAACAAACGTGATACTGATGCGACAACTCTATCCCGGAAAGTGTTGCGCAACCGGAGCCGCGACATGTTACCGCACGCTCTGAGCTGAGCAAACATCCGATGAAAGTGACATCGCACTGACAGATCTTTTATATGCTAAGTGCCTGCCGGTTTTTTGATGATGGATACATTATTAAATCTACTATTAGAAAGTGATTGTGCTAATTACCCTTGTAATTATATCACCTTTGTTTGGCGCGTTATTATTGCGATATCGTCGGTTGCCTAAAGTTACATTGTCGGTTTAGTAAAGAGGGTTGAATAAATAAATGCTTATGTATAACACTTACAGCGTAATCCTGACGATCATTTTGAGTGCGTTGCGTTGCGTGGCTTAGCGAGTGTGGGGCGCGCGCCTGCCCGGCTCTGTCGGGCTGGGGCTGCAACAGAAACTCACATCAGCACACGCACCTTTCCCAAACACAGTTGCGACAGTTAAGCTCAAAGAGGAAGCTACACCGCACATTAAATGCAACATGAATGTCAGAGAGCGTCTAAATGCCAATAGCGGCGACCTTTGGGGGGTTGCGCAAGCGAGGATCGCCGGTCGTGTGAGAAAGGCGAGTGTGTGGGGACGCACCGGAGGGCGGGTGGGAGACAGTGACACCGCTTGCGACGCGCTGCCGATCGGCGACTAACCTCGCGACCGCGCGCGCAGCTCTTACTTATAGCCGCGCACCCACTCGCGCGCCGCGCCGCGCCGCCCGGCTGTTCCCGGCGCCGAGGGGTTCCGGGCGGCGTCCGGGAGGCTTATCCTGAATAACCCCGCCTGTTATCACTGACCCATGTAATAAAAGAAGGGATCATAACATGGTTGGCTTTACTCAGACTTGTACCGCAAATAGTTTCTTACAATACGATATCATGGGATAAGTGTTCAAGATTTTGTATCAAGTAATTTTATGCGTCAATGATCATACGAGTATTAGCATAACATTATGCACAAAAAAAGAAATTCTAAAACAACAAGAAAATAGACTGTACTAAAAGCGGGCGACCGAGCTAAGCTCGGGTAAAAATAAGAAGAACACGAATTTTCCCATTCAAATATGAGACCTAACCAGATCGATTTTTCGGCCCCGTAAACGTTAGAGCCGTTCTTGAGAACGTGATTATAAATATATATATACGAATATTGCTCGTTTAATAGTACTTATAGGATAAATAATCATGGACAAACACAGAAACACTCTAGCCCAAGATGAAGCAAAGTTACTACATATGTCTAAAATCTAGATTTGTGACCAGCTTTTATTGCCAACTATACTTTTTGTTGCACAGTCATCAGACTCATCAGCTAGTCGTCAAGACAATTCTAATAACGCGCCCTAACACGACCATTTTGTCGTCAGGTATTAGGTATTTAGGAGTATCCTATGGCCACAATCCATGTCCATCATCAGACCAGGTCAATGGATCCAGACTACATTATGAGTACAAATACTTATCTCGATGGGACTTCGAGAACCACGTCACACGGACCTGTGAATTTCAATAATATAACTTCTAAAAATTAATAAAGATTCATAAAAACCTACTTCACAGAATCCTTCCACTAACTTAGGTATGAATTAAATAAAATCTCAATAATTTCACGTACAGTCGCCATCACATACATCGGAGCAAACAAGCACGTCACAAACATCGGAACACACCTCTATTTTCAAGGCATTAGGGTGTGCATGTGCCGATATTTTTGAACAAATATTAGTGTACCTATGTATGTGATGGCGACTGTACCTACTGACAGATATAAGGTTCCTTATAGTTCCGCCCTGTATACGCCCGCTGTTAACTGAATAAAACGGAGTATAGTTTTCGAAACGCTCCGCTGCGAACGACATCAACGCGCGGTGTGATTACATTTACTTGATTAGTAACACATTCGTAACGTAGTCAACCAATTTGATTCCTAGGCCACCGTAGAACCTTGCCGTTGTAAATGCTATGTCAAAACGGGTTACTAGGATTATTGCGTTGCTATGTAGGCAGTTAAAATGACAGGGTTCTACGGTGGCCTAGGAATCAAATTGGTTGACCGTACAGTCAAGGGCACCAATATGTAGTCACTAAAAATTTCATAAATATGTATACTACAACCTTATTTCTGCAGAAATAAGGTCTGTGTATATATTTTTGAGACTTTGTGGTGTATATGTCACCGTTAGATTGTGAAAAGCGTCAGTTTATAATTTTACCCGTTATATTGTAAACTGACGGAATATTGTGAACTGCCAAAATAATTCATAATTTTACGCATTCATTTTCGTTAGTTTATAAACTAACAATGTCATATCGTCAAATTGTGAACTGAATCAAATTTGCCTGATTCGGAACGCAACCTGTGCGCTGTTTGGTTGAGTGAATTATTCCACTGGCATCAGTTTCCACTTACGTCAGAACATGATTGTTTTTTTTTGGTATTCAGACATTTTATTCCATTTATTTCGGCAACCAGCAGTGTCGACGGAGCCCCGCTGCGCGGGGCTCCTATTACTGGGCGCTTTGCCCTTCGGGCAACTGAAGAAACCTAACTAACCTAACCTACCTAGTCTTTGTGTACGTTCCGTAGCAAGCCGATTTGATCTCAGTTGACAATTTGACGATTCGACATTGATAGTTTATAAACTAACGAAAAATAATGCGTTAAATTGTGAACGGTTTTGACAGTTCACAATTTTTCGTCAGTTTATAATATCGCGAGTTAGATTATAAACTGACGGTGTTCGCAATCTAACGGTGACATATACATATTGGTACCCTTGACTACAGTCACCGGTATTAATATATGATGGAACAAAGTCCGCTAAAATATCTGATACAACTCTATTCCTAGAGCCGTAAGAACGTGTTAGATGTTTTTGCGGCCTTTGATCCATAATATATTGATGCCGGTGACTGTACCTACTGTTTGTATTGTATACAGAAAACAATCAACATTATCGTTTTATCAACATTTTTCGAACTCGCTATGGTAACCCATTCCTCTGGAACGTATTATACATAATTATGTATTCTTCATCACCATCAGATACAAGTCATACTTGTATTGCAAAATTTGTGATATTAAACATCAGCCAGTTCTCAGAGCTAGGAGAATAATGAAACTGGTTATTCACGTTATCTTACTATGAGACAGAAGAAATCATTCAAAGCGCAAGATAAAGTAATATTAACCCTAGAACTGATTTACAAATGGGGGCTCACGCACAGCACATACGCACACAACCACACACAAATACACACTGACACACACACACACACACGCACAAACATACACACATACATTCACACATGCTGTAATTAGTTCTCTTCATTTGTCATACGCTAGATGTAATTCTATAATCATATTTTAATTCAAGTACGATCTGTTAACCGCACTCGCAGCAGGCCAAGTACAGGCTCAGCCTAGTTTGGTCACTGATGGACAGCCTCGATTTAATGTTATATTTGTTTTTGTGAAATAAACTATTTTATATTTTGTATTTTTTTATGTTCATGATACTACCATAGTGATATATACTAAACTTTTACATGTAATACGATATGTATTCTTCATCAGATGCAAGTCGTACTTGTACTTTTTTATGTTCATGATACTACCTACTATTACTATATGAATATATGTATACTAAACTTTTGCATGTATAAGCCAAATAGGTAGATATGATACTTTCCACAAAATAACAATTTCATTCCGATTTCATCTGATTATCAACAAAAGCAAGAGGGAGCGCATGAACCAAAACTATTCTAAAACCGCAAAAATAAACACAGATGTATGTATCATGTTCAACCCATAAATACTAATCTTTTAAAAATGTGTGCAAACTGCGAGAGAGTCTATAAAGTGAGATCAGCTTCATATCTTAGCTTTGTTTGAATGAAAACATAAAAAGCCACCACGGTCAGTTTAGTTCAGACGTAGTTGGAAGTAGCCCTTGCCAATGCAAAGCTGACGATCCTGGTACACCTTATACTTACGTAAAGAGTAAGTCCCAAAGCCTCTTTTGTGCAACGTGTAATTCAAACATAATGGTGGGGTACCTTCTACACTTTAGTATCTTCTACTCCAAACCATCAAACCGAGTCGCTACACACGTCTTGTTTCCGTAAACGAGCCCATAACGAGAGAGAAAATTTGAACTAGGGTACGGTTGTTTATATTTTTCCCTCGTAGCCAAATATTTCGTAACACACCCTTATTCTTACAGTAATAAAGACGTGTTACCAAATATTTGGCTACCTTGGCTGCCTCGAACTATATGACGCTGACTATACAGTTGCCATCAGATACATGGGAGCGAACAAGGAGCTTACAAATATCTGTACACGACTCTATATTGTCAAGGTATTAGAGTGCACGTTCAAATATTTAATAGGCAAATTACTCGGGAGAGCGAGTATAAAAAATAATTAACTTAATTAGAATAGTACCTCCCCCTTTCTTTCTTGTTGGCTCGAGTGTGTTGTAGGCGATGCGCTGCAATACTATCACTCGAGCGAGCGAAGCGAACGAATTTCTCCATCTCAGCTTGGGCGAAAATGCATTCGTATGTCAATCTGTCCGGCTGTTCTCCTCTACAGGTCGCATTTCTGAACCGATATAGAGGTTATAGGTTATAGGTTGTACGCGGGCTGGGTTTCCGCAACTCGACGTCATAAATGCGCCTATTTTGCGTAGGGGTTTTGGCACTACTGTTATTCGTGCCAACCCAGTTCCACCAGGAAGCCTAGCAGACCCTTTACGTTGCCGACGGCCTCCGGTAGTGACCCCGGTGTTCCGAGGTACTTTGCCCTGTAGTCCGCCACTCCAGGACATGTCAGGATGACGTGGGCGGCTGTCTCGTCCTCTTCCATGCAGGCTCTGCAGAGAGGACTGTCTGTAACACCTAAAGTAAAAAGGTGTTTGTTTAGTAGTGCATGACCAGTTATAGCTCCTGTCAGAAGACGGAGTGCCGGCCTCTTTAGCTGCTTTAGCTTCCTTGACAATCCGGGGTTGATTGTCGGGAGGGCCTCCCTGGTTTGCCTGCAGGTTCCTAGGGTGTTCCAATGTTTTTGGTGTTCTACCTTGGTGTTTAGTCGCAGTGTGCTCCGCAGCCATGCAGAGGGTAGAGGAATTGTGGGTTCCGGTCCTACAGCTCTTGACTCTGAACCCTCTCTAGCCAGTGCATCCGCTGCATCGTTACCGCGTGAATTGATGTGCCCTTTGATCCATTGCAGGGTTATGTCGCTGTTATTACATACCTCTGATAGGATTTTGTGGCACTCGTGTATCAGCCCAGAAGTCGTTGCGTGACCTTGCAGGGCTTGCAGTACGGATCGACTGTCGGAAAGTATGCGGATGGGATATCCCCTTACCTCCCTGGAGGCGATTGCGTGAGCAGCCATTATTATGCCCATACACTCTGCCTGGAAGACGGTGTTGTGGGTCCCTAATGGTGTCGAAATGCGTATGTTTAGGTCCTCCGAGAATACTCCTGATCCGGTGCCTGACCTTGTCTTGGACCCGTCCGTGAAGATTCTTAGCTCTCTGGGGTTAAGTCCTTCCTGGGGTGTTTCGTATAGTTCAACTTTGTACTTTTTGTCAAAGACGAACTGTCTGGGAATGATGTCTGAAGTTGCCTCTATAAGGGGTTCCCTACCTACAGCCTCGTAGAGTATTTCGGTGTGTGGAACCCTGGGCGGTCTCCAGAGATGTTGTCTTTTGAGCCTTATGGCTGCTGCCAGAGCCTCTTGCCTGATGAAAATGTGAAGCGGCGGAATGTCCATGATGGCTTCCAGGGCTGAACCGATTCTCTTGAAATTTTGTGAGCAGGTTCGATGTTTATATCGTTAATTTTGTAATCTACATTTCGGAAATTTGAAAAAAAAAAACATAAATAAAGACAGACTTGCGAGATCTACAGCTCACACCACTAACTAGTTATATCAGTTACTAGAAGTGGCATTAAAAAAAAATTTTTTTGTGCTCTTCCTAACCCTTTCGGGGAATAAAGGCGTGAGTTTACATAAGTAGTCCCTGGGCCACCGAGCTCCAATTTTCCCGGACATGAGACCTATCTAGATTGATTTCTCGCCCCCGTAAACCCCTGTATTCCAAATTTCATCGAAATCGTTAGAGCCGTTTCCGAGAACGTGATTGCAAATATTGCTCGTTTAATAGTATAGGATGTGTACATAATAGTATTTTTCAACACACCTGCTCGTAAAGTAGGTCTTATTACAGCGTATTTACACTGATAATGCAGAATATTACCCATGCCGTGCCTTTTACATTACATTATAGCACTAGTGCCTTTTCATTACATATCTTTTTAAATATTAGCAAAATAATGCAGAATATTACCCATGCCGTGACTTTTACATTACATTATCGCACTAGTGCCTTTTTATTACATATCTTTTAACATTTTCATTTTTTATAATTTTTTTTTTCCTCGCAAATGTGTTGAAAAACGTCGTATGAAACACGGGAGCATTGGTCATTACACTTCTCGTCTCCATTATGCCTTCGCCTTCGGCTCAGGCTTAAAAACCAACTCGAGTGTAATGACCAACTTAGCACACTTGTATCATAATGTACTATTTTCTACTCCTGTACCGTCATATGTCATTTATATAGGCTGTAGCTCAAATACAATGACACCGCTAATAAGTCGTCGAAAAACTCTATGCTCTATGGCCCAAAAACGCACTGTTTATCGTACTATTTTGGTTCATACATTTTTCATAAAATAACAATTTTTTTTTAATCCGTCGCTATATTGCAGTTGTGCCTTCATAAGCAAATATTTCGAAATAAAAGTATTTATTTACGATCATCATCTATTGTGTGTTAAATTACCTACATGTTTTATAAATTCTTGGTATCACTACATAGTATACAAAGTCGCTTCCCGCTGTCTGTCTGTCTGTCCCTATGTATGCATAGATCTTTAAAACTACGCAACGGATTTTGATGCGGTTTTTTTAATAGATAGGGTGATTCAAGAGGAAGGTTTATATGTAAAATACATGTATGTATTATACATATAAACCCGTGCAAAGCCGGGGGCGGGTCGCTAGTTATTATACACAGTTCAAATTCGGTCCGGGTCCGGATTTTGTTTGGTTCGGATGGCAAGTGCAAATAAATTAAAAACAAAACAAACCATAAGCAAGAGGTGTCACATTTCCGATTTCCCACCAAAATACAGTTCAAAATGGTTCAAAATGAAGCAGAGCAATGAGCATCGCAAATAAAGATGCCACGAGCGTTTTTAATAGACCAGTTATACTCCGTTGCATACAATACTTTTTCTACAACAAAATTTTAATAGATAGAACAGACAGAATATACTTTTCAGGCTGCAATTTTTCTATTCGTTATTCTTTACTACTTAAGCAATGCATTTATTAATTTTTTCGATAATTTTAAAAAGAACGTACACTTTTGTATTCACATAATAGATATACGAATAAAATCTTAATAGTTTAGGACTAATAGTTTCTTCTTTCGTCTTTTTATTTTGAACCATTTTGAACTGTATTTTGGTGGGATATCGGAAATATGACACCTCTTGTTTATGAATTGTTTTGTTTTTAATTTGTTTGCACTTGCCATCCGAACCAAACAAAATCCAGACCCGGGCCGAATTCCAACTGTTTATTTTTATGAATAATACCAAGAATTTATAATAGTAGTTTATGCAATCGTTATATAATGTATGCTTTTTAAGTCGAGTACCACGTTTAGGCCACGAAGCTTGCTGAGTGGCCTAATTAAGGTACGAGACTTAAAAAGCTAATTATATAACTATTGTATACAATACTTTTTCTACGAGTCAATGGAAATAATAATTCATTAAACAAACTTGGTATCTATTGAAAATCGCCCTGCTGAAATGAAGCGCAGCAGCTTAGTATCTTTGCGCGTTGATGTCTTCACAGATTCATAAGATGACTGCTGGCGGTTATCTTATGAGCTCCGTGACGAGCTCGTGGAGCTCCAGGATTAAAAAGTATGTGATCATAGTTTTGTGTACGAAATCTTAATTCAAAGATTCAAAGAAGAAGTCTACGAGTAGAAAAAACATGTAATTTAACACACAATAGATGATGATTTATTATTATTGTAGTAAATAATTTATAATATAAAAATGATAAATCTTACATAAATACTTTTATTTCGAAATATTTGTTTATGAAGTTGTGCCACTGCAATATAGCGGCCGATTTAAAAAAAGTTAGATGCTTTACATCGTGGTGCTTTTATGAAAAATGTATGAACCTTGTATGAACCATAAAAGTACCCTAAACAGTGCGTTTGTGGGCCAAAGAGCATATAGCTTTTCGACAACTTATTATTGGAGTTATTGTATTTGAGCGAGAGCTAGAGAACAAATACTTTGATAAGTAAGTACATAATAGTTGTTGCGCAGCAATTGAGATGTTGATAGCACAGCCTCAGCGAAGGATGCATCTTATAGCAAACGCCTCGATTGGGCAACGAGGAAGCGCGGTCGCGGCCCGCTCCCAACCCGCGCCCAAGAATACGCGCCGACCTAGCATGAACTTTGTCACCATTATCACATAACATTACTTACTATTTGACCTTTGTTGCCGTGCTTCAATAGTACCTACTCAATTGCTTATAACTAATATTGCGATCGAAAACATCGAAATACGTTTTGTCATAGGCCGAAAATAGCCGTCTACGATTACGATAATAAAACTGTCATTTATTTCCCATTTAATAAAAATGTACAAAGTTTGGCAACAATTATTGACTGGATGTCACTTAAATAGTTACTCATGCGATTCGTCAGAAATTCATGCAAGGCAAACATCGGGTATTTCGCCGTGACTCAGTACCTATAAAACTGAGTATTTTGACACTCTTGTTCAACTTTTGGAATGCAATGTATAATGTTCAACCCACCTCATAAATTATGCTCTATTTACTCGTAGTCTAACGGCCAATTAATTATAGTAGTTTATGTGACTGTACATAATGAAGGGCATTAAACACGAGTGTGGGTTCTCTCGCCTTCGGCTCGTTTCATAATAACATCACACGAGTGTTTTAATGCCTAATTATGTACAGTTACATACACTGCTTTATCTATACACATATCATATGCCCCCATGATATTCAGGAGCCGCATATTAGGACCGGCATCCCGACGTTGTTTTCTGGCAGCTGTCAGTTTTTTTTTCATTCAGAGACAAACTAGAGTCAGCTCTAATTATCATATCGTTCGATATCTTACTTACGTGCGACATTTGTCAAATTTGTATGCAACTTGACAATTTATTGCGAACTAAACGTCATCTCGACTGATATTAGAATAGAGGTCAAATCAAATTGATATGATATGATATGATTTATTTATCTCACAATATACAATGTCACTTATAACTAACACTCAATCAATTTTAGGAATTTATATTGTGATCGTCAGTTATTTAACATTGATATATGTTAAATAACTGAAATTTTAAATTATAATAACAAATATTTTAAAGGGAAATGATGTATTTATACAGGTATTTGTCAACAAGTTACAATTTCTTTGTTTTTCAGAGATGTTCGAAATTTAAATGAAATAATATTATCGAAATCGATGTTATTATTTAGCAATAATAACATTTTCACAGATAAGAAATTTGTTCTAACAAAACAGTCTGTTTTTATGGTGATCATAATGTGTGGTTCTTGAACGCATTATGGAGGGTTTATGATATTTGGATAGATAATAGTAGTAGTTTATGTGACTGTACATAATGAAGGGCATTAAAAACGAGTGTGGGTTTCATGTCAATGAAACGATTGTTTTTTTACTATGAGTACTATGACGCTCGAGGATCGTGACGTTACGGTCCCGACCGGTGGTGGCTTCGTAATTTTTTGAGATATTTGAACGGATTTTTCGTTTGTTCTTTCTTTTGAAGTAATAATAAATTTTGAGTCTACTCCCCTATTTGGAAGACAAGCGGAAAGAGTACCTAATCTATATATTAAAGATGAGTCATTTGACGAAACGGTATCTATACCTACAGGAAAAAAAACAGTACGGATTGACAGCAAAAAGTAAAATAAAATTATATTTATGGGAACAAAAATATAAATCCCTATGTCCTGACTGACTCACTCACTCACTCACTCATCAACTCACAGACGAAACTACTGGGCCTAGAGAGTTGAAATTTACACCAGAACTACCTTTTACAGTGTAGGCAACGGATGAGAAGGGATTTTTGAAAGTAATACCCCCTAAAGAGGTTAAATAGGGGTGCAAAGTTTGTATGGGGGAAAAATTTTTTTTTGAGCTAGAGACTTAAAACTTTGTATAAAGATTACTTATTAGAATACAAATATAGTACTTTCAACGTTTAGGAGAATTATGCCCCTAAGGGGGTTAAGGGGTGCAAATTTTGTATGGTGGAAACTTTATTTTTTGAGCAAGAGACTTAAAACTTTGTAGAAAGATTACTTATTATAATACTATTTCAAAAAGGAGTTTCCCTTATACACACTTTGCAACCCTTTTTAACCCCCTTAGGAGTCAAATTTTTCAAAACGCTGAAAGTACTTTCTTTGTATTTTAATAAATAATCTTTCTAATAGTTTTAAGTCTAGTTAAAAAAAAGTGTTTCCCACACAACACTGGCTCCCCTTAAGGGTGGAATATTTCAAAACGCTGAAAGTACTTTGTTAGTACTCTAATAAGTAATCGTTTTTCAAACTTTAAAGCTTCTATCTCAAAAAAGAGTTTCCCTTATACAAACTTTGCAACCCTTTTTCAGCCTTTTAGGGGTAGAATTTTTCAAAACGCTGAAAGTTTTTTATTTGTATTCTAATAAGTAATCTTTTTACAAAGTTTTAAATCTCGAGCTAAAAAAAAAGTTTTCCCCGTACAAACATTGCATCCCTATTTTACCCCCTTAGGGGTGGAATTTTCAAAAATCCCTTCTTATCCCTAGCCCACGTTATAAAAGCAACCTACTGTGCAATAATCAACTTTCTAAGATTAGTAGTTTCGACTGTGCGTTGATGAGTGAGTGAGTGAGTGAATAAGTCAGTCAGGACATAGGCATTTTATACTCGTATGTATAGATAGAGCAAGACATTTTTATAGTAAGAAATTTGTAACTACGCTTTCAGCCTGTGTACTATGAGGGTTCAACGGGGGTTCTAAGTGTGTATAGAGTGCAAGACATTTTGAAAGTAAGAGATTCGTAACTTCGGTTTTAGATTGTTTACTAAAAGACTAGGCACAAAACTAATTTCAATGTTTTTATTTAATTCATTCCTTAAACAAACTTTTAGATGATAACATGTTATACGCGGACGAAGTCGCGGGCAACAGCTAGTAATTAAATAAAGACAGAACATATTCTGACGTCATCGTCAGTAGAATGGGAGGATATTTTTGGAATTTTAGGGGTGATTTTGGTAAAATTCTGGTGTGTTAATCCAGAATATAGATTTAAAAATGAGGAATTTATTTTAAAATTAATATTCTGGATTAATTTTATTTAATTAGATCCTCGAAATTAAAATTACATTTTTAAAGCACAGCTCACCTAACTAATTTTTAGGTGGGATTTATTGGTCATCACATCAATGTATTATATATAATTTCTAGAAATTAGGTGTGAAATATATGGGTGTAAATACTAAGATAGAGTAATATAAGGTAATCTTACAGGAAAATTAAAGGGTCTACGAAAAATGCGAAGAAAAAATATACCAATTTTATGAGGTTTCTGTTTGGCAGAGCTTGCTGGCTATAGCTAGGGGTGCTATTTTCTATGCAATTAGTTACCTACCTTGTCATGTAGACGAACTCTTTTACTTTCATTTCTTATTCTTTGATATTGAGAACTCCCCATGAAGTATGTGGAGCTAATTCGGTCTATGTATGACAGATGTTGTACACGCGTCCGGTCAGCGGCTGGTACCACAGACAGGTTCAGTGTAACGGTAGGCTTGCACCTAGTGTTGTGGATAACGCTCATTTCGAGGCTTATAGACTCGAGCCTTAAAGACTCCCGAGGCTTAAAGACTCGATGCTGTTTAAGAACCGTGTTGGTTTATTTTACGCATATGAATGCTAAATATTGATTTTCGTCACTTGAGTCTTTAAGCCTCGGGAGTCTTTAGGGCTCGAGTCTTTAAGCCTCAAAATGAGCGTTATCCACAACACTACTTGCACCAGGGATCAGCTTTAAGTCCATACCTCTTTGTACTGATTATGGACGCTCTGTCGTCGGACATACAGGAAGAAGCACCCTGGTGTATGCTCTTCGCGGATGATATTGTTCTTGTCGGTGAAGACGCATCCGAGGTACAGAGCAGATTGGAGAAGTGGCGACAAAAACTGGAGAATGTTGGCCTGAGGATCAGTAGGTCCAAAACAGAGCATATGTTTTGTGATTTCGGCGGTCTCTCCAGTTTTACAGGCATAAAGCTAGACGGCGTTACGCTCCCAGTCTGCTCCGATTTTAAGTACCTCGGTTCGCGTGTACAGTGTGATGGTGATATCGACCGTGATGTCAAAAACCGAATTAGCGCTGGGTGGATGAAATGGCGACATGTCTCCGGAACAATATGCGATGGCAGAATGCCTCCTAGGCTAAAGGGCAACATCTATAAGACCATTGTGAGACTTGTCGTCATGTATGGATCGGAATGTTGGGCCTTAAAGGTGACGGATGAAAAGAGAGTGCATGTAACGGAGATGAGGATGTTAAGATGGATGTGTGGTGTGACGAGGATGGACCGAATAAGAAATGTGTATGTAAGGGGAAGCCTAAAAGTAGCACCTATCGCGGATAAATTGAGAACCAATCGCCTTGCGTGGTATGGGCACGTAATGCGGAGGGATGAAAGTCATGTGAGCAAAAGAGTATTAGGTATGAATGTGGATGGATGTAAGAGACGAGGTAGGCCAAGGAAAAGGTGGATGGACTGTGTGAGAGACGATATGAAGAGATAAGAAGTGCGTGATGATATGACGGCTGACAGAGAAGTATGGAAGAAAAAGACATGCTGCGCCGACCCCAAGTAAATGGGATAAGGGCAAGGAAATGATGATTGAGAACTCCCCAATAAAATCTGTGTAAATGCGTTGATGTCAAAAATAAGCCTCATTGCGTTAAATAAAAGGTTTTTTTATGAAGCGAAATTAAATATTTTAAACAAATGATATACATACATACATAGATTCAAGCATTTATTCCCAAAAGGTAGGCAGAGCACATGAAACTGATGTTCCAGTACTACTTTTAGCATAAGTGTGGATATAAAAGATCGACAAACTGTGATGTACAGTCAGCATTAAAAGTAACTACGCAATCGAAGACGTCAAAACGAAGAAAGGGGGAGGTGCTATTCTAACCCGACGCCAAACGAAACACTAATGTTATATGCACGCAAAACATGAAAGATTGTATTTAATTATTAAAAATAACTACAACTTAGAAACGTTGAAAAACTCCCAACATTTTAATTTCAAAGTTCAATATCTCAAAAACGGCTGAACCGATTTTGTTGAAACGTAGCTAAGAACCATCTCGATCACGTCAGCTTTCGGATAAAAAACGCATTCAAATCTGTCCATTCGTTTATACCACCGCTCTTTTTCCGTCGCGGGTTAATAAGATGATAAGAAAAAAATATTTTTTAAGCCGATAATGAGAAATTATTGAACGCCCCTCGTAATTGTAACATTTGGCTCTCTGGGTTTACCTAGTTAAAAAAGGTTGAGTAACAAATAAGATTTAACCAATTGCTGCCCGCAATCAGGCACTGGCTGTTTAAAAATATCGATTTCACTAGTTTTTGGCGTCACATAAGGAATAGAGGAATAGAGCAGTTTGCAACAGGAAGGTGCAGACCAATACTTAGTCGGTCCTTAAGGTCTGTCACAAATGATTTGCCGCATAGTAAATAATACCAAGAATGTTTTTATTTAATCCTATATATGGTTTGATAGCTCATTAAATACTGATAAATTAGAACGATTATTGGATTTAAATATTACACAAATGCTAGTTTCTTCAGAGATTTTGCACTTTTTTAGCCAATCTAAAACACGGACGTTATTCACTGTATCTTTTTTCCATGATTCTTAAAACCTAAAAAACTTGAAGATTTTAGTCAGAACCCCTCCCTGAACCCTCCCTCCTCCATTTTGAAGCATAAGATAAGTAAGTTTGGGTAAAACAAATTTTCATATTCACATTTTACGTAGTGTACTTGTTGCCCACAAGATCAAATTTACGCGTTTTTCTGAAAACGTAAAAAGTATGTACGTAAAGTTCTCGATGGGAGCAGTTGGAATTGAAAGCTAACGAAAACCAAATGCTAGTTGCTAAGCATGGTCTAAAATCGAGGTTTCAGAATAAATAAATAAAAACCTTGTTGGGCATCTGGAACACTGTTTTTTCTTTAAATTTGTGTAAGTGGTATTTCTGTTAGATGCGGCGTGTTTTGGGTTCACGATTGTCTCAAGTTACAAGGTTTTTTTGTCATATTGCGATAATTGTTCATAATGTATTGTATTGCAATTTGATTCGTATAAAATAAGCTTTTTAATCATGTATAATACAAATAAGAAAAAGTTTATTGCTGAGATTTATCTATCAAAAACCTTGTGACAGAACTTATAACCCGACTAAGTAGGTACATCGATATCTATTTTATAAGCTTTCTATTAACTTGTAATGTATGTAACTATGTTTGTTCGGGTGGAATCTTGCAACTCAATTTTGAAGCAGATATCTTCAACCTTCAACCGATTAAGCTGAACTTTTGGGTAAAGGTATAGTTTGGATGACAATTCAATATTATGGTACCATCGAGCTGTACGTCTAGCACAACTTGCTGCTTAGTCGTGTCGCGCGCGACTCAGCGACTACTGTCTTACTCGTATTGTGCAAATTAAAAAGAGGCGGGTAGACTCTCTCGACTCGCGTCGCGCTTGTTGTGTCAGTTGTGCTAGCCCCGCTGATCTGATGATGGAGACAGAAGGTGGCCATGGGAATTCAGTACTTAACCGACGTAACCCCGTTGAGTTTGGGCTCGTTAGAATCGTCTCAATGAGTAGTTGATGACGGTATACAGAAGAGTACGATAAAAGCTTGTACCAATAATTTACTTTAAAAATAAAGTTTTAACCGACTTTAAATTAGTAGCCAAATTTCTTCAAGTTATTTCCTATAAAATTTGAAGATGTCCCTCGATTTCTCCAGGGTCCCATCATCAGAACTGGATTTTGGTGACAACGGGACCAATCTGGAAGTATATGCTTTCAAACAAAGAAAGAATATTTCAAATCGGTTCATAAATTACCGAGTTATCTCGTAACAAAAACACAAAAAAACGTTTAAATTGAGAACCTCCTCCTTTTTCGAAGTCGGTTAAAAATATTGTTAATATTCCGTGCCTCGCCTCGCTCGAGTCATCTGCTGATAATATTTATGAAAGCATCTGCATACAAAGGTTAATGAAAATTTTGACATTACGATCATTTTAATGGTTAGATAATTTAGATATAAGTCAGTGATTATCAATTTTATTATGAAACACAATTTGCAGAAAATGTATATTCTAAACAACAATTAAAACTTGATCAATATCGGGTTATGACTTTTCACTCAAGTAAACCGGCATTTAATCGAATGTTGGCATAGTGCTTAATGGGTCCATCGATTTGTTTACATGTATTAATTACTTACCAAGATCTCTGTCACCAGAACGACGAATCCTTGAGAGCTTGAGCGGAAAGCATACCACCACGCATTTTCGTCTGTAATCCATTTCAAGTGGTCTTCCGAAGTTCTTCTTTTCTCCTGGGAAGGTAAATACGTAATATAAATTCACAATAAAGTGGATTGATGTACAGTAGGTAACTAACTAATGTCATGTTTATTGAATAAGTGCAATACTGAACAAAAATGTTAACAAGACTTACCTAAAACAATCATCATTCTTCTAGCGTGTTTCCCGCATGTGCCCTAAAGGTCCCTTAAGCTTACTTAAAATAATCTTGAAAATGTAATCACGTGTACCTAACACAGTTTTATGCGATTAGGTAGATATTTTTAAAATGCGAATACATTTTTAATATTTTATATATCCAAATATCATAAACCCTCCATGATGCGTTCAAGAACCGCACATTATGACCACCATAAAGTTAGACTGTTTTGTTAGACCAAATTTCTTATCTGTGAAAATGTTATTATTGCTAAATAATAACATCGATTTCGATAATATTATTTCATTCAAATTTCGAACATCTCTGAAAAACAAAGAAATTTGATTTGACTTCTATTCTAATATCAGTCGAGATGACGTTTAGTTCGAAATGAACACGTGTCGAACAAATGTCGCACGTAAGTAAGATATCGAACGATATGAGAGTTGAGGCAGACTCTAGTTTGTCTCTGAATTAAAAAAAAAACTATGACAGCTGCCAGAAAACAACGCCGCGATGCCGGTCATAATATGCGGCTCCTGAATGCATCATGGAGGCTAATGATATGTGGATAGACAAAGTAGTGTATGTAACTGTACATAATTAAGCATTAAAACACGTGTGTTTAATGCCCTTCATTATGTACAGTCACATAATAGTATTTTTCACAATCGTGTTATAATAGAGAGCTTTTTAGACGAGTACCGTGTTTAGGCCACGAAGCTTGCTGAGTGGCCTAAGTAAGGTACGAGATTAAAAAGCTTGATTATAACACTATTGTGAACAAGACATTTTGTACGAGTTCATTAAAATTAATTTTCTACGAGTCAACTGAACTAATTAAACAAACTCGATACTGTTGAAACGAAGTGCAGCTCATCGCTCGTACGCTTGTTGATATCTTAAAAGACATCAACGAGCGTACGACATCAAAGCGATTCTATTGGTCCAATTCATTACAGTTCAGTAAAGCAGCCACGTGATTGGTCGAATTTATTTTAGTTGTCTGGAGCGTATCGAAAAGTAGTTATTTCGATTGTTTCGACAATAACATGGACTACAACTATGAAAAGAGTGACGTTGCAGTATTCTCTATGAAATCTTAATACACATATTTTAATCGTCGAGTACAAAAACTACTATTATGACTTGTCTACACGAAACTCTGGAGGGTTATCTCAGAAAAAATAACGAGCTTCATTAAAAACATTTTATTTACAATGCACGTAATATTTATTGTAGCAAACATATCGTAGGTATGCATCATTACATAAACAATTTACGGGTTACCTAGTCAACCTAGTTACAATATAGATAAGGATAATCACAAATATAATTCGATTGACCAAATAAATTAATGAACATAGCGCAAATATTATTATCAGAATAAAATGACTGTTACACTATGCTATGATATAAAAATTGTATCGAATTGTAGGGTCATTTCGCCGGTTGGCGACCACCTAATTTCATGTGCCGGTTAGCGACCACTTAGCTGACTTCGTGAACTGAAAGCATATTTTCTCGTTTTTTTTGTAAATTCCTATTCCATAACTACAAACAATAAGGCATACGGCTGACTGTTTCAATAGGCTCTGTAGAATTAATGTTAACTTCAATTGAAAAAACCATGTTCTTTAAGTGGTCGCTAACCGAAGGTGGTCGCGTAACCGGCGAAATGACCCTACAAGGGAATTACGGAAACTGACCGCAAGGAGTATTTTGTGCCTATATCATTGTGGTTACAGCAGAGAGCAGTATGATGCACAGGTGCGAATAGTAGAAGCTGACGAAGCCAGATAGACAAACGAATTGTATAGGTGTTCGTCCGAACTAGGTAATTGTATATTGGGCTTGGCCAACTAGTACGTAGTTACTAAATGGCAATTAAAATGGGAAACGGAAACGTACAAACACCGACCGACTCATAACTTCTCTTTTTACCTTTGTTCCTAACGGAAGATGGTAAAAATAGGACGTGCCCCATTCATTCTATGGCGCTGGGACCTTTGATACTCTTAATTTTTATGATAATATGTAGGATGGATATAATCAAATAGGTACACAGTTTTACGGAATAAATGGGAATCATCCGAAAAATAACAAATTCTCATCATTTTGTAAAATTATTAAATTTTAGTACTTATAGTTTTTTTTCAAGGATCTGAATACCATATAAGTATAAATATCCCTAAACGCGACCTCACGGCGATAAATATGTCACCCGGAGAAAACTTGTTGTAAGTCAATAGCTCTGGAAATGATACGGGGCATACGACTCTCTCGGGATGGTAGACGACTTGATAATCTACTATAAACATGTTTGTTTTTAGGGACTAGTGACATGTTCAAGGTCTTATAAGAACACGTGGAGACGTTATTCATATTCCATGGTATTATAGTCCTTGACAATTGCATGCACGCGTAGAAAGAGTTAAATACAATTGTTGAAATTTGTAGATATCAGAAAACAGGAGGTGTAACTAAATTCAGCAAAGTATAAGGCGTTCATCATGAATATTCATGATGGATTTGAACAAATAAGTATTGGTTTATAATAATAATATTGAAGACTAGAATGGTTGCAAGCCGCAATGCTTGGCTGCTCCTTTTATTTCACGTTTTTGATGCATTAGAATTCCAAAGTAATTAGACAAAAGATATGAAATTACACAGATCAGTATTAAGTTTCTGCCAAAAATAAAAAATAAATTGAAATTGACGATACATTATTCGCCGTATCATAATGAAATAAAGTGCAAAAATGTAGCACTTAGCCGATTTTAAGGCCTGGGACGCAAACCAAATTAAAAATATGTATATTTTCTCCCATTTATCGAATCATCATAGTAAAATCGGAAGTTCAGCAAGTGTTTTATTTAATATACTCTCACAGTAGATAAAAAATACAGACAAAATTAAATCGCTAAAATAATGATATCACAATATTGTTACTCTTACTAAAATAAATCACTAAATAATAAATTGAACTAAATATATACAATTGAATTTAAACTATCGTGAGTTACATTTAGAATTATTTTAACTAAATTGACATTTTCACAGGAATACATGCTTTAGTGACACTTAAGTTTTTTTAAATATAAAGCTTAGCATTCCACGTTGTAACTATTATACAGTTATTTGACACATATTGAACTTTACACCCATATCGACATTATTTAAATATGACCTAAGTGTACCTAACAGATGTCTTCTCGTTAAAATGTCCAGATACGGTTCAACTGACAATTTACATTTACGGGAGTTGAACCACAGCCAGTTAGGATAATTCTAAATAAGTTTAAACAATACAAAACAACCAGTGGGCGGTGAGCGACAGCGTATGCAGAATGAAAACTGGCTGCTATTCGAGTTGTTTTTTTATAACATGGTTACTTCCGTAGTACAATTTCTATGTTCTATGATCACAAAATGTATCCAGTATTAGACAATCTAAAATCAAAAAAATATACATTATATTTAAAAAGTTGTCTAGCCTAATTCACAGATAATACATATGAACACATTTTGGGACTAAGAGTACGTGCATAAGAATTTTTCGCTTTAATTTGACCTTAACCCTTTTCCAGGCTGTGGCGTTATATTGACCACCTACAGACTGTCAAACATGTATCTTAATGTCAATGAATAAGACTGACATTTGATTGTCATGATTCAATTGCCGGCCTGGAAAAGTGTTAAAGCGAGTAATAAAAATATGGTTAACATTCCGTGCCTCGCCTCGCTCGTGTCATCTGCTGATAATATTTATGAAAACATCTGCGTACAAAGGTTAATAATAGTTTACATTCCATTATATTATAGCGTCAGGATCGATTTATATTGACAGGTGCAAATTATTATATTTAGATTTTTTTAAATCAAGCTGTACATAATTTACTTTAAAAACAAAGTTTTAACTGGCTTCAAATCAGTAGCCATATTGCTTCAAGTTTGCCTATACAATTTGAAGATTTCCCTCCATTTCTCTACGATCCCATCATCGGAACTGGATTTTGGTGACAACGGGACCAATCTGGAAGTATATACTTTCAAACAAAGAAAACATATTTCTAATTGGTTCATAAATTACCGAGTTATCGCGTAACAAACATAAAAAAACAGTCAAATTGAGAACCTTCTCCTTTTTTGAAGTCGGTTAAAAATGGTAACTAGTATTTATCACGGTTTGTCGATATAACAAATTCAATAAAAAAGCCACTGACAAAATATATTTCCAACCAGATATAGAAAATAAATTTGCAAATGCGTTAAAATTTTTTCACTGAAGCTTATAAAATACGAGTGTGTTTACGCTAATTAATTACATGACGTTGTTTCGGATGTAACCACACCGAGCGGCGACGGCCTAAAAGGCGCAACTCCGGTTTAGAAGGTATGCGCCCAAAAATGACGTAACAGCAACGTCACGGCGTGGCTTAAGCGTATTTTAAGCTCCAGATTGTTAGTTTTGAACTTAGAATAATAACGCATAGAAACGCAGTTCACGCGCAACGGTGAGGCCACTAAAACTCGGCCATAAATGGCCCAGTACGCCGATCGGTGGAACGAAATTGGTGCGTTTGTGTGCGTATTGGCGCGTGTGAATACGAGTTGATCACAACTACATGAATCCATTTTATGCCTCACGCTTGGCGCGTCGGCCGTATGAAACTATCCTTCTATGCGTTATTATTTTAAGGTTTTGAATTAAAAACGTGAAACAGTAGACGCGTCATTGAGTAAACGCACCGTCAGCGTGTTTAATCATCGGTGTGATCGGTCCTTAAACGCGAAGACAATGAATAAGATTTACAAGCCCATTCGTAGTGACTACACTATTAGTATTTAGTACACGAAACTGTCATAGACAGAGAGCTAGCTACGGAAATAGGTTTGCAATTTATAGAGCAACGAAATCCCTCTAGTTAGTGTGCCATACTATTATTATTAATTTTGCTCTTAGACCATAAGAGGCTGAACCGATGTAAGTAATGTTAAGTTGTGAGGTTCAGGTCAACCATATTATTTCATCGCACAAATAGGAATTAAGTAAATATAAACTATATCGGATAATAATGTTCAATATGACTTCAACAATGTTTTTTTGAGACTGAAATCTAAATATTTTGTATGCTTTCTTTATAAATGTTTTTTGCAGTTTTAAACTCTACACCATCTAAAGCAATAGCGTCAAAAATGACAAGTAGTTTATACAACACGTTCGCAAGCAGACCGAATACTGTAGGTATCTAAACAAGCTCCTGAGTCCTAAGTCGAATGCTGCTTTGTCTCTTCATGCATTCTTAGCATGTGAACTATAAACTTTAAAACTGATTACTCTGAAAATTCTTGCGTGTTATAATTTGATTATTCGTGGGTTTATGATATAAGCTTTCAATATTTTTAATTTGTACATGTGTAATATAAGTTACAGGAATTTTAACTTCACATTAATCTATTTCTAGCCATCATGATGTATTTACATCATAAAATGTCTTATTGTATTTCAACTGATTAGCCCCTTTTTGTGCGAAGCATCTCGTGTTCATCTTTAATAGATGATAGTAGTATATTATCTAGTAGTATAGTATATTATCCCTCATTTTTTTCGAAATTTATTACGTATTACTCCGATTATTCTTCAAAAAATGATTCTAGTAAATCTCTAGATAGGTACTCATTTTTATTTTCGCTCTGTATTTTGCTTTCGCTCTGTACTTTAGAAATATACCTTTAGTTCTTACAGTTGGAAACATTTTCGATAAAATTTGTCATAATGTATGTATATACTAACTGTGTGAAATTCTGTCACTTAATAATTTTTCGGAAAAACTGACGTCAAGTGTTTTAATAGTACTAATAAATGTTCTTTTTGCGCAGAATGCTTTGTAGACTTGGCTATTTACAGACGCCGCGCTGTCCTGCTCCTTAGTCGCATTTATACATATATAACTTAAACATGTGATAAAATCATAGCATAGCTTATTGCTTCTTAAGTTGTACAGTGCACGGAACCACGTCAATCGATGTTAAAGTTCGGCGAAAAAATATGAATCACTCAACAATTCGAATGCCAGAGATAATAATCGCTCTTGAGTGTGACCCTGACACGCTGCCGTTTAAGGAAGATCGAAAGATTGATATTAGGTACTCAAACACTAAATCATTGTATAAAATTTATTGCTTAGATTAATTATTGCACTGCTATGTATAATATGTATATTACATTAATGAAAAAAATATTGCATATTTTAAAAGTACCCATATGCACCGTTACACATACGATTATTCCGTTTAATGTCATCTAAAACCTTTCATGACACTTTCGAGTTTGGCAAATAAGAATATTTCTAAGTCTTACTTAACGTTTGTGATGTGACGATGATTGATGTGATGTATATTTATAGTAATGATCTGAGTATTCTTAGCTTTTAAAATGATTGAATGAATATCAATTCCTTTAAATATAATTGCATTGCAGCATTACATTTAATTTATTGGTAATATTGGTATACATCGACTGTCACAAGCATTTGAAAAATGTAAGTTTAGCTAATATCTACAATGGCTTCTTTATCAGCAAGCAGCCGCCCAAAATTTCATATTATAAAATATGTACAGTCGCCATCACATACATAGGTACACTATAGGGGCTCAAAAATATCGGCACATGCACCCTAATGCCTTGAAAATAGAGGTGTGTTCCGATGTTTGTGACGTGCTTGTTTGCTCCGATGTATGTGATGGCGACTGTACACCAAATCCAGAAAATGCAAAATAAAATTTGATCATTATAAGTTCATAATTACATGTTTTTTGGTTATGTTTAAATCTTGCGTCACAATACAAAGGGATTAAATTGATAGAATAAAACCATTTCGGCAAAGTGGGCTTATATTTAAAGGTTGGTTTGAGGACACTTTTCCAAAATGGAAAGTTGTCCGAAACATCCACCCACTCTGTATCTCACAAACCTCTACTTTTTCACTAAGAAATTCCACACAAATGAAGTATTTATGTTTTCCTAAGATAGTTAAAATGACATGCATTCCGCGGGAGTCCGCGAGGCGAGTGTGCCGGCCATGAACTTAATACATATTTGACCAACCGCCTGCATTAATAATCATCAGACGCGGGAATTTATTAGACAAAAATGTCACGTTTATTGACGATTACATTTTGAAATTTTTTGTCTATGGATATCTAGACATATGTGAACAAATATATTTGACGAAAAACGAGAACTAAAACCAGAACCCGAGGAAGATTTTTCCTATATTAATATTTAATGAAAATGTGACTGTTCTTATGCGGCGATTTTTCGGACAAAGAAGATGATCATTAATATTAAAATTTGTAAAAAAAAATGTTAGATTTTTTTACAAATATTGTAGAGTGAACGCAAGTTACCAATCATTATGTATATTAACGGTAGATATAACCAATAATTTAAATGTATTTAAACGTGATGACTGATGAACTGCAAGTGTGATAATGATAACACGACAGGTTTCAATCATAGTCGACTGTCAACATGAATTTGGCATCATTAACTGACCGACTACACATACAAACACCCGAACAACTTACCAACTTAAAAAATTACTTGCATAAGATTACTTTCGTAAAAAATCCATTGAACTACTTTGATCCCACAGACGGTAGAGACAGACCTTGCGATTATTTATTTCAACTAGATACTTAAGCACATTATTTTGAATATTTTAGATAAAGTTGTTGGCTATGTCAAACAGGTAGTAAATATATGTTAAACAATGTCAAATGCCAAATAACGGAAAAAATAAATGATAAAATCCTGAATAATAATTATTCCGTCATGAAAAAATGCGACAAAACCGCAACGTTTAATGGGCGTTTATTGGCACGCGCAAGTTTCTAACAAAATGGTTAAGTCCTGATAATCCTCCTCCTGGCCCTTGTTAGATGTGTAAGTCACGCAACTACGGGACCCTACATTTTTCCTGTCACGTACAAGTATTTCATCGACAGGGCTCGAACATTTTGTGCAGTTTGACGGCACGCTACATGATAGAGTAATTACCAATTATTCTTATTATAATCATCAATCATTAATCATGTGTTTCAATTAAGCCCCTATCAACCTTCATTACCTAAAAGAAGTTGTATCATTAGGTACTAATGTCATTTTTGTGGGACTAGTTGAAGTGTAAATAAACCTCGCGTCAAGTAATCACATTAATACACATTGTTTATTATGTTACGTCACTCTGGCCTGAAGTGGCAGTGTCCGCCCGATACTCGTGCAGAAAATCCCTCTTCCTAGCCTGGCCATCTCTCCTTGGAGTCATTGGGGAGACGTAACATTTGCTTTCTTGCTCACCACGGGCGGAATAAAGAAAGCCTTCGATCGCATATTAATCGCCCTTGCTTTCGGGTCGCGCGTCAAATACCTGCGGCCTTAGACATTATTTGTTTTACCACCCTAGTTGAGTAATGTGCTAATACCAATAAACTCTTCAATTTTTTTTTTAATCCTTCCAATGAGCTTCTGTACAATAATCCATTTCATAATGTAACCTTTCTACTTCTACGGATATCATATAGGGTATATTTGAAAAGATATCGTTAATACAATACCTGATTAAATACTTGATGGTTAGTCAATAGGTGTGTCCACACTGGACGCATGGTCAGCCGAGCGGCCCCCCGAGCCGTCCACACGCTCGCCCGAGCGGGTCGGGCGAGCCGCTCGCATGCTCAGCCGAGCGGCCCCCCGAGCCGTCCACACGCTCGCCCGAGCGGGTCGGGCGAGCCGCTCGCATGCTCAGCCGAGCAGCCCCCCGAGCCGTCCACACGCTCGCCCGAGTGGGTCGGGCGAGCCGCTCGCATGCTCAGCCGAGCGGCCCCCCGAGCCGTCCACACGCTCGCCCGAGCGGGTCGGGCGAGCCGCTCGCATGCTCAGCCGAGCAGCCCCCCGAGCCGTCCACACGCTCGCCCGAGTGGGTCGGGCGAGCCGCTCGCATGCTCAGCCGAGCGGCCCCCCGAGCCGTCCACACGCTCGCCCGAGCGGGTCGGGCGAGCCGCTCGCATGCTCAGCCGAGCGGCCCCCCGAGCCGTCCACACGCTCGCCCGAGCGGGTCGGGCGAGCCGATCGCATGCTCAGCCGAGCGGCCCCCCGAGCAGTCCACACGCTCGCCCGAGCGGGTCGGGCGAGCCGCTCGCATGCTCAGCCGAGCAGCCCCCCGAGCCGTCCACACGCTCGCCCGAGCGGGTCGGGCGAGCCGCTCGCATGCTCAGCCGAGCAGCCCCCCGAGCCGTCCACACGCTCGCCCGAGCGGGTCGGGCGAGCCGCTCGCATGCTCAGCCGAGCAGCCCCCCGAGCCGTCCACACGCTCGCCCGAGCGGGTCGGGCGAGCCGCTCGCATGCTCAGCCGAGCAGCCCCCCGAGCCGTCCACACGCTCGCCCGAGCGGGTCGGGCGAGCCGATCGCATGCTCAGCCGAGCGGCCCCCCGAGCCGTCCACACGCTCGCCCGAGCGGGTCGGGCGAGCCGCTCGCATGCTCAGCCGAGCAGCCCCCCGAGCCGTCCACACGCTCGCCCGAGCTGGTCGGGCGAGCCGCTCGCATGCTCAGCCGAGCAGCCCCCCGAGCCGTCCACACGCTCGCCCGAGCGGGTCGGGCGAGCCGCTCGCATGCTCAGCCGAGCAGCCCCCCGAGCCGTCCACACGCTCGCCCGAGCGGGTCGGGCGAGCCACTTGCATGCTCAGCCGAGCAGCCCCCCGAGTCGTCCACACGCTCGCATGGTCAGCCGAGCGGCCCCCCGAGCCGTCCACACGCTCGCCCGAGCGGGTCGGGCGAGCCGCTCGCATGCTCAGCCGAGCAGCCCCCCGAGCCGTCCACACGCTCGCATGGTCAGCCGAGCGGCCCCCCGAGCCGTCCACACGCTCACCCGAGCGGGTCGGGCGAGCCGCTCGCATGCTCAGCCGAGCAGCCCCCCGAGCCGTCCACACGCTCGCATGGTCAGCCGAGCGGCCCCCCGAGCCGTCCACACGCTCACCCGAGCGGGTCGGGCGAGCCGCTCGCATGCTCAGCCGAGCAGCCCCCCGAGCCGTCCACACGCTCGCATGGTCAGCCGAGCGCCCCCCCGAGCCGTCCACACGCTCACCCGAGCGGGTCGGGCGAGCCGCTCGCATGCTCAGCCGAGCAGCCCCCCGAGCCGTCCACACGCTCGCATGGTCAGCCGAGCGGCCCCCCGAGCCGTCCACACGCTCGCCCGAGCGGGTCGGGCGAGCCGCTCGCATGCTCAGCCGAGCAGCCCCCCGAGCCGTCCATGCTCGGTTTTGTTCGCAATTCGTCCCGGGTAGGTACGACGACGAGCGAAGCGAGGCGGAGTGTTAGGTAAACTGTGACCCTACAGCGCGCGAGCCGAGCGAGCGAAGCGAGCGTGCCGCGGTAGCAGCCGGCGAAGCGCCAGAACCGATTTTTTTTTGTAGTACCTACATTACGAGCGGGAAGAATTGCGATCGGGAAGAATTGTCGAACGGGACGAATTGCGAACGGGACCATATGCGACAAAAGGGCATGCTCGGCCGCATGCGTTCGGTAGAATGTGCTCGCCTCGCGACGTTTACACTACTCAGCTGAGCATGCGTCCAGTGTGGACAGACCTATTGATAGTTAACTAGTGCCTACGCCAAATCTTGGGAATGGTGCCAAAGCGGAGTCGGGCTTGTTTGGGGCACTACCAGGGAAAACGCTAAAAGGATGATGAGTCATTAATAGTTATAATGATATTCATTGGAATTACCTACATGCAGCATGACGTTATTTACGTCACTAGCACCAAAAGTACGAGCCCTGTTTATCAATTACTATCTGCCCACGCGGCTTCGCCCGCGTATTGCAAAGAACGCAGGCAAATCCGCGGGTTATAATATAGCCTATAATCGTCCTGAAAGACCATTCCACGCGTAGGTACATTATTTAACGAGGGGCGTAAGTGGAATATTGCAAACAAGAGTCTATCAGGCGCCCGACGCCGAAAGCGGAGGGCTTTTGATGGATGACTCGAGTGCAATATTCTTACGCCCGTGTTATACACAATGTTTTACATCACATTTGCGAGGAAATAAATAACTACAAAAGACAGAAAAATCTATGTTTCATACAAGCGCACCAATCAAAGATTTTCGAAATTGACCACTTCGATCACTTCCAGATCAGTGCGAGCGGAGCGCGCAGCTTCAATATTTCAACCATTCACAGAGCAGTATACTTGCAGTGCATGGCCTACTAGATTTTTTTTCAACCAATCACATAGCAGAATTCTTGTAGCGCGCGGCCATCTAGATTTGCTTAAACCAATCAGATCATACACAAGCACATTACTCCCTCGAGAGCTGTAAAATACCATTACTCCCGCGGGAACAATTTAGTATACAGTACTACTGTATACAGGTATGGACTAACACTATTTATGAGCAAGTGTGCAGAAAAATATTTTTTGAAATCGGATATGGGGTTCCGGAGTTTACCCAAAACAAAACATACAAACTTACAAGGCTACAATCAGATTTTTCCTCTTTATAATATTAGTATAGAGTATAGATATAACAATATCATAAGGATAGTAAAATAGGTAAAGTAGTGCCTCGAATTACCGGTACGAACCAGCCCGTTGTAACAAAAGTGTAATATAATTGCAACACACAAGTTCGTGAGTGCACGAACGTGTGAATTGGCGACTTGAGAGCGGCAACGGGGATTGTAGTTGCTCTCCTACATTGGCACTGGTTGGGTGTCTAAACATACCTACTTATTATGGATTGGATATTCGGATACATATTTACCTACTCTAGGCAAAATATGGAGTAAGTTTCTTAAAAATATTATTTGTGATTATATTTTTGTTTCAGTTTTCAATCTAAGTTCAAACAGTTGCTAGTTTATGTGTATCATTTTATATTTAGGAGATTTTGCGTCAGTTTTTTTTCAAATTTCGTTAATTTAATGAATTGACGGTATATTAAATATTTCATCGATGTGAATACTTAAACATGCATTTATATTCATTTAATTTGTTTATTTAGAAATCCCGCGATTTTATGTATTAAATACAATGGGGAATGGATGAAAATTTTAGAAGTGCCTGTTTTTTTTTTGGTGATAGGAATAACCTTCCTTAGCACCAGAAAAAAGTTGCAGACTTTTCAGGTGCGTCAATTATTTTTGAAAATTATAAACAGTTTCCTCACTTACGTTTTGGATTTAGGACGGCGAATGAGAAACTTTCCTTGATTCGTCTAATGTTACAAAAAATATTTTGAATATTACAAATGACAATGACAAATATAGCTGCTGCAGGTGTCAATATCATTTACCACGGATTTTAAGATATTTTTTGTAATATGAGACGAATCAAGGCAATTGTCTCATTCGCCGTCCTAAACCCAAAACGTAAGTGAGGAAACTGTTTATAATTTTCAAAAATAAGCGACAATTATTTTTCAAAAATAATTGACGCACCTGAAAAATCTGCAATTTTTTTCTGGTGTTAAGGAAGGTTATTCCTAACACCAAAAAAAAAACAGGCACTTCAAAAATTTTCATCCATTTCCCCATTGTCCGCATCCATACAGCTGACCAACAACGCCTTTCCGATCCCTAGTTTTTTATTTACTAATTAGGTAATAGGTTAATTAGGTTGTATGTTTAGTCCGCGACTGCGTCCGTGTACTCGTTAATCGCCTTATAAGATGAATACTACACCTTTACAAAATCGAATAGCAAATATGCTATTAAACTTCTCACAGGCGCAGCATCAATCACCACTTTAGAGGATGATTTCTGGGATAATAACCTTCACAGTTCAGCGGTATGAAATCGGTTCAGAGGTATGAAAAGGTAACAGATAAACAGAGTAACCCCCGCATTTATAATATTAAGTATGGATTGTAGATAGCCTGATGACATTCAAGAAGCTACCGGGTAACTTGTCATAAGCACATTTGTTTTTAAAATAAATCATTTTCAGAATGCTGCTTTCATAAAAATCCCTAATATAATAGTAGTTTATCGACACCCATATCATAAATCCTCTAGAGTTCGGAAACCATATATAACGACCACCATAATTGAAAATGAAAATGAAAATGAAAATGTTTTATTTCATAGATTGCTAGGTTACATTGAAAATAAGGTTGGGTCTTCCTAGTAGGTAAAAAATACCTGTGTCAGGAAGACCCGCTCCTCCAAAAAAAAGCAGTTAATGTTAATTTCTTATATGTAGGTAAATATTTATAACATAAAATAAAAACAAAGACGAATTAGGTATCACAGGCATAGTGTCGTGACCCTAAAGTTGAGTGTGTGTGTGTGTGTGTGTGTGTGTGTGTGTGTGTGTGCGCGCCTGTGTGTGCGCTTGTGAGTGTGTGTGTTAGTGTGTGCGTGCGTGTGTGTTAGTGTGTGCGTGCGTGTGTGTTGTTTGATAAAGTAGGTATATATTATATATAACATTTTCCATTTTGTTATGTTTTACTAACTATAGAATTAAATTTAGATTAATACAAGATTAAGTAACAGTTCAGTATCTTCATAACTTAGCATCTTTAACCATTCCGTTAGAGACCTCTTACAATTATATTTCTTTTGTTGATAGATATTAATTTTAACATTTATTTTATTATAAAGGTATGCTGCACGTGTCTTATACTGCCTTTTAGCAAACAAAGATCTATATGTTGTAAGTGGGGCAACGGTGTTTTTACGTCTTCTAGTTAGAAGCGTTGGATTAAATTTTAGTGTTTTATGTAACTTTAATGTTGTATGGAGGATATACAGTTTTCGCATTGATAATTTGTCACTAATTTTATACAGTTCATTTGTGGGAAATCTGTATGGCCTCAAGTACATTACCTTTAACAGACACCGTTGCCCTCTTTCAACCTCCAAGAATTTGGATTTAGTTGCTCCACCCCAGATGGTGATACAGTAGGTCATGATGGATTCCGCTAACGATACATATAGTTGGTTAAGTAGTGTCTTGTTTGCAATATGTCGAAGAATTTTAAAGATCCATACCAATTTTCGAATTCTACCATTTACAAATTCAATATGCTGATGCCAAGATAGGCGCTGGTCTAAGATGACACCAAGGTATTTAGTGGAACTAGCCCTCTCAATGTCCTTACAGTTACATAGAAGGCGATCAGTAAGTGAACAGGTGTGTATTTTGAGGTTTAGGTTAGTCTGTGGTTGAGTGCTATTGTACTTGGTAAAACAAATGTAGTTCGTTTTTTTAACGTTTAAAGTGAGGAGGTTGGATTTTAGCCACGAGGATACCCTACCAAGACCCACATTTGCATTCACGAACACCGACTCCCAGGAATCACCCTCAAAGACGATGACAGTGTCATCAGCATAAGACTGGATATTACCGTGGTTTACATTTAGGTTAATTAGATCGTTGATGTAGATTAAAAATAACGTGGGCCCCAAGATACTTCCCTGGGGGACGCCAAAAGTGATGTCAACTTCATTGCTTATGTGGTCTCCCAACTTAGTTTTTTGAGTGCGACCATGTAGATAGTCACTTAGCAATCTCAGTGGGAGTCCCCTAATACCAACGCACTCCATCTTGCGTACGAGTGTGGGGAGAGAGACGGTGTCAAAGGCCTTTTTTAAATCGAGAAACACAGCTAAGCATTTTTTTCCACTTTCTATTTTGTCTATAATTAGGTTTGTGAGTGAAAGAATCGCGTCCTCAGTGGATCTAGATCGCCGAAAGCCAAACTGGAAGTCAGAAATGATGTTAAATTTATCTAAATATGCTATTAGTCTATTATTTATTAGTTTTTCAATTATTTTAGAAATAGCTGGCAGTACTGATATTGGTCTGTAGTTGTTGACGTCGTCTCTCTCACCACTCTTGTACACAGGAGTGACAATAGATTGTTTAAGTGGGCCGGGGAACATTCCTGTGCAATAATTGCAACCAGTAACGTAACATCAGCGTTTTATCTGTGCCAGTGTTATTATAATGTATGAAAAATCATAATAGCATCGACAATCGATGTTGTTATGGAAATCAGGTCCGGTGTTGGGGTCGTGCAGCATGATGTAGTTGGTCATGATTTGAAATCTAGTCTGCCATGGCGGTGCAATGGCGGTTATTCTAATGGTTCCCGAACACATAATTGAGGATTTATAACATGTGGGTAGATAAAATAGTGTATGTAACTGTACATTATTAGGCATTAAAACACTCCTGTGATGTTATTATGAAACTCGCCTTCAGCTCGTTTTATAAACCCATACTCTTGTTTATTGCCCCTCCTTATGCACAGTCACATAACCTACTATTATGTGACTGTACATAATGAAGGTACTAAACACGAGTGTGGGCATAATAACATCACACAAGTGTTTTAATGCCTAATTATGTACAGTTACATACACTACTTTATCTATCCACATATCATAAGCCTCCATGATGCATTATGGAGCCGCATATTATGACCGGCATCGCTGCGTTGTTTTCTGGCAGCTGTCATTGTTTTTTTTTTAAATTCTTAGACAATTAGAGTCGGCCCCAACTATCATATCGTTCGATATCTTACTTACGTGCGACATTTGTCAAATTTGTTTGCAAATTGACAATTCATTTCGAACCAAACGTCATCTCGACTGATATTAGAATAGAGGTCAAATCAAATTTCGTTGTTTTTCAGAGATGTTCGAAATTTGAATGAAATAATATCATCGAAATCGATGTTATTATTTAGCAATTATAACATTTTCACAGATAAGAAATTTGTTCTAACAAAACAGTCTATTTTTATTGTGGTCATAATGTGCGGTTCTTGAACATCATAGAGGGTTTAAGATATTTGGATAGATAAAAATATGTTTACTCCAAATTATAATAAAAAGATGTTATACGTTTCTTCCTCTATAATGAATCTATTATTATATAACAGTATAATATTTTTAACAATTAAAAACGGCCCTTGTAACAGTTCCTAACACAAATTTATCTATAGCTCCCCTATATTTTAGTAACACTTGTCCCAATCAAAAGATAATAAAAATAAAAAATAAATAAATGTTTTGTATAATAACTATACAGTCAATACGTAATGGATGTTTTTTTTCTATGGGGTAACTCAGACACGTTCTTCACTAAGGAAATTGTATTTTTCACGTAAATACTACTCAGTAATTTTATCAGGAACCACTGTTCAGAGTCCGCAGTAAGCTCGATTCTCCATACAAACGTAGTTACGCTCTCATTTTAAAACGACTAGCTAGTTTGCTCTGAAACTTTGTACTTAGAATAAGTTAAGTACCATCCGGTCTGTAATTAGTTTATGTAGCTTCAGACACCATAGTAAAAAAATACAGCAAATCCAAGTTTTTCATACAAAACTTGTTTTTGGTGTATTTCGTTTGTTTTATAAACTGGAGTCATATAAACTAATTACAGACCTAGATAAACCTCTTGTCATTGTGTATGCAAAGTTTCGTTACAATCCAAGACGAAGTTTTAAAATGAGAACGAAACTCCGTTTGTATGGGAAGGTGAAATTCGGCCGAGCTCACTGCGCACTCTTAACACGTTGCGTCGGTTTTGTATAAATCAAGTCCACATAGTGCGGGTGACACGATATACTGATAAATCTGATAAATTGATAATACAATAAGAATGAATGCGTAAAGTTGGGTCATATCATTTTACGATACTTATTCATCAGTCATCACTCAAAATTACTAGGTGGGTAATTGATAGAAATAAATACAATTAGTATCGCGTCGCTATAAGCCACTAATTATTTTTACGTCATACCCGGCCATAAAGTAGGAATTACCGCACGCTATGCGTGCGGAAAACCCCACTTCCTGGCCAGATAGAGAAGTAAAATGTTGTACTCACCACGGGCGGTAATAAAGAAAGCCTCAGAGCGCATATTTATCGCCCTTGCCTTCGGCTCGGGCGTCAAATACCTGCGATCTGAGACATTCTTTGTTTTACCGCCCTAGGTAAGTAATGTACTATTATTAGTTAGTCAAAACAAAAGTATAATCCCCTAATGTCTGAAAACATGCAATATATATACGGTAGTTCTGATTAATAATGGTAGGTAGGTATAATGATGGTAGTCCTAATATCCAGAAAATATGAGTGTTAAAGTTTTGGAAATACTAGTCTTGACACTCTTGATGCACATCCAACCACCACAATCTAAACAGATTACCGAATCAGTTATTATTTACGAGATGTTAGCATGCGCATGTATTATATAAAGGGCGGGGCCGTAACAGGAGCAAATAGTTAAAAACATGATTGCTTAGAATATCTGCATGCGCCATTTTTTTATACCAATATAGTGACATTTGTTTAATTTAGAAAAAAAAAGTAATCAACGTTCGCGACGTCGTAACTTTTAAGCCATCATATTATCTTGTTGAATCGAGAAATGTGTGACTGCGGCCGTATTTTTTAACATGATTATTTAAGACTTCTGTTAGAGTCTGGCCAGTAAAAGATGATCCTGAGATTTATTTAAAACTTTTTTTATATGGCCACAGTAATATCAGTGTCAAATGTGTCAAATACCTTAAATTAGTATGATGTCGTATTCTAAAAAAGTAACTGTGCCATAATAAACTGGACGGTTTTTGCTTTTTAAGAGAATTAAAGAGTGACATACCTACAGTTAAATTATAATGTGTAGTCAAAATTTTAATTTTGGATAGTGATTTTGATTATTCTTCTTAAATATAAAGTAGAATAAATTCAAAGTGCTTTATTTCATATATAACTGTACTTCCTTCTGCTTGATCAGTTGCCTTGAGTGTATTGTAGAAATAATAATTGTTCAAGTACCATTATTATTCTATTGCGTTAACAACACAGTTTTTTTTAATGAGCCGCTCTTTTTTCTTAGCTCATCTTTTACTGGCTAGACTCTAATGTAATTATAGTTGTTACACAATAAATTTGTTCATTTAAAGTGAAATAATATATGTACATATACCAGTCAACTTAAGCGAGTAAACTCGTACGTATAAGTTTTTTATGGGACTTTCCATAACAAAGAACTTTTTGCTCTTGTTATTATACCACCCCGTGTAAATGTATATGCTAGCCGCATTTCCTATCGAGTTAAATTTAATGAAATACATTCTTATTTAAAAATTATGACATTGATGACTGAGCGGAGAACAAAACAATTATTTAACAGGATTTATGGCAAATTATTAATTTTCATTGGTTTTAGATAACAATGAAGCTAAATGTTGAATAGGTTAGCAATAACACCCCGCCAAAAATCGATGCAGTTTGATAATGAAACGAATATGAGACATAAGACTTAACGCACATACAGACACGCACTTGTCATGATTACGCGGCAAACATTTTGCGATGATTTAAATTTCGGTAGTGAAACAGTTTTACAAGAGTGTAATAATCAAACAATAATCAAGCCGGTTGACTAAAATATACTTATGTAACGTAAAACGTTACTAATAGCTTGTTTACACTGGGTCATCAGGTGAATTCTCTGACTCAATGTAAACAAGCGCTAACGCAACTTGCATATCAAACAGCAATGTCCGTTTCGATCTTCATACAATGATATACCTATTTAAGTATCTATATTTACACGTTTTCTAAAGTCCTGGATAGTAACCGTAGAGGTTCACGTCCGATAGTTAAGTATGGTATGGTCTTAGAATAATAACGCATAGAAACGCAGTTCACGCGCAACGGTGAGGCCACTAAAACTCGGCCATAAATGGCCCAGTACGCCGATCGGTGGAACAAAATTGGTGCGTTTGTGTGCGTATTGGCGCGTGTGAATACGAGTTGATCACAACTACATGAATCCATTTTATGCCTCACGCTTGGCGCGTCGGCCGTATGAAACTATCCTTCTATGCGTTATTATTCTAAGGGTATGGTACCTCTATATGGGTGATGTTTATACCCAGACCGGGATGGGGCGGGGCGGGGGGTCGCGGGGCGGCGGCGACCGGCGTTATGGGTGGTGCAGGAGCGGCGTGTGCTCGCCCTGGGCCCAGCGGCCCTGCCGGTCCGAGCAGTTGTTCACGCAACACGCCGACACAGACGGCGTCGCCTGCAACACAACACACAACTCTCTATACATTTAAGGCGTCGTAGGCTCGTGGTATTCTCTCCCTCTCACTGAGCATAAGCGTGAGCGAGATGGAAGTGCGGATATCATGTTTTTTAATTTAATTTTTTTGTAAGTTTAAATAAATAAAAAAGTAATCACTAAGTTCCCTCAAACACGCTATTGCCGATTTTTAGAACCAATTTTAATATGTTTAGCTATTGTGCATAATTTGTTACGAATGTTTTAAGTGTAGGTATTTCAGATCTATGTTCGTGATTTTTTTTTTATCGAGCGAAAATTGCTCTTGTTTCGAATCACTGATCTCGCTGCAGAAAAGCCTCAAGATATCCGTATTTTTTTGAAGCTATATTATTATAAATAGACGCATTATATTGTTTCAAAAACTCTGTTTGCTTAACTTCGCTGAACCTATGGCGCCTTAATACGTATCACAAACACTAGCTGTGGCTAGTAAGTAAGTATTGACATACAGAAAGTGCACTGCTGAAGTAAAAACCTTGAGAATCCGTATTATGAGCTTAAACATTCGGAATTTTACTTTATTGCATACGTCTTTTTATGTGGATACATAGCGCGTCCCGACAGCGGACGCCTCCGTTTTTTTATATATGGGCCCAAACTAAGCAAGGCTACCATACGCACTAAGCGACGATACTCATATATACTTGTAAAGATTTAAATAATTATATACAAAGAATTTGGCACTCTTTGGGGGAGGCCTATGTCCAGCAGTGGACGTCTTTCAACAAAGATAACCTCCATGACCCAGGAACAAATGTTCGTGCTCATCACATAAATAAATAAAATTACCGGGATCACCAGAGGCTAAAGTGGTCGTCTAACGCGCTACTCGCACCCTCGTCAGCATGCCACACCATTATGAATCGTGTCAGTAGAATACACTCACGTGCGAAATATGAAGATCATAAAGATGCCAAATGCTGACGCTGCTGACGGACATGTCGCGCGTCCCGACAGCGGGCGCCTCAGCTAATGCGAGCCCGCTACTGTAGTCTGTGCGAGCATGTTGCCATGTATCGTGTAGGTAGATGACTCACGTGCGAGATATGCAGATCGTAAAGATGCAAGGTGCTGACGGACATGTCGCGCGTCTCGTCGGCGGGCGCCTCGACGGGCGCGAGTCCGAGCGCGCTCGCGCCGAGCCCGCTGCTCGCGCCCGCGAGCCCGTGCGAGCGCGAGCGCGACCGGTCGCCGCTCACCACTGACGTCGCCACGTCCTCCTCCTCGTCGCTCGTCTCGTCCATGTCCTTGTGAACAACACATCGGTTTAAAACAACATCTAGGCCAATTTTTTTTTAAATGATCATTAGGTTTCTTTAATCTTTTTTTAGTTAAAATTACTGTTTAGGATTTATAACGATTTAAAGTTGGCTTAACAACATGTTTGGAGAGCTGTATCTCGGTAAGTATTTGACTTACAGAGCTGGTTCTGGTCACAAAATGTAGCAATTTTAGAATACTGTAAAAAAAGTGAAGATTTTTATTAAAAAAACCGCATAGTTTAGGACTTATATTGACATTACCAAAAAAAGTGCCAAATTTTCGTGGTTTTTCGAGTGCTGCAAAGTAAGCACAGGGCTTTCGAAGCCGAAAACTTGGATATACAGTACTGGTAGTGGTCCTAACAACATATTAAAAAAGCAGAACTAGCCGTTAGCTTGCAATTTTACTGGTCAAATATGACTGGCCTAATCTGTTAAGTACCGCGCCTTCAACATTGTTCGTTTGACGACTAGTGGAAATTAATTGCTCTATCCGTTCGCAGTGCGGAAAACTTTAAAAAAGGCGATAAATTCGCAGTGCAGATACAGATTCCATATATACAGTTTTTATAAAACAATAAATATATAGAAAAAAAAAGTAAAAATCCATATTATGTTTTCGTCTCCAAAGTTGTAATTATAACTTTGACTGCATTCATAGTTCCAAAATAAAGGAGCAGACTCGTTCACATACATAGTTAGTTTTATTCAAGACTTATGTGTATAATACATGCTTGTATGGTTTGTATTATACATATACACCTTCCTCTTGAATCACTCTATCTATTAAAAAAAACCGCATCGAAATCCGTTGCGTAGTTTTAAAGATCTACGCATACATAGGGACAGACAGACAGATAGACAGACAGCGAAAAGAGACTTTATTTAATACTATGTATTGATGACGAAATTGCATCAAAGTAGTCCATTCAAAAAGCAACTCTACCAAGATAAAAAATTCAAATTCCAATTACAGTTTTATAAATAAGGCAGTCAGATTTAATAATCACAACTATAATAGAAAGCTAGTTTTCACTTCTCATGCTCGCAAAGTTCGCCTTTGTGCTGGATGTATGCTCCACAAAATGCCACTTTTATGCTCTAGTGCACAAAGTTAAGTTGTTTTAAAGACTAAGATAATCGGGTCTAACAGCCACACACACAATAAAACTTCGTAGAATAAACTTGTCATTTGATTTGATTTGCTTTAATAAATTTCACAACCGCGTTTTCCATTACTAAATGAATAAAACCAGATAAAATAGGAGTCAATTATTATTTTAAAACGTATTGAACAATTAAATTACTTGGTATGAAGTCTAACATCTAGTCTAAAAAGTTAAGTGACAGGAATAAGCTATTATTTTATTTTATTTTGCAATTATTTGTTATTTTCTCGCAATCGAAGTGAAAAGCAGTGTGTATAACTCGGGCATAAATTAACCACTCGACTTAACTATATATAAACATCTCAGGTTAAATGGCTCTTTTTATGCCCTTGTTGTACAATCTACTATTAACACATTCAGTGCCGGGAACCCAATATCGAGTATGAAGAGGAAAACCTCGGGATCGGCTACGTACGTAGCGGTTCGCGGCACTGAATGTTTTAATGGGGGTGTTCTTAAAGTAGCTTAATGCGATTAAGGTGATACGTGGTCCTAAAGATATAGAAAATAAATTTTACATTTCAGTGTTTTTTAGGGTTCCGTAGCCAAATGGCAAAAAACGGAACCCTTATAGATTCGTCATGTCCGTCCGTCTGTCTGTCTGTCTGTCCGTCCGTATGTCACAGCTACTTTTTTCCGAAACTATAAGAGCTATACTGTTGAAACTTGGTAAGTAGATGTATACTGTGAACCGCATTAAGATTTTCACACAAAAATCGAAAAAAAACATTAAGTTTTAGGGGTCCCCATACTCAGAACTGAAACTCAAAAAATGTTTTTTCATTAAACCCATACGTGTGGGGTATCTATGGATAGGTCTTCAAAAATGATATTGAGGTTTCTTACATCATTTTTTTCTAAACTGAATAGTTTGCGCGAGAGACACTTCCAAAGTGGTAAAATGTGTGTCCCCCCCCCCTGTAACTTCTAAAATAAGAGAATGATAAAACTAAAAAAAATATATGATGTACATTACCATGTAAACTTCCACCGAAAATTGGTTTGAACGAGATCTAATAAGTAATTTTTTTTTAATACGTCATAAATCGTAAACCGCAATTTATTTCACGGATCCTTTCATGTGCGAGTCCGACTCGCACTTGGCCGCTTTTTTTAAGCATAGTTGTATATCATAAATGCAACTCAACTTAGTAATAAGCATGGATTAAATATGCCGTTACCACGCAAAAGGTCCAGTTTGTCGATTGTCTATAAAGACGATTTTAAATCGCATCGGTTTGCCAATATCACCTTACTGACTACCGGCAATGCGGACATTTTGTATAGGAACGATACAAATACTGAATGCAACACTTACGGGCAATCTGTATGGTTGCCGCTGCTGGTAGTAGGAGAGCACGGCCGGAAGAGGAGTATTAGTGCCAAATATACTCTGCTGTATATACGAGCCAAGCATCGTTTTGTTCTGTAACGAAACATACATTTTATTTTTATAAATAAGGGTACGTTTTACAATTAACGTCTGTCCCACTAAACGGTTTACACGGTTTGACTGTGGGCTTAGTCTCTTCGCTAACTAAATTCTGATTTACTATTACTATACTTATATTTTTAACCATTCATTATATCAGTTCCTGTGCTATCTATGAAACAATTAAATAGTTTTCTTTTAAATGTTGCTCTATTGGCGTCCAGTCTGATATCTGCTAGCACGCAGTTATGTAGGCGTTTCCGCAGGCATCTATCGCCATTGTAATTGGTTACCCTTGGTATGTCGCATTTGCCCGTATTTAATATAACAATCTTAACACGGACGTGACTAAGTTATAATAAGCACGATGTATTATGTATTTTTAAAAAGAGGTACCAAATCAACCCTAAAATTAAATAAAAAGCCGGCAGCTGTCATCTCAGATACGGCCCAATAATCCACGTCCACGTTTCTCTCTTGCTTTAAGCATGGGTTAAAAACAGACCGAGATGTAGTGCACGCCGATTATTTGGCTGTATCTCATAGAAAACTTTGTAACGGCCGTACGTAACTTACGATTACTGATTGATTGAAACTACCGAGCCATAAGGCTGCACCAACTTACAATTACAGACCGATCAACTTTAAATATGGCACCGCACCTGCAGCGGTAAGTTCGTTAGAAGCTGGACCAATAGGGAACATTACGCAAAACTCTTCGTAGGTGGCGACACTAGCAGCGTTGACATTGTATCTCGTTCCCACTTGCGGTATTGTCTATGCAAGCATTCTTGTCACTCATTCGACAATCAATTGTGCATGTGTGTGTGAATCCCTATATTTCTATACTGATTTACTGTTAGTGGTAGTGCTGCCTCTGGCGGCAGAACATGGCAGTAATGTTCCCTATTCTCCATACATTCGAATTTTAACGAACCAGGCCAGGCGAGCGCGACTCACTCCCTCCAACTTGTGTCTCGGACGTGGTCATTAAGGTGGTTCGACTCCATACAAAACGTAATTTGATATTCGTAGGCTAACGGCGTGATAATTTAAGAAACTTATGTAACCAACTTTCATAAATTGGCTTTCCATATCCGAGAATAAACTTGTATAAACAAGAATAATTTGAGAAATAAGTTTGGAACGTGATACTTTGGGAAAACTATTTACGCCGTTAGCCTGCGAATGTATAAAATAACTCGTCCGCAGCTTGTGGCGAACACCTCAATTTGCGCCAGCTCTTAGTATAGATAGATGAAAATGTAACTCACGAGCGCGTTATTCGTGGGCACGGCGTGGTGCATGCTCTGTCGCAGCGAGCGCAGGAACTGGCGCTGCGCGGGCTCGGCGGGCTGCCAGCCGGGGTGCCGGCACGAGAACGCTACTAGCGACAGCTCCGTCTTGCCGCCCTCGCCTTGGTTGTACTGCATGTTGCCTGGACGAGACGTAACAATACGGGTGTAGACTCAACATGTATTTATTACTCCAGAAGAAAGAAGGCAAAACAATATGCCTACTAACGAGAATCCCATTCAGACATCTCAAAAAATCACGAAGCTAAAAAGTATTTTTCACAATCGTGTTGTAATAGAGAGTTTTTTAGTCGAGTACCGTGTTTAGGCCACGAAGCTTGCTGAGTGGCCTAAGTAAGGTACGAGATTAAAAAGCTTGATTATAACACTATTGTGAACAATACTTTTTGTACGAGTTCATTAAAATTAGTTTTCTACGAGTCAATTGAATTAACCTGGGGTCGCCCACCATATAACACAAACTGACATTGAAATTTGAATCAACTAACGTAAGAAGTATAGTTGAATTTCGTTTGTTTCAAAAAAGGTCAAAACAAAACAAATGCAACTCTATTCCTACCCAAAATGGTTTAAATTCCTTTAAATAATTTTGGCCGTATATATACGGCCGCGGTATAGGACGAGTAACTATTATAAATATACTAAACTATTAGTACGACATCAACGAGTAAACTCAATAATCAAAGAGATTCTATTGGTCCAATTCATTACAGTTCGGTAAAGCAGCCACGTGATTGGTCGAATTTATTTTAGTTCTATTTTCAATTTTTTTTCGGTTGTCTGGAGCGTATTGAAACAGTTATTTCGATTGTTTCGACAGTAACATGGACTACAACTATGAAAAGAGTGACGTTGCAGTATTCTCTATGAAACCTTAATACACAGATTTTAATCGACGAGTACAAAAACTATTTATTGTGATTACTAAAGTGCATTAAGCTCTTTTTTATTGCGACGTTGCCACCGATGTTGCGAAGTTTCGCGTCGCTATTCACAGACATCAAAGTGACAGCTACCACTCACTAAATTCATCCTTTTTTGGAAAAATAATCTTTACCATTTTATTAAAAGGGATAATTTCCACGGAGAAGCGATAGTTATCCAGTTTTTATTTACAAAAACCGACATAACTAGTTTTTTTGTTTTTTTTTTCTTGCTGAATTTGACTTGAGTTTATTTTACATTTTTTACTCCTAATAACCTAAGGAAGCCATGGTTAAAATCTGTCGGTACCTACGCACTCTGTATATTTTTGAATACTAAACACGAGCGCCAGTAAGTAACCAATTTATAGGATAAGATGTACTAGTAGAAAAATAACTATCCAATTACCTCTTGCTTTCTCGGCATGTTTGCCCGGGGCTTGCCAATCAGGGTGTCCGTGGCGCCGGATGTCCAACTGGAAAAAATAACAAACCGAATACAATACATTTGTTTTCCTGACCTTATGTGAAGGCATATGTCATACATATTTCTGTGCATGCATTTTCAGCCAACAATACTGTACCTTAGCATTTCGTGGCAAATAAAATTTATACTAGAGCTAAAGATTCAAAAGTGTTAGACCCATGGGCCTATAATACTCAGGACAAGCTATGGTAATAATGACCGACGACCAACAGATATTTTAGTATACAAATCTCAATTAGTGTCACAGAAAGATATATCATTCGTTGTCCTGGTCACAGTTCCACTTTTTTCTATTTACCGCACCTGAGTTAGTATGAGGTTGCGGTAAATAAACCATTACCCGCCTAAACTGAGTAGGTTGTTTATGGTGAACCGCTTAATTTAGCTGCATAGAAGCCTTTCCGTCCCTTAAGCTGGAAACGCACTGACAGCGGTGGCGGCGCGGTGCAGTGCAGTGCGGTGGTAGTACCGGTTGTAATGTTCGAGCTCATATGAATGGGTCCGCACAAAATACCGCGCCGCGCCGCGCCGCGCCGCGCCGCACCGCGCCGCTCTTTGCGGATCCTTTCATATTAGCTCGAACATTACAACCGGTACCGCCTCCGCGCCGCACCGCGCCGCGCCGCCACCGCTGTCTGTGCCAATTTGTATGCGGGCTATTAAGGGCTAAAGAAAACTAAGATGTATGCTTCTACGTTTATGTAGGCAAAATGATGTATATAGGAATATTAGACGCGAGCGTTGTTGTCGCCGCCGTCTGAGCTAGTGGAGCTAGAGGAGATTGTGGCAACGCAACATTGTTCATTCTTTCCTTTTTGTGTATTGTTATTATTAAGTGTGTATTTTAGTTACATAATTGTTCATTATTAGGGTTCCGTAGCCAAATGGCAAAAAACGGAACCCTTATAGATTCGTCATGTCCGTCCGTCTGTCTGTCTGTCCGTCCGTATGTCACAGCCACTTTTTTCCGAAACTATAAGAGCTATCCTGTTGAAACTTGGTAAGTACATGTATTCTATGAACCGCATTAAGATTTTCACACAAAAATCGAAAAAAAACATTAAGTTTTAGTGGTCCCCATACTCAGAACTGAAACTCAAAAATTTTTTTTTCATCAAACCCATACGTGTGGGGTATCTATGGATAGGTATTCAAAAATGATATAGAGGTTTCTAACATCATTTTTTTCTAAACTGAATAGTTTGCGCGAGAGACACTTCCAAAGTGGTAAAATGTCCCCCCCCTCCCCAACCCCCTCCCCCCCCCTGTAACTACTAAAATAAGAGAATGATAAAACTAAAAAAAATATATGATGTTCATTACCATGTAAACTTCCACCGAAAATTGGTTTGAACGAGATCTAATAAGTAGTTTTTTTTTAATACGTCATAAATCGTAAACCGCAATTTATTTCACGGAACCCTTCATGTGCGAGTCCGACTCGCACTTGGCCACTTTCATTTTTATACTTTTTTTTATTTATGATATTGCATGTGTATCTGTCGTTGTTGCCCACCGTGCTCTCGCCGAATGAACCCAGCGGAAGACCAGCGCTGGCTGCAAAGCTAGCAACATGGCGAGCAGGGTCTTTAGGGTATTTCTTTTGTATGTGTTTTTGTTGTCACGAATAAATATTTGAATTTGAATTTGAAAAAAAATTACTTACAAGAAATGCTCGTCTGTAGAAATGTGTACTCTACTAAAGTTAGAGCACTTTCTTCGCTGTACCTGTGCGAAGGAGCAGACGTCGCCGATGCCCAGCACGCTGACGGTGAAGTTCCGGTAGAAGTCAACGATGTCGAGCGCGCGCGAGCGCAGCCGGTACAGCACGAGCGGGCTCAGCAGGGGACTCAGCAACTCGAACACTATGTAAACCTGTGCGTTGTATATTAACATTATTTCAGTTTCCTTGTCTTTTTACGCAATACGGTAATCGGCAAGAAATAGTATTTTATGCAACTGTTGTATAAGAAGGGTCTTAAAAGGCGAGTGGCGTGGGTTGCGATGCGAGCCTTGGCGAGCATCGCAATTAAAGACGCCACGAGCGTTTTTAGACCAGTTATACACCGTTGCATACAATACTTTTTCTACGACAAATTTTAAATAAATAGCAGACTAAAGAATAGTTAAACTTTTCAGGCAGCAAGTTTTCTATTCGTACTTTTGCTACTCACGCAATTTCTTCAGGAGTGCAGTTATTAATTTCTTCGACCATGTTAAAAGGAACGCACACTTTTGTCTTCACAAACACGAATAAAATCTTAATAGTTTAGGATTAATAGTTTATCATCTTTCGTCTTTTCATTTTGAACTGTATTTTGGTGGGAAATCGGAAATGTGACAGCTCTTGCTTATGGTTTGTTTTTTTTTTTTAATTTGTTTGCACTTGCCATCCGAACCAAACCGAATCCGGACCCGGACCGAATTCGAAATGTTTATTTTTATAAATAATACCAAGAATTTATAAAACATGTAATTTAACACACAATAGATGATGATTTATTATTATTGTAGTAAATAATGTATAATATACAAATGTTAAATCGTAAATAAATACTTTTATTTCGAAATATTTGTTTATGAAGTTGGCACCACTGCAATATAGCGGCATTAGCGGCCGATTTAAAAAAAGTTAAACAGTGCTTTTATGAAAAATGTATGAACCAAAAAAGTACTCTAAACAGTGCGTTTTTGGGCCATAGAGCATAGAGTTTTGCGATGACTTATTAGTGGTGTCATTGTATTTGAGCTACAGCCTATATAAATGACAGATAACGGTACAGGAGTAGAAAAAAATAATTATTTTTGTACTCGTCGATTAAAATATGTGTATTAAGATTTAATAGAGAATACTGCAACGTCACTCTTTTCATAGTTGTAGTCCATGTTACTGTCGAAACAATCGAAATAACTACTTTTCGATACGCTCCAGACAACTAAAATAAATTCGACCAATCACGTGGCTGCTTTACTGAACTGTAATGAATTGGACCAATAGAATCGCTTTGATGTCGTACGCTCGTTGATGTCTTTTAAGATATCAACAAGCGTACGAGCGATGAGCTGCACTTCGTTTCAACAGTATCGAGTTTGTTTAATTAGTTCAGTTGACTCGTAGAAAATTAATTTTAATGAACTCGTACAAAAAGTATTGTTCACAATAGTGTTATAATCAAGCTTTTTAATCTCGTACCTTACTTAGGCCACTCAGTAAGCTTCGTGGCCTAAACACGGTACTCGACTAAAAAGCTCTCTATTATAACACGATTGTGAAAAATACTATTTTACGCTACCTTACCAATAAACTTCGAAAATATTCGGTAAAGCTACATTTGTTTTGCTTTTTACAAGCTTTTTATTAACTTGCAATGTATGTAACTATGTATGTACGGGTGGAATCTTGCAACTCAATTTTGAGTAAGGGTGTAAAGAGCTGAAATTTTGGGTAAGGGTAATATAGTTTGGATGACAGTTCAATATTATGGCACCATCGAGCTGATTTGATGATGGAGACAGAAGGTGCCCATGGAAATTCTGTACTTAACCGACGTTGGGCTCGTCAGAATCGTCTCAATGAGCAGTTGATGACGGTATATAGAAAAGTACAGTCGGCAATAAAAGCTTGTACAGTCGCCATCACATACATCGGAGCAAACAAGCACGTCACAAACATCGGAACACACCTCTATTTTCAAGGCATTAGGGTGCATGTGCCGATATTTATGAACACCTATAGTGTACCTATGTGATGGCGACTGTACATACCACAAATTAACTTTTTGACAGAAACTTATTCTAAGGTAGGGTAAAAACCAACGTCCAACGACGACCCATGACATGAAAATTTTAAACCCGGACTACGAATGAAACCCCGCCCGGACGCCCCCTAAACTAGGACAAAACCGGGAAAACCCGGACGGATGGCGCCCAAGGTAATACAAAACTTAATTAAAATAACGCTATTTAAGGCGACGTAGGCTCGTGGTCTTCTCTCACTCTCTCTCTCTCACTGAGCATAAGCGTGAGCGAGATGGAAGTTCGTGTTCGGAAGCGCGGATACCATGTCTTTTTATTTTTTGTGCGTTTTAATGAATAAACAAGTAATAGCTAAGTTCTCTCAAACATGATATTGCCGATTTTAGAACAAATTTTAATATGTTTAGCTGTTGTCCATAATTTGTTACGAATTTTTCAAGTGTATTTGAGACATATGCTCGTGATTTTTTTCTGAGCGAAAGTCAAGAACTTAGGATTCGAATAGCTGTTGTCCCTCGAGAAAGGCCTCAAGATTGCTAATTAAATTTAGGGCAGTTGTTTTATAATCCAAACAAGCGCTACGACTTTTTAAAAATCCGTTTTCTGAGCTCACGTCGCCTTAATAGAAAATTGTGACGTCACTTTGTTAGCAGGTGAGCGCGCACTCTGCCCACATGAGTTGTTGGTTGTACTGACCGCACGAAACTGGAAGAGCTGCTGGAAGTGCGCGGCCACGTCCTTGGTGTGCGCGCGGCCGCGCCACGCGGCGGGCAGGTAGTGCACGTGCCCGAGCACTTGCACGAACAGCTCCTCGCCGCGCGCCGGGCCCGCGCAGCCGCCCGACAAACGCTCCTCCTCGCCGATCAACGCCCTAATCAAAACATACCAGTTCTATCAATAATGTGAAATGTATAGTGTATAGCACTGGCGTGTTACAGACCCATCTACTAATGTCATATTTATTGAAATCCGCCCGATAAATTAAGTGCTAGAAGCAAAATTGTGATTTCAGATTTGGTCTCCACTCACGGCCGCCATATTGTTTTTTTTTTAACTCGATGTGCTCCAACACGTTGGATTTTTTGGAATTCATCAAGTATCTTGACCTAAAGGTGGTAGCAAACTATCACTACTTAACGAGAAATTTAATCCATTACCATTATTTTGGGTTTAGCCGTAGTCGGATAAAATATTATTTATTAATGTATATCCTATTGTGTAAATCAAAGTGGATTTGAAATTCTTCCGAGCACCAAATTCGGAGATTCTTCCCTGGAAGAACATTGAGGGAAAATTTCACATGTGGATGCATTTTTCTCCACGAAGGCACGTTTTCTCGTCAAGGTTGTGTACTACAGGAGTGTGCAGAATTTATTCAGCTTTAACGTTGCTCTAGACCATGTTTTCATAGAGTACGTAGTTTTCCAACAAACCCTGAATTTCTTACGAATGGAGTACATTTCCCAAGATAGCGGCCGTTCTACAAGGTCCTGACCCGGGGACTTTTGGGAGACGAAAACAGGGCTTCCAACGAACATTCGTACCAAATTTCATCAAACTCCCCGAAATTTCGAGGTTGAACAATATCGACTGTATTAAGTCACTTGATGCTGTGAAAAAAATCGAATTTCTTGGTTACCGTACAACAAGTACAGGTAAAAATCTGAAAACTATACATTGGTAATTTCCGTAATAGGGTAAATAAACCTCGGTAGGCGAGTGCGACTCGCACTTGCCGCTATTTTTTCCTAGCCTATGGTTGTCAGGCTTTCCACTGCCTGTGGTCACATCACCCAAAAAACGGTCATAGGGTGGGTTGCACCAAATAGTCTGTAATAGTAAGCGGTATTCGTTAAAATCTGAATATACAGGGTGACTGGTAATTCGACCTATTCCTCGAAAGGGGTTATACTAGAGCTAATTTGCAACAATTTATGTCCAGTCAACCAGGGGTCAAAATACGATATTTTTTTAATTTTTCGAGTTTTTAGTTTGAAGAAAAATCGCATTGCAGCCCTAAAGTGCTGATTGTGACAAAAATGATTTTTTAACATCCAAATGGAAGTACTTTTGTCACAATCACCAGCTTAAGGCTGCAAGGAGAATTTTTTTCATACAAACTAAAAACTCGAATATCTCGGAAACCAGCGAGTTTCGACCCCTGGTCGACTGGACATAAATAGTTGCAAATTAGCTCTAGTGTAACCCCTTTCAAGGAATAGGTCGAATTACCAGTCACCCTGTATGCAAAGTTTGACAAGTTGCTATGGAATGAGAGCTACCGACGCGATTTTTAACATTGATCGGTCTTGAATCGTAACTTGGTGCAACATGCCCTAAAGCCGGGGTTATATTAGAGCCACGCCGCGTGTCGCAACGCAATCGGTTACATACTACATTTTGTATGAACGTGGTTACATTAGCTCAGTCCCGCGTGTCGTCACGCTCAATACAAAGTACGCGTTGCGACACGCGGCGTGGCTCTAATAGGGGTGTAGACTCAAAATTAATTATTACTCCAAAAGAAAGAAGGCCAAAAAATATGGTTAACGACGAAAATCCCATTCAGATATCTCAAAAAATTACGAAACTACAACCGTTTTAATATTGCTTGGTAGAGAGAGAAAACGCTAGAGGATCGTGACATCACGATCCACGAGCGTCATAGTAAATGACAATCGTTTCATATGAAGATGCGTTTTGCGGTAAAGGGACAGAATATACCCCCTCTTAAAACTTTGAACACTTATAACTTTGTGATTATTAATCCCCTGCCTTACATTTTTCTCCATTTGACAATATTTTTTATCCTTTTTCGAGAAAATACATCATTATTGGTTATTTTATTTGGTGTCTACACCCCTATTTAACGGAGGTTAAATGATGAGAGCAAGGTTAAATGAGAGTAACCTGGCGCCGGCTAATATGCAGCCCAAGATGGTGATGATGGTGAGCACATGCTCCACGGTGAGCACGTCTTCGTCGTACACCGAGAGCATAACCAACACGCCGAGCACGCTCGCCGAGAAGAACATCACGTTCCTGTAACACAGACCATGTTGTATGCCACTTGTACGTCAACAATTACATCTAAGTTTACCAGAGCATAGAATACTAGACAGAGGACAAGCCGCCGGCGGCCGCGTCGCAGTTGTTAGCTCAATGGGCATACTCTGCCATACTGTGCACGCGTGCTGATCGCAGAGAATATTACGTTTCTTTTCAAAATGCCTGATATAATGCGCGTGTATTGTCCAATAAGAGCGTAGGTATACAAGTGTGTGTGTGTTTTAGATATGTGCGTGCTCTGCTTTGTCTTGTCAATTACTTGGGCTTTGTGTGGGTTAATGTACTTGCGACGGACGTACTCAATACAAATCGGCCGGCATGTCCGATCTCCTTATATTCATACATCTGTGAAGTTTACCGATCGGACCCTGAGGCTATTGAGTTATATGCGAGCAGAACCAGGTATCTGGTAAAGCTGGGTAAGTAAGAGCAACCTGAGGTTGCTGACTGGTATCGTAACTGGTCACAACACTTTAAATAGATACTTAAAGGTAACAGGTATTAGTAACGATGCTTCCTGCCGCTGCCCACACTGGGAGGAAGAAACAAGTCAGCCCGTACGACTATTTAAGTGTATGTAATTTTATTAAATTAAGAGAAAATTATTCTCCTTTTGTTGCAAACGGTACAACCACTACAAATGCAATTCCATGTTCTCGATAATTCATCTATATCTATATTGATAAATAAAGAAGAATGTCACTGTAATGGGTAATCTCCGGAACTATTAATACAATTTCATAGTAAAAAGGAATAAAGGAAGGGTAATGAGAGTGTTCGCCAACAAACTTTCAAGCAGTTTGGCGAGAATTTGTGCATGTACATAAACAGTATAATTATTTAGGTTAAATAAATAAATAATATAAAAACTTTCACTTGCGTACAGAATGGACTTTCCGGATGGACATAGGCTACATGTTTGTCCCGCGAGTTTACCTGCGTTTTGCTACGTGAAGCCGCGCGGGCAGTTAGATTAGTACAAAAAATAACGGTTGTGATGGGCGACGAGAAGTTGGCCAGGCGACCGCTCTATTAGTACTACGGCTCACTTGGCAACAACGGTCGTGATGGGCGACGAGAAGTTGGCCAGGCGACCGCTCTATTAGTACTACGGCTCACTTGGCAACAACGGTCGTGATGGGCGACGAGAAGCTGGCCAGGCGACCGCTCTATTAGTACTACGGCTCACTTGGCAACAACGGTCGTGATGGGCGACGAGAAGTTGGCCAGGCGACCGCTCTATTAGTACTACGGCTCACTTGGCAACAACGGTCGTGATGGGCGACGAGAAGTTGGCCAGGCGACCGCTCTATTAGTACTACGGCTCACTTGGCAACAACGGTCGTGATGGGCGACGAGAAGTTGGCCAGGCGACCGCTCTATTAGTACTACGGCTCACTTGGCAACAACGGTCGTGATGGGCGACGAGAAGTTGGCCAGGCGACCGCTCTATTAGTACTACGGCTCACTTGGCAACAACGGTCGTGATGGGCGACGAGAAGTTGGCCAGGCGACCGCTCTATTAGTACTACGGCTCACTTGGCAACAACGGTCGTGATGGGCGACGAGAAGTTGGCCAGGCGACCGCTCTATTAGTACTACGGCTCACTTGGCAACAACGGTCGTGATGGGCGACGAGAAGTTGGCCAGGCGACCGCTCTATTAGTACTACGGCTCACTTGGCAACAACGGTCGTGATGGGCGACGAGAAGTTGGCCAGGCGACCGCTCTATTAGTACTACGGCTCACTTGGCAACAACGGTCGTGATGGGCGACGAGAAGCTGGCCAGGTACTTGGTGGCGGGCTTGTGCGCGCGGTTCAGCCGGTCGCGCAGCTCTTGCTCGAGCTCGTTGAAGTGGCGCAGCGTGACGCGCGCGTAAAGCGACCGCTCTATTAGTACTACGGCTCACTTGTCAACAACGGTCGTGATGGGCGACGAGAAGCTGGCCAGGTACTTGGTGGCGGGCTTGTGCGCGCGGTTCAGCCGGTCGCGCAGCTCGTGCTCGAGCTCGTTGAAGTGGCGCAGCGTGACGCGCGCGTAAAGCGACCGCTCTATTAGGACTACGGCTCACTTAGCAACAACGGTCGTGATGGGCGACGAGAAGCTGGCCAGGTACTTGGTGGCGGGCTTGTGCGCGCAGTTCAGCCGGTCGCGCAGCTCGTGCTCGAGCTCGTTGAAGTGGCGCAGCGTGACGCGCGCGTAAAGCGACCGCTCTATTAGTACTACGGCTCACTTGGCAACAACGGTCGTGATGGGCGACGAGAAGCTGGCCAGGTACTTGGTGGCGGGCTTGCGCGCGCGGTTCAGCCGGTCGCGCAGCTCGTGCTCGAGCTCGTTGAAGTGGCGCAGCGTGACGCGCGCGTAAAGCGACCGCTCTATTAGTACTACGGCTCACTTGGCAACAACGGTCGTGATGGGCGACGAGAAGCTGGCCAGGTACTTGGTGGCGGGTTTGTGCGCGCGGTTCAGCCGGTCGCGCAGCTCGTGCTCGAGCTCGTTGAAGTGGCGCAGCGTGACGCGCGCGTAAAGCGACCGTTCTATTAGTACTACGGCTCACTTGGCAACAACGGTCGTGATGGGCGACGAGAAGCTGGCCAGGTACTTGGTGGCGGGTTTGTGCGCGCGGTTCAGCCGGTCGCGCAGCTCGTGCTCGAGCTCGTTGAAGTGGCGCAGCGTGACGCGCGCGTAAAGCGACCGTTCTATTAGTACTACGGCTCACTTGGCAACAACGGTCGTGATGGGCGACGAGAAGCTGGCCAGGTACTTGGTGGCGGGTTTGTGCGCGCGGTTCAGCCGGTCGCGCAGCTCGTGCTCGAGCTCGTTGAAGTGGCGCAGCGTGACGCGCGCGTAAAGCGACCGTTCTATTAGTACTACGGCTCACTTGGCAACAACGGTCGTGATGGGCGACGAGAAGCTGGCCAGGTACTTGGTGGCGGGTTTGTGCGCGCGGTTCAGCCGGTCGCGCAGCTCGTGCTCGAGCTCGTTGAAGTGGCGCAGCGTGACGCGCGCGTAAAGCGACCGTTCTATTAGTACTACGGCTCACTTGGCAACAACGGTCGTGATGGGCGACGAGAAGCTGGCCAGGTACTTGGTGGCGGGTTTGTGCGCGGTTCAGCCGGTCGCGCAGCTCGTGCTCGAGCTCGTTGAAGTGGCGCAGCGTGACGCGCGCGTAAAGCGACCGTTCTATTAGTACTACGGCTCACTTGGCAACAACGGTCGTGATGGGCGACGAGAAGCTGGCCAGGTACTTGGTGGCGGGTTTGTGCGCGCGGTTCAGCCGGTCGCGCAGCTCGTGCTCGAGCTCGTTGAAGTGGCGCAGCGTGACGCGCGCGTAAAGCGACCGTTCTATTAGTACTACGGCTCACTTGGCAACAACGGTCGTGATGGGCGACGAGAAGCTGGCCAGGTACTTGGTGGCGGGTTTGTGCGCGCGGTTCAGCCGGTCGCGCAGCTCGTGCTCGAGCTCGTTGAAGTGGCGCAGCGTGACGCGCGCGTAAAGCGACCGTTCTATTAGTACTACGGCTCACTTGGCAACAACGGTCGTGATGGGCGACGAGAAGCTGGCCAGGTACTTGGTGGCGGGTTTGTGCGCGCGGTTCAGCCGGTCGCGCAGCTCGTGCTCGAGCTCGTTGAAGTGGCGCAGCGTGACGCGCGCGTAAAGCGACCGTTCTATTAGTACTACGGCTCACTTGGCAACAACGGTCGTGATGGGCGACGAGAAGCTGGCCAGGTACTTGGTGGCGGGTTTGTGCGCGCGGTTCAGCCGGTCGCGCAGCTCGTGCTCGAGCTCGTTGAAGTGGCGCAGCGTGACGCGCGCGTAAAGCGACCGTTCTATTAGTACTACGGCTCACTTGGCAACAACGGTCGTGATGGGCGACGAGAAGCTGGCCAGGTACTTGGTGGCGGGTTTGTGCGCGCGGTTCAGCCGGTCGCGCAGCTCGTGCTCGAGCTCGTTGAAGTGGCGCAGCGTGACGCGCGCGTAAAGCGACCGTTCTATTAGTACTACGGCTCACTTGGCAACAACGGTCGTGATGGGCGACGAGAAGCTGGCCAGGTACTTGGTGGCGGGTTTGTGCGCGCGGTTCAGCCGGTCGCGCAGCTCGTGCTCGAGCTCGTTGAAGTGGCGCAGCGTGACGCGCGCGTAAAGCGACCACGTGCGCAGCCCCAGCGAGCCCGGTGACCGCTTTATTAGCTGCATAAAAAAACAAAGTCGCTATAGAATATATAGCTGTGTATAATATAATAATCCAGACAATGGGGGAATTGCCTTGCAAAGGGTGGAGAGGAAAATGTTTTGATTTATCTTGGTCGGGTATGAGGTCATGAAAAAAAATTTAAGTTTCCGATATCGGGCCATGTGTGCATTAGCAACCATATTTGAAATAGCACTTTAATTGTTGCTTCTATGACAAAAGTGCCTATGGCAAGTTCAAAGATGATTAAATTCCTTACATGCTTGTCATACAACATTTTCCTGTAAGACTTACAGAAAAAAAATTGTAAGGGGCGGAAAAAGTAGTATTTTTCCGAAATCTCTCAAACTAGAAATTTTCGCGCCAAAATTGTATACTTCGGATAAAAAATATTTAATTTGTACAGTGATCTATGATGAGTATTTTTACGTGCTGAAACAAGTCGGATTCACCCCATGAGCATGGGAAAACGGGGGTGAATGTGGCAAAAGTAGGCGTCGCCTGCGATGCGACCTCCTTCATAAACTATTATTGCTAGGGCTAGCCGGGTAAAGTTATCAACTAAAACAGACACGAGGAACTCATTTTCGACGAAATCACGGTATGTTTTTATTTAAAAAAATATATAAAATGACGAAAGAGTCAAAAAAAAACATGTCTGAGGTAAGATGAGGTATATCTTTATATATTTTTGATAAAATATATACTTAAAAACTGTATCTCAAAGGCCATTTTGTGGAGTTTATTAATACGTATACATTTTGGGCACTTGTAGTACAAAAAAAAACTAGAAAATCTATATTCTTTGCAGCTAGTGAAGTAGCTGTAAAATAGTTATAAAAAACCATAACTCCCGCGAGAACAATTTAGGCCATTGTCCTTCTGTATACAGGCATGGAATAACACTATTTACGAGCAAGTGTGATAAAAATAAGATAGGGTACTTTCCGTTGACCTAGAACTATGAAGTTTGGCAATTAATATAGTCTTATATACTACATTTACGAGCAAGTGTGATGAAAACCTAATACTCATCGCTTGCCCTCACTATAGTGGTGATTTTAAACTAAAAAAGCTTATAGTTTTGTTTATAATTTTGCCCAAGTATAAGTATTAAGTATTGTTTTATATGCCGCAGCTACAAATGAGTTATAAACAAACCTCAGCATAGTTAAAGAAGAAATACAGAATCTGCCAAGCCTGTATGAGTGGTGTTAGGAGTAAATTAATTAGCGCCAAGAACATGATCTGCTTTTCCAGCTGACGGGCTAGCATCATCCTCTTTGACTGGTCCTTGTAGCACTCTCGCAGCTGCCAGCAGTTCTCCCATGGACTCCACGGGCTTGCTGCTTGGACATAACATGATATAAATAAGCTGCACAGCTTGCAACACTAGACCAAATATTATGAAACTATTATTTTGTAGTTGACAACTGACAAATGTTTTAATTAAAATTTCTACCTGGGCATTACAACTAATAGTAATAATCATTTAGTAGTGTGTTAGTGAAGTCTTTATGTAGGGGTAAGGTAGAATAGTGCATGGGGCATGGGTACAATCTGTCCATGATAATATAATAAAATAATTTATCTGTACTCATCATATAAAATGGAATCAAGACCTCATTATAGGCATTGTACATTGCACTCAAGATTTATAACAACCGGGATTATATAGTCCAATTGCTATTTAATAATAAATTCACTTAAAATGTTATAATTGCTATCATAGTTTTTAAGTTAACTTTGTTACTAACAGTATCTAGCTCTGAAATAAAACATTTGAATTTGAATCAATTTTAGTGTTCAACTGAAGAGTTTAGACACAAATGATCTATCAAAGAATCAACGCCAACTTACAAAATAAAAGGAATTCCAAATTCCATTTCAAGCCTTTAGATAAGTAGTGGAAATCACCCATAAAAGGCACATGTATCTGTAGTGGCAATAAGCTCTTGTTTACCATGGCTACCATGTAGTTGTTGAATCTGCAATAATATTGTTGTATTAAGTATAATATTGAGAAAACTCAGTGTGAAAACTCAGACAAATGGAGAAGCAAAGTGTTGTTGTCACCTGAGGATCCGATGATATATATCTAATTCATTGATTTCCTGTTTGTGAACGCACATATGATGTTCTGGTTGAGCTTCTCGAACCCTGTCTTGTACTGTGGACCAGCTCACCCACACCAAGTCATTCTACAAAACAAATATTTGTTAGTACTTATCAGAGGCTAGTAAATTATAAAGACTGACAGGCATGCCATTTTACTGAGTTGGTTTGAGAGGGGTCACTGCACTAGCAAAACAGTAACTAAGGATAGGTTGCAACAACTTACAATTACAGACTGCATTCCATGCAAACTTGTCAGACATTCCATACATTTAGACTTTAACCAACACTGCTTATGATTACAGACGGTTTGAAGCAACCCAAAGGGTGAGTCATTTTTATAATATTGCCCCTTTATAGAGATTTATTTATTTAATTAGTGAAAGAATAGACTTGGCATCCTTAATAGTTTACTAGTATCTGGTATTTGCATAACCATTCACAATGAAATTAGTTTGTAACATAATATACTCACATCTTTTATTTTAAGTGCATTATTATAAAATAATTTTGTGTCATATGCATAATATAAATGATATATTGATAAGACTAGTCTCATTATCCAAATGACAAAACACAAGATGATGAGGCACCACCTAAAAATAAAATAATGTTTAAGTTACAATCATGATTTCAAGAAGTGTGTGATTTTGTGTGCTTCACCAAAAATTTACCATACTATATAAATAATACAAAATTCTAGCAAATGCAGACATATCCAGCTGAAGCACCCAAAGTTTTAAAATCTATTTATCATGGAAAGTTAATTTCTACAAAAAAAACACTTGTGTATTATACAAGTTTAAATTGTATTTTGGGAAATTGGTGAAATTTGACTTGCAAGATTTGTCCTAAACAAAATATCATACACTGCAAGTTAAATAAAAGCATGTAAAAATCGCAGAGCAGTTACTTTCAACAATCATTACAGTTCAATACATTATGGGTCTTGACAGAAGAAGAAAGCAGAGGCAAGTTAGAATAATGCATGAGTTGAACGCAATATAGAAATATCAAATATTGAATTTATTTTCACTTTCAAAATCAAAAACATTTTTTTATAGTCAGGTTATACTAGAGGGGCAAATTAAGATCATAGGTATATTATACAGTCATGGCCAGATAATTAAGAACATGATTTTTTTCCCCACACAGTTGAATACAAATATGACTTTTCAAATTTGATGATAATTTATAATGTGCTTGATTAATTTTGTTTCTGATTATATGGATGTAACCGTGTTTAAACCGTTTTTAATATAGTGCAAAAGAGCTTCTGTAAAATTAAGACTTTAAAAAATACAGTCGATCAAATCAACACATTTTATAAGTTCTTACATTGTTCCTAATTAGTAATTATAGTTGTTATTTTCTAAGCCGTCCGTTCTGCAGTGCGGCGTTCTTTAGTGCGGAACGGACAGCTTAGAAAATAACAACTATACAGTATGAACTCGTAAAAACTGTCCATTTGACCATCCATATTTTTTTAAGCACAACTTTTACAGCAACTTTTATATAAACTAAATTAAATCTTATTTATACACAGATAACTCCATATACTCAGAAATAAAATTGGCCAAACATATTTTAAATCATCATTAAATTTGAAAAGTTATATTTGTATGCAACTGTATGGGGGAAAAAATCATGTTCTTAATTATCTGGCCATGACTGTATATACATATAGAGATTTTGTAAATTCCTTTGCAACAGTTGACATTGAGTAAAGGTTAGAAAGCTTACCAGTGCCAAGAAATAAATCCAACACATTCTGAACTTGAATATATCACATCATTAAAACTAAGTTTCTCACTCCGGTTTGCGTTAGGGTCATTTCGGAACAACACGGGGTATTTGACACAGTGTACCAGAAATGTTGAAAACCATATGATGAAAACAAATTGTAACAAGTAAAAAAAATCAGACATAATCATCGGATAAAACCCTCCTCTTATGTAGTAATGGTACATTCTTGTGAAGAATGAGTCAAGGTCTTCTATATGAGTCCATCCTCCTACAAACAGATACACACAATACAATTATTAACTAATAGAACAACCAAAAGAACTAGACAAGATAAAGCACTATTAAGCAATGATTACTATACCTTTATTTTTGGGTACTTTGTGGATGATAACATTAGTGGCGTCTTCGTGTTCATGGTCTACAGTGAGTATCATCGGTGCAGCATTGGTAGAATCAGCCAAATGAGCCAGAGGCGGAGATGTTTCATTGTCTAATGCGCTGTACGTAGTATCGCGACGACTGAAGTGAGCCATTTTTAATTTGTTTTCTTCCTTATCACTATTTATATTTACTACGTTTAATTTTGCATAAGAAGGGTATATATTACGCTTAATTTACTATCATCTACATATTCTTGACTTTGCTGCAAACGCGTAAAAATAACTTCTACAAGAACAAAGCGCGAAATTCATACAAAGGATTTTCATCGATCGAATACGTTTTATCAGAAATTAACAACTAACACGCTTCTGCATCTAGATTTGAAACAAATCTAATAAGTTCAAGGATACAAAGAATTTCGTAAGTTTTCATGAGTATATGTATGCAGTTCACAAAACGAATGAAATGACGAAAATAAACCAAATCAATTGACAGCCCAGCAATGTTTTTCTTTCAATTCAGTCCATTCCACGCAACTTATTATGATTACTTAATTCGTACTAAGTATCTAGTATCTCTAAGTAGTCTGTGTTACTAACATACTAAAATATTAAAATTATTTATATATTATTTTATAGATTGAATGAATATAAGTGACGCTCTTATAATGAAAAAGGCATTTCATGCTCGCAAAAGTTATATACACTCTTATTTATGCTCGCAAAGTTCGCCTTTGGTGCTGGATGTATGCTGCACAAAATTCAATTTTTATGCTCTAGTCTAGTGCACATAGTAAAATTGTTTTAAAGACTAAGATAAGCGGGCCTAACAGCCACACACACAATAAAACCAAAATAAAACTACGTAGAATAAACTTGTCATTTTATTTGATTTGCTTTAATAAATTTCACATCCGTGTTTTCCATTACTAAATTAATAAAAACAGATAAAATAGGAGTCAATTATTATTTCAAAACGTATTGAACCATTAAATTACTTGGCAGTATAAAGTACCTAAGTCTAATATCAAGTGTCGAAAATTAAACATAAAAACTTCAAATAGTTAAGTGACGGGAATGAACTATTATTTTATTTAGATGTTATTTAGCAATTATTTGTTATTTTCTTGCAATCGAAGTGAAAAGCAGTGTGTATAACTCGGGCATAAATTAGTCATTTAACCCCTCGACTTAACGTCTCAGGTTAAATGGCTCGTTTTAAGCCTGCATCACACTGGCGCGGTTTGCGGTGGCGGACCATAGTAAATTTGACAGCTAATGACAAGTTTTCTATTGTCCGCCGCGGCCAGGCCGCGACAGTCTGTGAGAGGTCTTATGCGCTTGTTGTACAATCCAAAGTACAATCTACTATTTTCAAATAAGTGAAAAAACAAAAGATTGATAATATTTAAGCGGTCTACTGACAACAGGGTATAGCCACCGCCAGACGAGCGAAACAGCTAACTTCATGCAAGCCACCGCTTGATTTCAGCCCATGTGGATAAATGCATGGCGTCCGGCCAAGCCAAGATCTACTATCTAGATTACCTTTTACCTTCCTCGGCCATCCGCCACGCTCAAACGTCTCGGGTCAGCTTATAGCATGGTATAGCTGTTACGGAGTTAAAAGATTGCACGCAGTCCTTCGATTTCATACGTGTAGCGTCAGCTTATAGCCACGTACAGATTTCCGAGTGTGGCGGACTGCCGAGGAAGGTGAATCTAGAACGGCATGAACTTCTAAAGCAGACCTAAGTAGCAAGTTCAATTGCAATCGATATTTGCAATCGTCAATTCTACATGATTGCCAAACGGTACCGCCAAACGAGTGAAATCAGCGGACGAGCAAGCAAGCTCACAAAAAATTTAGTTCGGAGTGACCTTGGTTTGGCCGGCCGCCGTACTTTCGGTACTTATCCACACGGGCAGAAATCGAAGTGGACTGCATGCCAATTTCGTACATGTAGCGGCACCTAATTGATATTGATCGTGTTGGTTGCGATTTTAAGCGATTGTCAGACGACCGAAATCACGTCATTTCGGCCCGAATCAAGCCCGAATGGATAAGTGCCGACAATACCAAGGTCACTTCGTACTAAATTTTCTTCGACTTTCGACGCGATAATACGCGTCCACTTTTTGTGGACTCGAATTATTGGGTCGTGCATTATCAGGGCGGACAAAAATGGCTTTCGATTATTGCCCCGAACCAAGTCTGCTGCCTGTCAAAAGCGAACTCTGCCTTAGGTCGGTTCACTTGTGTCCCTCAGACCGGAAATAGACACCCTGCGTTCACCCCGCGAAGCGGGGTGGCGTTGACCCGCTGTTGATTTTTTAATAGACGCCAACAGGGAACATTACGCAAAGCTCTGCGTAAGAGGCGACACTAACACAACCCGTAAACAATGTCATATTTATTTACCTAACAAACAATAACAAATAATAGGGAACATTACGCAAAGCTCTTCATAAGTGGCGACACTAGCAGCGTTGACATTGTATCTCGTTCCCACTTGCGGTATTGTCTATGCAAGCATCCTTGTCACTCATTTGACAAACAATTGTGCATGTGTGTGTGAATCCCTATATTCCTATACTGGTTTACTATTAGTGGTAGTGCTACCTCTGGCGGCAGAACATTGCAATAATGTTCCCTATTATTGAGCCGTACATTACCAGGGGTGATAATGGGCTCTACAAACCAGACAATTATCAATTCTGATTTGTCGTATCCAATTTCTGACAAATTTTGGCAATTTAGGGATACCATTTCGTAAAAATAATATTGCCATAACAAAGCACTGTGTCATGATTGTGTTATTACTTATTTTTCCTAAGGTATCGCTTTTCGCAGTAAGATACTGACGTGATGATAAAAAAAATATAAAGCTATCAAAGCGTGGCTCAAATCGAATGTAAAATTTGTTTTTATAGCACTACAACACCTTTTAAATACAAACGTTATAATAAATGCGTGTAAAATTTGTAGAAAGACTAATTACAATAAATTCAATAATATTTTAAATAGTTAACTTCAAATTTATCTGCCAGAAAACTTGGCTGATCATAAATTCTTTCCATGGTCAAATTGGGTTGGCTGTCCACATGCATACAATTTGTCAGTACAACTCGTTTGACACTTTTGACGGTTCCATCAGCAGCGCAACATGCCTCCAGAGGGCCTACCGCGAAAGGCATTCGAAGTTTCCCCTCTCTGTCATACTTAAGAGTTCGTACGTAAGTGCGACAGAGAGGGAAAACTTCGAATGCCGTTCGCGGTAGGCCCTCTGCACGGTTATCACAAGACAGCCGCGACATACTCTCGAGCTTTCTCGCTCTATTCGTTTCTCTCTTATTAAACCACTTAGAAAGAGACGGATAGTGCGAGAGAGCTCGAGAGTATGTCGCGGCCGTCTTGTGATAGCCGTGCAGACGATAGCCATTAGTCAGATTCTGATAAATTGGGGCTGACAAATCATTACATGTATATACCCCATAATGCAAGGCTCAATAATGTACTGCCCGATAATACGCGTACATTATTATGGCCGTACATTAACCGGCACCTACGCAGCAAGCAAAAAAATTATTGACTATAAAATAAAATATTCATTGATTGTCATTGTCAACTTCAACTTGTCAGTTGTCACGTCAATTTTCAATTGAAGGGAATATATATGTTTTGTTTTGTTGTTGCTTTTCTTGAACAGAAGATAATATATGTTCTCGTATCTCATGAAAGTATAATCTGACATTCTTATTGCCATAAGCGTATAATTCATAAAAAATACTCAAAGATGTTTATTGTGGGTTTAACCGGAGGACTCGCGACAGGCAAAAGTACAGTGCTATCAATATTTCGTGAAAATGCTATAGCTGTAATAGACGCTGATGACATTGCTAGAAAAGGTATATAATATATTTCATTCAAGTATTTTATTGCATTCATAAGAATATAAAGTTGACACATTACAGTGAGTCTCAAACATGAACACTGTAAGGGCACCAGGTTTACAAAGTGTCATCTATACATCAAGTAAGTCTCAAACATGAACACTGTAATGTAAGGGCACGAAGTTTACAAAGTGGCATCTATATATCACTTAGTATTCAAAATACTAAGTGATATTGAGTAATGTTTACTCATAAAATGCCAATTTTTTTAATGTGTAGGTACTTAACGAATGCTATTGAACAGTGGAGGTTACACGGATTTTGTTGGGGAGTCTTGAGCCTTGTGAAATATCTAAAAGAATATTCAATAACATTAGTTAACAAACATTGTTATGATTGTATAGTATTGTTTGTCTGAATATGTATACTGTATGTATAATAAACATTGTTTTGTAGTTCTAGAACCAGGGACAAAAGCTTGGAAGGAGTTAAAGGAGTATTTTGGCGAGGAAGTATTACTGTCTGATGGAAAAGTGAACAGAGCTAAACTAGGAGAGCTTGTATTTGATGATATTGAGAAGAGACGAAAATTAAATGCCATCACACATCCAAGGATCCAAAGTGCCATGATAAGGATGGCAATATCTTACTTCTTCTCTGGACACAATTACATCGTCATGGAAGTACCATTGCTGTTTGAAACTGGCAAGATGTTGACTTTCATGCACAAAATCATAACTGTTGTGTGGTAAGATATACTGTAGCATATTATTAATACATATTACATATTAGTCAGCAGGAATGTTATAGTCAGTACCTAGAGCTGTAACTGATTATAAATTCATTTTGTATCTTTTTAGGGTTCCATACTCAAAGAGTAAAACGGAACCCTATTACTAAGACTCCGCTGTCCATCTGTCCGTCCGTCCGTCTGTCTGTCACCAGGCTGTATCTCACTGGTACTGTGATAGTTCCAGCTGAAATTTTCACAGATGATGTATTTCTGTTGCCGCTATAACAACAAATACTAAAAACACGGAATAAAATATTTTTTTATAGATAATGGTACGGAACCCTTCGTGCGCGAGTCCGACTCGCACTTGGCCGGTTTTTTTTTAACTCTTGTCATTGGTATCTGCTTATTCATTATATGTTGTGAACAGTAAATATTGCACTTTTCACTTATTGTCACCATGTGTTACTTTTCAGTGAGGACCATCAGCAACTGAAACGTTTGTGCAAACGAAATGACTTCTCTGTAGTGGTAGCCAAGAAAAGAATAGACTGCCAAATGCCGTTGGAGCACAAAGTAGCCAATTCACATTTTGTTGTTGACAACTCTGGTGAAATTTCTGACACAAGACATCAAACAGAATGTATAATACGTACATTAAAGAGGTCAAAGTTTACATGGTAAGCAAAAATTATTCACATCACATGATGTCAACTGTCAAATAACATAAAACAGGCTTGCTGTAAGGCAGTACAATTTGTAATATTTTGGTTTATTCTTTTCAGGTACTTTAGAGCAATACTATTTATAACATTAATGTCATTAATTTTTGGTATCACACATCTGATGGGTGTTATCAGCAGCTCAAAATAGCAACTTATTTATTATTTCATGTGTAAGTATATACCTAAATTATATTTGTGTAAAAAAATTATGGGGGTCTGGCTGGTACAGAGAATATTCCAATTTGGGTCATTCTCATTCTCTACTGTACGAACCAAATAAAAAATAAATAATCAGTTTGCTAACACTGTTATTATTTTTAGATTTAATTGTAATGGATGTACAAAACGAGACTAGAAGCAAGATATCCTGTGATAGCAGTGGTGTACGAAGCTACCCCGCATGTGGGGTTGCTCCATTCCCAATTTCCATTTCCAAATTTTAGGAAAACTAATTTGACCTAGAGCAGCGGTCGGCAACAGGAACGCGGCCCGCGAGCCTCCCTCGCTGTTTTGTATGTAAAGGTCGTTGAATTCAGAATTTTGAAATTGCCTGATAAAGTCACAAATAATTAAGAAGTGCGGCCCGCGTATTTTTTGTTAGCTCCTACGTGGCCCTTGGTTGCTAAAAGGTTGGCCGACCCCTGATCTAGAGCATAAACGAACCATTTTGTGCGGCCTGCATCCAGCATAAAGGCAAAACTTTACGAGCGTAAGTGAACATGTAATTTATTGGTGGAAGTATGAGTACGGTCATATTATTGTATACATGTGGGTATTTTGGTGAATGTTTTTAGTGTTGGTATTTTAGTACGCGCGTATATTTTAACCAAGGTACGTATAATTGTGCCAATCTTTTGGTTTGTTGTTGCCATAGTTACGTCTCTTGCTTTAAATTTAAATAACATACAATATTTTTATGACAATCGTAATTCCATTGTATGGCTAGGTAGAAGTCCACATTATAATGATTTTTCTAAAACTAGTCTCCTTTGTTATTCGGACGGATTAACAACATAAAAAGTTGATCGATTCAATTATACCTATTAATAAGGGTGGGTTGTACCAACCTACGATTACACCGATCAACGTTAAATGTGGCGCCGGTAGCTATCATTCCATACAAACTTGTCAAGTTTTCTATACATTTAGATATTAACGAACACCGCTTACGATTAGGTACCGACGGTTTGGTAACGGTGGGTTGCACCAAACCGTCTGTATCTAACACGCAAATGTATGCTACCCGCGGTTGGTCTTCTGCAATTGTTTTAAATTTGACAACTGACTGTGACAGGTGGTTTCCAGTCGAAACGAGTTGGTACAGTCGCCATCACATACATCGGAGCAAACAAGCACGTCACAAACATCGGAACACACCTCTATTTTCAAGGCATTAGGGTGCATGTGCCGATATTTTTTAACACCTATAGTGTACTATGTATGTGATGGCGACTGTACACAGTCACCTCAGCATTAATATCTGCTATAACAAAACGCGCATAAATATCTGACACGACTTTATTTCTAGGGCCATTAGGACGTGCGTGTCAGATATTTTTGGTGCCGTTGTTATGGCAGATACTAATGCTGGTGACTGTACCTACTGAAATTTAGAAGTTAGATTTTTTTACTACCAATCAATAATTAGGGGACAATCTTACACAAATCGAATCAAGTCCCGCAGTAAGCTCATTAAGGTTATGGGTACTAAAACCAAGAATCATAATTAAATTTCATCAAATCTACCACTGTGTTGCCATTGAAATGAAATATTCCATCAATAGTAAATTAAACTGTTGTCGAATAGAATTATTTAGTTAGTTAATTTATTCCCCATCAGTCTTACATCGATTCTGACGATTATATTTCGTATTACCATAATAAGGTTGGTTGCACCTTGGAACGTCTTACTGACAATGGTAAGTTTCACTGTGACAGTGACTTGCCTTGGTAGATTCGATGGAATGTAATTATGGTTCTTGGTTTTATAGACTAGCCGACGATATACGGACACTTATATATAAATAGGTAATACATAGAAATCGTCCGAGACTCTGGAACAACTACTCGTCCTGATCAGCCCTTACCGGTATTCGCACCCAGCACTATTACTAGCTTCGGAGGCAGGGGTACTACTACATTACGGTAATGAGCGCTTTCCAAAAAAATGATACGTTGATAAGAACTTTCATTAGTAGAATTTAATTAATGACGTAGTAACGAATATAAAATTAGTGATGTTTGTGCTAACCGTGCAGGTATTAACATAATTATTGGTGAGGAGTCTACTAGTTTATACTGTTTTACGGCAAGGTTCCCTCGTTCTCCCCATGATCAATCACGTAGTAAGTGCGAAAGTGACGAATGTTTTAAGACAATCGCGTCGTGTTCATATATGCATAAGGCCGGGGCCGCGCTGCCGCACTGGTAGAGCGATTAGCGACGCTAAGGTGATCCTCATAGGTACATCAAGTCGCCCAAGTTGTACTGAAACCGCAGTCGCGTCGCCAATCGCCCCACCAGTGAACAAATAACACCCACGCGGCAACACTGCGTTCTAGTTCTACTAGTTCCGAGTTGCATAATCGTTGAATACATTGAGTTAAACTTTCACTTCAAAGTCATTCGTTGCGCCATGTCCGAAACGTGAAAACAAATTTCGCGCTACTATGAAATGTATGCCTTTGTTATGTTATGATCTTATTTCAAATAAAAAATATGTGCCATAAATATTGCATAGTCACTGTTTCCAATAAGAAGTAAACGTCTATTATCGTCGTGTCGTGTTGCGCCTTGTCTCGCCTGCGCTCTCGCGTGCTTCTAGTAACTAACTAGCCGCGCTGAGGAGTTAAAACAAGCAGTAACGAACCCCGAATTAAGTTTTCTTCCTGAATATCCACGAGATGAATAGGTATCTACGTAAAAGCCTATCGTTTTTTGTGTGGGAATTTTAGTTCGAGCTGCAGTTGTCCTTATCGCATAGACAGCTCCCGCCGCCCACAACAGCGCGACAGAAAAATTGCGTCATAAATTTGAGATTTCAAAAGTTGATCAGTTAGGCATTGCTCTTAATATCTGATACCTACGAATCTATTTCTAGTGCCGTTAGGACGTGTCAGATGGCTTTGTTTTTGCTGGCTTTGTAATGCTGGTGACTGAACACATTCTGAGATAGTTTCAACTAAGTAGGTACCAATTACGGTTCTAAAGATACAGTAGATTGCTAAACAACGCGGAAAAATCAGAGCCAATCAAGCTGTGGAAGTTCACCAAAGGACAAAAACAAGCTAAAGCCCTGATCGAAGGGTTCAATAACTGTCTAAGGAGTTATTACAATTCAAAAGGCACAAAACCTACGCAGTGACAAGAATCCTGACAGGACATTGCAAATTGAACAAACACTTGTTTCAAATGGGTATGAAGCAGGACACAACCTGCAGGTTCTAACAGAAGACAGAGGAGACTACAATGCACATTCTCTGTTCCTGCGGACCACTCATGCATAAAAGAAGTACCTACCTAGGGCGGCACATAGTGCACCCACAAGAAGTACAACATATCAAAATTGCTTGTTGCCTTCATTAGGCGCTGGGTCTCAAAATGTATGCGAAAACTAAAATCCGACTCGCACTTGACCAAGATTATAAAGAAAATTGTTATTTGTCATATTTTTTTTATACAAGGGTGCAAATTTATTATTTTAATTAAATAAAGTTGTTTTGCATGTTGCACTTTCCTCGCTACAGTGAGGTGAAAAGTTTTGTTACACACGGATGCAAATGTATTTTACTTCTCGTGTGTTAAAACACTCGCTACGCTCAGGATTCTATTTTAGAACCACTCGCTTTGCTCGTGGTTCAACTGTAGAATCCTTTCGCTTGCTCGTGTTTCAATTCCACACTTGCGGGTAAAATACAACTGCACCCTTGTATAACAAATAACTATTTCCGCCTTGTAGCGAAAACAGGTTGCGATCAGAGAACCCGAGTAGTGGGTTCTTGGACTTCTTGGCAGCGATTGCAACGTGTTCGCTGCTACATCCGATAGCAGCAAAATGTGTAGGTGTAGGTGTGCCTTTGTATTGAATTTCGGAATTTCCATACGAAGGGGAGGAGCCCATTTCTACACTCAAGAGCAAAAATTTCGGGTCACCCTAAATTAAATAACCGCAATAGGCTTTTTTAAATATTTTTCACTAGTCTTATTTACATAACATACTAGTCTTCGTAATACCCTAACGTATTAGCAATTTCCGGGATCCTATCATAAAGATATCAATATCCAAAAATGACGATTTTTGCGATATCTCGCTCCGTTAACGTTGTTTTTTTCATGGGTTTTTACGAGTCCGATTTAAACCTGGTAACGTGTTTCTTTTTTACTGTTATTTCTGCAGTTTAGATGTAAAATTTAATAAAGATCATGAAAGGATTAAAAAACTGTACAACATTTGGACTAAGTATTTTAGGAAATATGACGGTACTTCATCGACCCGAAACTTTTGCTCTTGAGTGTATTTGCTTTTGCTCTTGAGTCTAGGTGTGTCAGCTAGGTATTTTGAGAGCACTCTTACTCTGCTTGTACTTCCCTTTTCTTCTTTAGACCTGATTTATACGTAGAACTTGACTAGTAAATGGGTCGATCAACACTTTCTGTCTGTCTGTGCAAAGAAACAAAATAATTTATTATGAAAAATGCAAAAAAATTATGTTTTTTTTGTGACGGAGCAAACGTATTATTTATGGCAACTAGCTACTAGAAAAATAATTGTAGTGAATAATATCATTATGGTTGTAAACAAACACTTTTGACAATAAATAAATCACGCATCTCGAAAACCATGACTGTGTTTTAATATAATGTAGGTACCTTGTTCTCTCGATACTACGCCTTGGCCACGACTCTGGTCTTAAGCGACCTGCGACCAGCGTTTTATCTGTTCATTGCGCGGTCGAGACGCGCAACGCACTGTGGTCGACGTAGACGCGCAACAGGTAAAACGCTGGTCGCAGGTCGCTTAAGACCTAAGTCGTGGCCGGGGTAAAGTGCGGGGTAAAAATCGGTCCCCAGTAGGGATACTGGGGACCGATTTTTGACTTTCGAGCACTCGAATCTTTCACTCGAAAACTGACAAAAAATACGAAAAGCTCTAAGAAAAAAATTAGAAATATATAAGAAAATTTAGAAATATAAATAAGAATAAGAATAAGTTTATTTTGGAACAACAACAGGCATATACATCATATAAGGCTTAGATCTAAAGAAGGAATCTAGTGTTGCTTCAAAAAAGGAGTCCACTCAGCATGAGTCGAGACACACTGCAACGACGCTGATTTTCAGTGGATCCGTTAAACTAAAACTAACTTATTATCCTATATAAGATATACTAACCTAAGAATATACATACTGTACGGTATACAGAGATATTCCACGCTATGTCCAGCGAAAACCAAACCAATACCTGAGTTGCAAGTAGGTACTATAATAATATCTAACTCAAAATAAAATTCTTAGCACAGACGCAGATCGAGACGCAGATTGAGACGCATATCAACTAGGCCAAAGAAATTTGTTGCTTTAGTAGGTGGAGTTTAAGATTATTTTTAAATGTAAACAGGGAAGAAGACTTTCTTATTGGCGGTGGGATATTATTCCAGCAACGTGTGGCAGCGTAACGAAAGCTGCCCGGAAACTAGCTGACCTGCATAGTGGACAGATGAGGCGGGGGGCTTGTCTAACATGCATACGGGAAAATATCAATTTGTCGTAGAGGTAGGAGGACTGCTTACTATTAACAATTCCAAATAATAAAGAAGAGAGGTGAAGTGTCCTTCGGGCATCCATTTTAAGCAATTTGCTGTCATTTAAATATGGTGTAACATGAGCTCGGTGTGGAATCGGAAAACAAAATCTAGCACAGGCGTTCTGAACCCTTTGTATCAGCAGTTTTGTACGTGATAATGATAACAGACAGTCTCCAATAACCGTGTCCGCGTAGTTAAGCTTTGATAGAATAAGTGAGTCACATAGTTTAATACGCATGTCAGAGTTTAGGTAATCACGAATTCTATATAAGACTTTAAGGCGATAAAAACAATTTCGAACTATTTCAGAAACATGATTTTCAAATTGCAGTCGACCGTCCATTAGTACCCCTAGATTTCTGGCTTCTGATACTCGAGCAATGCTTTCATCTAGGATACGGACTTGAGGATTGCGAGATATCGTGTCGGCTATTTGGAGTTTCGTCTATTACTTATTCTGGCGTTTCGTGCCGAGTACCAGAAACTTCGATTTCAAAGGGTTCAAAACCAGACTATTAGTCTTAGACCAGTGCGCAATCAGGTTTAGATCTTGATTACATTTTCCTATGGCTAGAGCAGTATTTTGAGGTTTGAACGATATAGGTATACAGCTGCAGATCATCTGCATATAAGTGACATTTACAATTACTTATATTATTTATGATATCTGCACTGTAAAATATGAATAAAATGGGTCCCAAAATGGAAGGACCTGAGGAACGCCCCTGGTGACAAGGGCCTCCTCAGATACCATTGACAAACCCTCAGAATTTTGCAATTCAACTCTTTTGAATTTCGCGCTGCCAAACTATTTATAGGTGAGCGAGCCGAGCGCAAGATCACGCCACCTATCTCCCTCCTGCTCACGCGCATCCGTCTCGCTCTAATTTTGTAAATGTTGCGGATTAATCCTGTCGCTAGGCCTATTTTGTAAATAAATTACCTACGATAAACTACCGACCTACAACCCTCCTCCGCCTGGCGTATGGGACCCACTCGCTCTGCACTTACGAGGTCACGTTCTTCGATCAAAACACCGAGCTTGTTAGCAATTACTAGAGCTACATGAATACTTTGCTCGTTTTTAGCTTCGGGTATACCGGCAATCTTTATATCGTTTACCCAAAAGTTGCTGGTTGCGGTCATTGAGACTTAGTTTAGGGTCTGCGATTTGGCGATCTCGAAAGGTAGCATCTCCGGCAAGCTCTTCGTTCTGCCTACGTTCCACGGCGTCCATGCGTGCAGACAGCTCATCTATACTTTCGTTGCACTTAGTAACGACGGCATCATATTTGGCGTCCACGAAGGCGACAGACTCCTTCAACTCCTGGACTTCGGCTCTAAGAGGACCAAGTTCGTGTTGTAGAATACTGACAAAGTCTGCTCTCATTTTGCTCATTTCTGTTTGTAGAAGTAGTTTGACGTCCTCCAACGTGAAAATTGTACTTTTTGATCTCGCCGAATCTTTGTTGCTCGCCGAGGGCAAGGGCTCTGCCGGAGTGGGTGCAACTTATGCTCACCTGACGATTTTAGACTATTTGCCGTCACTGGTGTGTTTGGTTTGTCCCCGCCTTTAGGGCGCGCAGTGGCACATGTCGGACAAATCCATTTGGCGCGTGATGCGGGAGAGTCATTTTTGAACCTGACACATTCCTGGTGGAAGCATTGAGCACATCCGAAGTTAGTGCATTTGATGCGTTTTTGTGTGACGAGCACAGCGTCTTTGCAGGCAGAACAATTAATCGTTGAATTTATTTTGGTATAAAATGGTGGTGTTGCAAAATTGGCGAAAGAATGTTAGTCCAGGCAATGAACTGACAACTTGTATGGAAAAAATTTCAAATTTGGAAATAATTTATAATAGCTGTTTTTTTCTTAGTAATGGATACATTATCAATTAAATAGTTACGTAGCGACAAAATCCAACAAAATTTCAGACATCAAAAAAATGATAACTTAAAAGTCAGAAAAAATATGAATAAATGGTTTTATCTTTATTTTGGTTCATTTACATTTGCTTTATAATATTCAAGATAAATAATAAAAAAAAAACAATTCACGTTTTATTGAAATCTATATAAATACTTCCGGATGGAAAGTTTGTTGGATTCTTGAATAAAGCATCTTAGAATAATGTTTTAAAATGATGTAAAGAAATAAAACGCTATTATAAATTAATGTTTTTCAAAACCGTATTTTGCCTAGAGTATGTGCAGAGTACAACGGAGGTCACGACTCACGGCACAATTTGTGGAAATACTTTCGAGTGTTTTCGGAGATTTACGGTAAAAATAAGTTCTAATAAGATTTACTATCACTTTCACGTAAACACTGTCTTGTAAGGATAGATGCTATGCTAAAACAGATTCGCGTGAATCACTTCGTTTCATAGCGGGAAAAGTTTAAATATAAAAGAAAAATTAGAAATAAGTAGCGATAGAAAATTGAAAAGCGAGTGGTATTGACCACTCGTATTCAATTCTATCGGTAGAAAGTTAGTGCCTGCAATGTTGACACTAAAATCGTATATACATTTATTTAATTTTCGAGCGCTCGAAAGTCAAAAATCGGCCCCCTGGCCGCCGCGCCGCCTTGCGCTTGCGTGGATCCGACGAAGGACAGGGACTTGCACTTTTTAGCCAAGATGTAGAATTTGTATAGCGGGGCTGTCATAGAGTATAGAGTTAGGCCGTGTGAGTGGAGTAGGAGGCTTGGCGCTACTGCGATCTGATAACTTTTAATGCTGAAAGCTATATGGGCTAGGAAGTCTTGGCAATCTCTTAACAGTGTTTTTTTTTAGTCGGATAGAAAATACTGAAATCACTACTCGCGTGTCTAATATACTTACTTAACCTTTTCGACGCTCTGTCAAATAGAAAAGTTGACAACCAGACAATACATTTAGTGCAGAGTTAAACCTTATGTCAATTCAAGAAGGTTGCTATCGCGCTGGCTCCTTGGCGTATTTACCTATATGAGTCTTTGGCATTGAACCTGCGGTACAGAATGATATACAGGGTGGAAAGTTAAAACGGGGCAGTAAGGGCAGCTACTAGATCCCTTGCCGCCACGCAAAAATGGCAATAGGAGTTCATTCTTAACTTTTTAAGTGATGACAATCTACATTCACACATTTAAAAAAAAAAGCACAGTCAGCGAGAAAATCATCAATTTTGACGAAAAATTTTTTTAATGCCATTCGATCCCATTCCTACTAAGGATCAAAACAAAATACTGTTTGGGACCGACTAAGGTTTGACTACTAGAACGCCCAGAAATCAAAGAAAACTTTTTTCCATACAGTTAGTATGGAAATCCCAAAGTCCTTTAGTGAGACGATCATCAAATTGTATGGTAACGGACATACCCCTCCTTCCGTCCTCTCCTTTTCGTTCAAGGTCGGTTATAAATATTGGTTGGTACTTAGTATTGGTAAGTATATCTACCTACCAAAGATTATGAAGAAAATTATTATCTTAATTATCTTTGCTACCTAGGTAGGTACACTAGGTACTTACGTGTTTCCTACGCGATCCATGTTGCACATTGTATTTTATTATTAGTCCAGGCAATGAACTGACAGCTTGTATGGAAAATATGTCAAATTTGGAAATAATTTATAATAGCAGATTTTTTTAATGTAATGGATATATTATCAATTAAATAGTTACTTAGTGACAAAATCCAACAAAATTTCCGACATCAAAAAAATGATAACTTAACTAGCTTCTGAAAAGTCAGAAAAAATATGAATAAATGGTTTTATCTTTATTTTGGTTCATTTACATTTGCTCTATAATATTCAAGATAAATAATTAAAAAAAACTATTCATTCTTTTTTTAAATCTATATAAATACTTCCGGATGGAAAGTTTGTTGGATTCTTGAATAAAGCATCTTAGATCAATGTTTTAAAATGATATAAAGAAAAAAAACGCTATTATGAATTAATGTTTTTCAAAACCGTATTTTGCCTGGAGTATATTGAGAACTTCGTTTTGATTAAAACTCCATTGAGATTAGAAATTTACTTTGACAGCTCTGAGTGGCCTGGCCTGCGTGCCCGCTCGAATTGGGCGTGCAGCGTGGCGGGGCGAGCGGCGTGCATTACCTCATAACTATCACTTAATTTAGCCACTTCAGTTAGAGGAATGAAATAAATATCTAAATGACAATTTACCTAATGCTATTTGTTGTGTTAAAAGACGTCTTATCTCACTTAATGCACGGGTGATTATGTTTGGAGGGAATTTTTATTAATTTATTTGGTCCGGGCAATTAAAACAAACATCGTTTAAACCTAAAGTTTTAATAATTTCAATTTAAAGTTAGTTGTTGTTGTGTAATTTGCTAGCACGTTATATATTTGAATGATTTTTAATTTTATTTATTTTAATGGTTCAAGCGTTGCATCACTATCTTTTTCAATCCAATCTATATCATTTATCCTTCTGACATTAATGAGTGGTCCAGCGGTGGTTTCGGCAGCCCTCATGACTACTGATGGAGCCACACTTATAGTTTCTCGTAGCATTTCGGATCCCGGTGTACTTTGGCTTGACGACATTACAAATTCGCCTAATACTGGGTCGTACTTGTAGGCGCCAAAAATTGGACTGAAATCGGAGAAAAAATAATTATGGCTCGAATCGAGACTCTCGATTAGGTTCCATGGGTAAATATTGGATGTAAGGGGATTTGCACTATAGTTTGAAAACTTACATAAGTAGTTGGATCAGGCCAAAGTTTCAAAGTTAACTTTGAAAAACTTACTAACACACAACTTACTTATATAGGGCTGCAAATCTCCATGTAAATATATCAGGTAAATATGTGGAGATGGTCACAGAAGCCCGCAACCTGCGCCTACTTATGGATAGCTTCCTGCACTTTGAAAATCATATCTTAGAAACTGTCGGAAACTGCTCCTATAGCCCTATCTGTTCTTTACAGAGTGCGTAATTATCTCAGTGTAGATATGCTAGTAAAATGGTGCGATACGCTCATCCTGTCTGAACTTAATTATGCGGATACGTATGTACCAATTGCTTACTCTCGCGAACTAAGAAAGATATACAACGGCTACAAAATGCATGCACACGCTTTTGCTTCCCAATATCGCCACGATCCCATATTACCCCGTATCTCAATAGTAACAAACTTTCAAATATGAGTGCTCGACGTACACTTCACTTAGCCACGTTATTATTTGGTATCTTCCACACTAAGAAACCCGCGTATTTGCATAGTAGGAGAATTTCAAAAAAAATGGCCGATTAAGGTTAACTAAAGTGATGTTTAAGTCACGTCTAACCTGTCGGTTTTGTTACTTAACGTAGGCGATTGACATTGACTGTCGGTTTTGTTACTATCCTTAACTGTCCGTTTAAGGGTGCAAAAATAATGAATATCCCCAGTAAGTTGATATTCTACCCGTGGCGAGCTGGCGAACCAGGCGTATTCCACGACTGGATTGCCCATGGCACAATACCGCTGCATTTCGTGGTAGCTTTCGTTATGCTGCCACGAAATGCTGGAATAACATTCCACCACCAATCAAGGAGACTATAACTGTTAGTGGGTTCAAGTACAAACTGAAAAGAACACTTAATGGCTCAACAAGGTACCTATTGTTGCCTGAGGGTAGGATATCCAAAACACTATAGCTCCAATTCCTAAAAATTATTAGCCCGAATTTAGTTAACTGTTAAATAATAAAATTATATGTATAATATAGATACTTTTACCATTGTACCATGTACAGGTTCATTAATGTCATTCATGTTCGCTAATTAATGGTCAACCTTCTAACCACGAATAGGGCACCTAAGACTGGTCCATAAAATCGACTTTAAGGTAATGGTCTCCGGAATAAAACTATCATATCTCCTTTCACAGGACTCAAACTATCTCTTAACCAGATTTCAACTAAATGAGTTCCATGCCAGGGATCGGAAACCGGTATTTTTTGTATGGGAACGAAAACGTTATTTTTTCGTTCTTTGTTAATTATTTCATTTCTAATTGGGCAATCTAATAATACGCACTCGTTACCCTCAAAACACAACTGAGTCCTAACACATGAAGTATTAAATAGTAAAAAATATGTGGTAAACCGAGGTTTTAGCAAAAAACCGGTTCCGATCCCTGGTTCCATCCAAATATTTACCCCTCATCTCATCCTCTCAGGCGATGATTTACGTTACATATGCGATTTCCTTTCCCGGAACTCGAACTATTTCTATACCAAATTTAATCTAAATGGGTTCTATCCAAATTTTCACCCCTCATTTCACCCCCTCAGGAGATGATTTTTCAGGATTAAAACTATGCATTGTCCTTCCCTGGGACTCCTATCTATTTACCAAATTTTAACTAAATGGGATTTATCCACATTTTCACCCCTATTTCATCCCCTTAGGGGATGATTTTCGGGATTCAAAGTATCCGTTGTCATTCTTCGGGACTCAAACTATCACTATACCAAATTTGATCTAAACGGAGTCCATCCAAAATTTCACATCCCATTACACCCCCTTAGGGGAAGATTTCCGGGATAAAAAATATCCATTGTCCTTTCCCAGAACTTAAATTACCTTTAAGTATCCCTAGCCAATTTTTTTTTCGAATATCTTCCATGTACAGACTTTCGACCCTCTTCAGCTTTATTATATGTATAGATAGATAGATGGAAGATGTAAATGGCATGTGTTATACCATTTTAAAAACAGTATTAGATAAAAAAAAATCAGGAAGTTGGCCACTCTGGTCTTCATACTTTTTTTTTTCACCACAAGCAATCAAACTTGTAATGTAATCAAGACCTAATTAAACAGAAATCGGTCTGGCCACCATAAAACTCTAATACAAGTTCATTAGCATCACTGTTAGAGAATATTTCCGAGAATTATTAACGTCCAGGTCATTAAAGTGAAATAAGGTCTAAGTGGTGCAAGTATTTTTTGTTACTTATGATGTGTTACCTGAATAAATATCATTATATTCTAACATTGACCATACCTACCTAGTTAAAGTTTGAATAAGTTACCTTTTAAAATCTTCCAATATTATGTAGCGCTTCGGTATTTGGGCTTCTGGTGCTTTTTCAGGGGATCTAAAAAGTAAAAAAAAACTGTACAAACAGCAGGTAGGCATTCTACACCAAACTCAAGTTCAGGTACCTACTATATTCCTATACCCCAAAACTTTAAAATTGGTACAAAAAAGTACATTAATTATTAACTATGTTTATAAGGAAGTTGGTAGGTAGGTTAGTATATATAGTACATATTCTATGTTATTTTATTAGTTATAAAGCACATAACAGTTTAAAAAAATTGTTTTAGTAGGATATGAACAGGGTTTTGGGTGGGGATAAGAGACACCGTTATAAAGTAGCAATATCCCATATGTTTTCGTCTTGCCCCACTGTTCTTGTAAGTTACCTATTAGCACTAGCACTAGCAGGCACACATCACCATCAGTTTGATTCATTAAATATCATAGTGCATTTGTTCATAGTGGGCTGATTTGGACCATGGTTACACAATAGCCTAGACTCAAAATTTATTAAATTATTACTTCAAAAGACAGAAGGCAAAAAAATATGCCTAGTGACGAAAATCCCATTCAGAAATCTCAAAAAATTAAGAAGCTACAACCGTTTTAATATTGCTTGAGTGAAAAAACGTTAGGGGATCGTGATGTCACGATCCCCAAGCGTCATGGTAAATGACAATCGTTTCATATGAGGGTGCTTTTTGCAGAAAAGGGACAGAATATACCCTCTCTTAAAACTTTGGACACTTAGGTGTAACTTTGTGATTATTTAATCCCCTGCTTTACTTTTTTCTCCATTTGACAATATTTTTAATCTTTTTTCGAGAAAATTCATCCTTATTGGTTATTTTATTTGGTGTCTACCTACTCTCCTATTAGGTCCACGGCTGAGGCCACCATGAAAATAAAAGTACCTGGTATGGAATTAGAAGTTAAGATACCACCATAGCTCTTGCGTTAACACGTGATTGTGGAATCACGGACTCCTGAAAAGCAGGTGCAAAACCAAATTGGGGGCACTTGGACAGGGAATAATAATCATTAATCACTGCCAAATAAGTAAAGTCACTTACATAACAGTTGTGTCAACGAAAGGTACGACACAGTCGCTGCGGCCATAACACGGCGGGCCCATTTTGTTGTCACGAGTAGTGTGCCGGGCGTGGCCCGTACTGCGGAGTAAACAGGTCGCACATGTAGGTACTTATAGGTGAGGCCACGAAAGCTGACATTAATGGATCGAATGAAAAATGACAGAAAATGTATACATTACTAGCTTCTGCACGCGACTCCTACGACTAATAGTTTAGATTGTAACTCCATACAAACTTTCACCCCCCATTTCACCCCCTTAGGGGCTGATTTCCGGGATAAACACTATCCTAGACAATATCCTAGCCTGGAACTCAAACTATCTCTATACAAAATTTCGTCTAATAATTCTAATGATTTCCCCCATACAAACTTTGCACCCCTATTTAACCCTCTTAGGGGTGGGTTTTTCCAAAACCCTAAAATTACTTTTCTTGTATTGTAGGTAAGGTAATAAGTAGTCCTTCCACAAATTTTAGAGTCTCTCACTTAAAACTTTACTCTATCCCCATACAAACTTTCAACCCCCTTTTTACCCCCTTGAAGGTGGAATTTTCAAAAATCCCTTCTTAGTGGGTACTTTTGTTATATTAAACTACCTAGTGTGAAAAAAACAGCTTTCTAGGTTCACGGTTTGGGTTTGTGTCAGCATCTCCCGGTCTATGAGATGAGAGGATTGTCACTTCGGTTATAGACCCTTTGTTAAAACACGGTAATAGACTCATTTCTGCATTTTTTGAATTTCCATCTCTAGGTAAAGAGGGAGTATGATGCGCATCTTAGCCATCGCCTCCCATACGGCAGCGAACAGCCGCGCTATTTATAACACCAGATTTTTTTTTAATACAACGACGGTGGCAAACAAGCTTACGGCCCGCCTGATGTTAAGCTGGTACCGTAGCCTATGGACACTTGTGACTCCAGAAGAATCACAAGTGCATTGCCGACCCTTTATTCACTTGAGGATTCGCTGTGTTGGCAGATAGAGACATGCAGGAGTGAAATTAGCTACGCGTTAATGCGGCTCACCCCGCCGGTTACCCGTTACGGAACTAGACCTCTACCTATGCTTAATTACTATAGTAATCGCATCGCGGTGTCAAGGTATAATTGAGGGTGAGCGTTGAGGTGAGCTTAAACAAGTTACAGAATAGGGGGCCAGGTCCCTTACTCACGTTGGCGACCTCACTCACCACCAGGACAAGAATCAATCAACAATCACAAACAACAATCAATCTTACAATTAGAGCAGAAATGTCTGTTGATGATATTTTGAAGCGCGTTTGTATCCAATCACATGTAAATCGACACAAACGCGCGTCCACTAACGAACTGATCGCACTGTTACATTTGACCATTAAACCCTAAACAGATGTAGATGAAATTTGGCATGGAGATAATGAGACCCTTTGAAGGACATAGCCGACATAGAAAAGTTTTTTACCTCAGAAATCATCCCTTAAAGCACTATGAGAGTACTCGCTACTCGCCGGCGGTGGGACAAGTGCCTAAGAGCAAGGTTTCTTAAAGTGGGGTCCATGGACCCCTTAGCGGCAAAAAAAATATCATTGTAAAATGATACCTATTTTTTTGACTTCCTAGTCATAGTCATAGTCATTTATTCATTACAATATACATTGTGTTTGAATTCATTGAAAATAACAATAATATACAAAACTCCTGTTGCAATGCAATTCGGCCTACTCAAATATTCTTAAGTTTACCTGTATGACATCGGTTACACGCTAATTCTTAAGTTTACCTCTATGATATCGGTTACACGCTAATTCTTAAGTTTACCTCTATGCCATCGGTTACACGCTAATTCTTAAGTTTACCTCTATGACATCGGTTACACGCTAATTCTTGAGTGTACCTCTATGACATCGGTTATACGCTAATTCTTGAGTGTACCTCTATGACATCGGTTACACGCTAATTCTTAAGTGTACATCTATGACATTGGTTACACGCTAATTCTTGAGTGTACCTCTATGACATCGGTTACACGCTAATTCTTAAGTGTACCTCTATGACATCGGTTACACGCTAATTCTTAAGTGTACATCTATGGCATCGGTTACACGCTAATTCTTGAGTGTACCTCTATGACATCGGTTACACGCTAATTCTTAAGTTTACCTCTATGACATCGGTTACACGCTAATTCTTAAGTTTACCTCTATGACATCGGTTACACGCTAGAGTCTGTCTAATGAAAGTTGAGACTGCGATTTATTATAAACTTTTTAAATGGCAACTACAATTCAAATGTCAATTACGTCAAATGTCACTTTACTGTCGTGTCACTAGTGTCATTTGGAAAAAATATTGCGTTTTTCTTTAACGTTTTTGGTGTTAATTATGAACAAAAGTATTAAAAGTAATACGCGTCAGTTACTTTTTACCATGATTGGTAAATACAAAGAAAAACGAGACGAGCGGGAAGAGATTTTCGATAAGAAAGCAGCGTACTTACGTACGATATCGGATTTCGTAGGTTAGTACCCATGATAAGTTTTGATACTTTATTTGCAACATATCTAAGAAAGCAACTGTTTCCTAAATACTTACGTATTGTCATTGTTTTTCTTTCAGCGGGTAATATGGAGCTTGTCGAAGGTGTGGAGGAAATTCAGAATGCCGTTCAGAGCTTGAAAGACCTGGAGCAAGATTCGTGTATAAGGAATCAAAATCAATACCTTGAAGAATTGTCGTCTCTTACCGGTAATTATTTCCATGAACAATCTTGGACAATTCGACTTAATCTTAATCTAAGCAAAGTGTTTACTGTGAATATTAAACAAAGTTATACCTACACAAGTTAATTACATAGAGAACATTTAACACTTACGAACAAATGTGTGTGCTCATCGCATAAATAAATGCCCTTATGGGAATTCAAACCTGGTACTTTCAGGTTTTTATAATGAGTGGCACAACCTGCTAGTCTAAAAAAGTCATCTATGTAACCACATACTTTCATTTTGTTTGTTGCAGAAGTTAGTGTCTCTACCCTCAAGAGAATAAAATATGAAGGTGGAATCAATAATAATGTTTGGAATACCCCAGGCAAAAAGAGATCCCCATAAGCCTACGGTGTCAAATTTAGATAGCTTCGACATAAACGCTATTAAAAATAAAATTACTGAATTTTATACTGTCAAAAAGGAAGTACCAACACTGCGGAGCCTCCTGGTAGAGTTGCGGACTAGCATAAATTTCCTTGGCTGCATTGAAACACTAAGGCGGATTTTGAAAGCAAACGGGTATGAGTTTCAAAAAAACAAGAATTAACGATATGTTCTAATGGAACGCTACGACATTGCTGCATGGAGGCATAGATTTCTTCGGGAGATTGCAGAGAAACGTGCAGCAGGAAAACAAATTGTGTATTTGGATGAAACCTATGTCCACAAAAACTACAAACCTAAAAAATCCTGGCGAGGGCCGGGAACAAGTGGTGCAGTTGAAAGCATTTCGTCTGGAAAAAGACACATTGTTGTGCACGCTGGGCATGAAAATGGTTTTGTCCCAAATGCTCTTCTAGTTTTCAGCACAAAATCTAAACTGGCTGATTACCACCATGACATGAACGCCGGCAACTTCAATAAATGGTTAGAAGAAAAACTCATACCAAATTTAGACAAACCTAGTGTGGTTATTATGGATAATGCCAGTTACCACAGTGTTGTAAAGAATAAAGCCCCAACAACTCAAACAAATAAGCCCAAAATCAAAGAGTGGCTTACAGCTAATAATATTCACTATGAAGAATATCACAAGAAAGATGAATTGTTAGTACTTGTTGACAAATACAAGCCAGAGCCAGTGTATGAAGCCAATCACATACTTCAGCAACATGGCCATGAAGTTTTACGGCTGCCTCCATACCACTGCGATTTGAATCCTATCGAGCTAATATGGAGTCTAGCAAAAAGGAAAATTGCCAAGAAGAACATAGGGTTATCTGGACAAGACACAGAAAAACTGATCCATGAGTCTTTTGCAAGCATAACAGCAGATGATTGGAATAAAATGATCAATCACGTCATTAACGTTGAAAACCAATATAAAGACAGGGACAACATCAAAGAAGACATGATAGATAAATTTATTATTAGTGTGGGAAGTAGCAGCTCGACCACTTCGGAGGATTCAATGGAAGTTGAGATTTTAGAGAGTGAATTTAATTATTCTTCTTAAATATACAATAAGACAGTGAATCCTATGTAATTTAAGAAATTATGTACACTTGTACCTAAGGTGTACACCTTTTGAACTTGATAATAAACTTATCTTGTAAAACGAAGTTAAAGTTTTATTTCATACTAGCTGTTGCCCGCGACTTCGTCCGCGTAGAACTTTTTATCGTCTTAGAAAATGATTTCTCTCAATACAAAATTTGAACCCTCTTTTAGGGGATAATTAAAAAAAAAGTTGATGTTCATTTTCTAGTTTGTGAACAAACAGTCTAAAACCAAAGTTAAAAATCTCATACTTTAAAAATGCCTTGAAATACTCAAACTTTGAACCAATTTTAACACTCTTAGGGGATGAATTTGGAAAAACTCTGAAATCAGTTTTGTAGTATTTTAACGTACAGAATAAGACCGAAGTTAAAAATCTCTTACTCACACTTTAAAATTTTATTGCTCGCCATTTAAAATTTGAACCCCCTTTTAAACCCCCTTAGAGGTTGAATTTTTCTAATCGCTGAAAGAACTTTTTTCGTAAACTTTTAAGTCTCTAGCTCAAAAAAAGTGTTGCCCATACAAAGCTTTCTTAACCCCCTTAGGGGTGGAATTTTCTAAAACTCTGAAAGTACTTTATTATTAATTTTAATAAGTAACATTTCGAATAGTTTTAAGTCTAGTAAAAATAAAAGTTTTTCCCACACAACACTGGCTACCCTTCTTAAGGATCCCCTTAGGGATGGAGTTTTCTAAAACGCTGAAAGTTCTTTTTTAGTATTCTAATAAGTAATCTTTTTGCAAAGTTTTAAGTCTAACTCAAAAAAAGTGTTGCCCATGCAAAGCTTGCTCTCCTTTTTAACCTAATAGGGGTGGAATTTTCTAAAACGATTTGTGTTCTTTTTTTGTATTTTAATAAGTAATCTTTCTACAAAGTTTCAAGTCTCTAACTCAAAAACATAAACTTTCCCTGATAAAAACTTTGCACCCCTTTTTATCCCCCTTAGGGATAGATTTTTTCTAAACGCTGAAAGTCTTTTTTTTTGTATTTTTATAAGTAATCTTTCTACAAAGTTTTAAGTGTCTAGCTCAGAAAAAGTGTTCCCCACACAAACCTTGCACCCTTTTTTAACCCCCTTAGGGAATGATTTTTGTAAAACGCCGAATGTAGTATTTTTCATGTTCTAATAAGTAATTTTTCGACAAAATTTTAAGTCTCTATTAAAAAAAAATATGTTTTTCCCATACAAACTTTGCACCCTATTTTACCCCCTTAGGGGTGAAATTTTCCAAAACGCTGAAAGTACTTTCTTTGTATTTAAATAATCTTTCTACAAAGTTTTAGGACTCTGGCTAAAAAAAATAGTTTCCCACATACAAACTTTGCACCCCTATTTTAGCCCCCTATTATTAGGGGTAGAATTTTCTAAAACGCTGAAAGTACTTACTTTGTATTCTGATGACTAATCTTTCTACAAAGTTTTAAGTCTCTATTTAAAAAAAATATTGTTTCCCCCATACAAAATTTGCACCCCTATTTTACCCCCTTAGGGGTAGATTTTTTTAAAACACTGAATCTAGGTACTTTATTTGTATTCTAATGAATAATTTCTCTACAAAGTTTTTAGTCTCTATTTAAAAAAAAGTAGTTTTTCCCATACAAACTTTGCACTCTATTTTACCGCTATAGGGGTAGAATTTTCTAAAACCCTGAAAGTTCTTTATTTTTATTCTAATGACTGATCTTTCTACAAAGTTTTAAGTCTCTATTTAAAAAAAAAATGTTTCCCCCATACAAACCTTGCACCCCTATTTTACCCCCGTAGGGGTAGAATTTTCCAAAACGCTGAAAGTGTTTCATTTGTATTCTAATAACTAATTTTTCTACAAAGTTTAAGTCTATATAGCTCAAAAAAAAAAGGTTCTCCCATACAAACTTTGCACCCCTATTTTACCCCCTTAGGGGTAGAATTTTCAAAAATCCCTTTTTATCCCTAGCCCACGTTATAAAAGCAACATACTGTGCAAAAATCAACTCTCTAAGATTAGTAGTTTCGGCTGTGCGTTGATGAGTGAATGAGTGAGTGAATAAGTCAGTCAGGACATAGGCATTTATTATGTATAAATAGATAGAAGATAATGAAACTCCCATTCAAATATCTCAAAAAATTATGAAGCTACATCCGTTTTAATGTCGCTTGTTAGAGTGAGAAAACGATGAGGGACTGTGACGTCAATATACTCGAGCGTCATAGTAAAAAACAATCGTTTCATATGAAGGTGCGTTTTGCGGAAAAGGGACAGAACATACCCCCTCTTAAAACTTTGGACTCTTATAACTTAATCATTACCTATATAACCTCTTGCTTTGTTTTTTTCTCCATTTGACTATATTTATTTTAAATTCTTTTTCGAGAAAATACATTATGATTATTTACCATATTTTCGATTCCTGAGCTATAACCACGAACTTCGGAATTCGAAAATATTCGGGTATCTCTATCACTATCGCACTAACCATACTCGAGTGACAGGGATGCAAATATATGAACATTGAGTATCGGTTTTCGTGGTAGCGCCGCAGGTACTTTGGCTGAATGCGCCGAGCGCGTGCCATTGTCATTCAAAAAAAACAAATTCGTGTTAATTATATTGTTCAAATTTGTTGATTTCATTTATTGAAATTACGACATAAAACGACATTTGCGCATATAAGTTCTCATATCAGAATCGAATATTTTTTTATGGTTTATATTTTAGCATTTGTCTCGTAAAGGTCTATCGTAGACGGGATTTAAATTATTATTAAGTGAAAGGCAAAGCAATTCCGCCATTTTGACGAAAAATTGACGTTTCTTATAGCTGACAGTTGGAGCAGCGTTTGATTTCACACGGGAAAAAAAAAAAAAAAAAAAAATAAATGAAAAATTAACTGAAGTCGTATATTTCGGAAAATTAATTAACTGTCGCAGTCGGATAAAAACTATCCTAAGTTGCAGCTAGAATAATAATGTACCTATATAAAATGTTTCATATTTTTCCGTTCATGGGATGCTGAGAACATTCGAACCGCGCAAAGCTTAGTTTCAAACTGGCTGATTCTTTTTTTAATTTAGAGATTTATTATAAGTGGAGATAACCTGTACTTTTTCCGCTATAACCTCACAAAAATGTGCAAATGGAATTACATAAAGCGAGACCCATGAAGTTAGCCTCACTTTCTAAAAAAACACCTTTTCTTAGACACATTATAGATTATAAGCATCTAATTACTTAATTTGTAATCTGTCTAAAGGTCTTTTATTTTACTGTTAGATGGTTGCAACAACTTGAATGGGATCAAGTTTTTAGGTCATATACACTATACTGGGATTTGGGATATTATCTTACCAACAATTTGGGCAATTTTGAAACTAATCTGTATAGACGTGGCTACACTAAGTAGTAAAACAATTATAATTTTTGTTCAAGTATCATTATCGTTCTTTCGCACTATACTCGGTGTTGCAATACGTCGATTTTTTAAATTTGCCGCTACTTTCTAGTCTCTACTTTCATTAGACAGACTCTAATTCTTAAGTTTACCTCTATGACATCGGTTACACGCTAATTCTTAAGTTTACCTCTATGACATCGGTTACACGCTAATTCTTGAGTGTACCTCTATGACATCGGTTACACGCTAATTCTTAAGTGTACCTCTATGACATCGGTTACACGCTAATTCTTAAGTGTACATCTATGGCATCAGTTACACGCTAATTCTTGAGTGTACCTCTATGACATCGGTTACACGCTAATTCTTAAGTTTACCTCTATGACATCGGTTACACGCTAATTCTTAAGTTTACCTCTATGACATCGGTTACACGCTAATTCTTAAGTTTACCTCTATGACATCGGTTACACGCTAATTCTTAAGTTTACCTCTATAACATCGGTTACACGCTAATTCTTAAGTTTACCTCTATGACATCGGTTACACGCTAATTCTGGCGTCAGTTCAGTCCATCAGTAGGCTGTCTGTCTTTGTCATTCACAACGGTTACACTTTCATTCTCTCATCATACCGATGGACTGAACTGACGCCAGAATTTGCATGTAACCGATGTCTGAGTGTAGGAACCTAGTAAAATAAGTTTCTGACAAAAAAAAAACATTTTTGGTACAAGCTTTTATTACCGACTGTACTTTTCTGCATGCTATCATCAACTACTCATTGAGACGATTCTAACGAGCCCAAACTCGATGGGGTTGTGTCGTTTTATTGCGGAGTTCCTATGGCCACCATTCAGCTCCAGCATCAGATCAGCTCCAAGCCATCATAATATTGTATTGTCATGCGATATACATATGCTTGCAAAATTTCAGCTCAATTGGATAACGGGAAGTGACTCCCGTCAAAAAATATATTTAGGCAGGTAGATAGGTATAGTCTATAGCAATCAGTTCTACATCTAGGTAATTTCATTTCATAGCAGAAATAGCAAAAAATGCTTTGCTTTGCAAGGACCTACTTACCTACATATTTTTGCAATGCTTCTAGATTTTGGGGGTGGCCAGATAAAAGCAATATTTCGTAACTAATTTCATTGATTTGTATAAAAAAATAAATGAATAAGGTAATTAATAAGAATACGTACAGGAGCAAAAATTGTAGCACGATATATGAAACAAGAAACATTTTGAATGTAAGTTACTCGCAATACTGAACTTATAGGCCGATTGTGCACTACAATGAATTTTACTGTCCGGCAGTCCGATTTTTTACGGTCCGATATTTTTAGTATTGAATGTTGGACGGTAAAATTACGTATAGTGCACAAACTAATATGTAGGTACATTTAATGGCGTGCTATATCGGACCGGACTGCCGGACAGTTTAGTGCACAATCGCCCGTAAGGGGATTTAAGTTATTTCTTTTTATACCGACTATAAAGTTTGTTTTATATCGACATTTTATTTATTTTCATTTTCATGTGCACTTAGCTACCTACATACGTTGTAGGTAGGTATACAAGTTACAACACTACACTTCTACCTCTACCTACAACTGCTTCAAATAACTGATTCAGCGTAGAATAAAATTCGTTTAATAAGTACCTAATCCAGTTTGTGGGGAATTGCCTTCAAAAGGCGGAGAGGAGAATGTTTTGATTTATATTGGTCTAGATTGAGGCATGAAAAAAAAATAAGTTTCTGACCTCGGGCCATGTGTGCGTTTGCAACCATCTTCATTTGGAGGGGCCAGTTTTTGGTGTTTAGAAATAGCACTTTAATTGTTGCTTCTATGACAAAACAGTCTACAGCAAGGTAACCAATATAAATCAAACCATTTTCCTCTCCACATTTTGCAAGGCAAATCCCGCATAGTCGATCTACGGATTCTACGGATGTAGAATAAAAGTGCTACCTATTTATTGTATTGCTCATAGTTATATTGCTTTTTAAACCCCGACAGAAAAAGAGGGGTGTTATTAGTTTGACGTGTCTGTGTGTCTGTCTGTCTGTGTGTCTGACAAACGAATAGACCGATTTGAACGTGATTTTTTTATCCGAAAGCCGACGTGATCGAGATGGTGCTTTAGCTACGTTTCAACAAAATCGGTTCAGCCGTTTTTGAGATATTGAACTTTCAAATGAAAATGTCGGGGGTTTTTCAACTTTTCTAAGTTGTAGTTATTACCACCTACTATGGGCAGACTTCACAAATTACTCTTAGACCACCTACTATGGGCAGACTTCACAAATTACTCTTAGACCACCTACTATGGGCAGACTTCACAAATTACTCTTAGACCACCTACTATGAGCAGACTTCACAAATTACTCTTAGACCACCTACTATGGGCAGACTTCACAAATTACTCTTAGACCACCTACTATGGGCAGACTTCACAAATTACTCTTAGACCACCTACTATGGGCAGACTTCACAAATTACTCTTAGACCACCTACTATGGGCAGACTTCACAAATTACTCTTAGACCACCTACTATGGGCAGACTTCACAAATTACTCTTAGACCACCTACTATGGGCAGACTTCACAAATTACTCTTAGACCACCTACTATGGGCAGACTTCACAAATTACTCTTAGACCACCTACTATGGGCAGACTTCACAAATTACTCTTAGACCACCTACTATGGGCAGACTTCACAAATTACTCTTAGACCACCTACTATGGGCAGACTTCACAAATTACTCTTAGACCACCTACTATGGGCAGACTTCACAAATTACTCTTAGACCACCTACTATGAGCAGACTTCACAAATTACTCTTAGACCACCTACTATGAGCAGACTTCACAAATTACTCTTAGACCACCTACTATGGGCAGACTTCACAAATTACTCTTAGACCACCTACTATGGGCAGACTTCACAAATTACTCTTAGACCACCTACTATGGGCAGACTTCACAAATTACTCTTAGACCACCTACTATGGGCAGACTTCACAAAAGATCGATATGTCGGCGTAAAATAGCGAAATCGGAATATTGCAAAAAACTCGGATTGGGTATTTTTGGTTTTTACCGTACACTCACTATGCGACTTCGAGTTTCGTCCCAATTTTTCGCGAAAATACGTATTGAATTTATCAATAGGTTAGGTTAAGGTTTTGTTCGGTTCCTCAGAAGGGAAATAGGCACACGATTTGCGATTTCATAGTCCTTAATGTAGAGGATTGAGGAGGAGCTAGAACACAAATTTTGTGACTTTCGGAGCGATTAACACCGAAATATTCACTTACTTACCTACCTAATCAAAAACTTTAGGTATTTATTTTTTAAGACCCATCAATCCGTTGATGTGCCCAACATGACGTTGACCAACTTTTCTTTTTACATGCAATGAAATATATCGCCTAGTGCCTGCAATATTGCAGGAACTAGGCGATATGGAGTAGGTACCTAATACGAGCTTTTGCCCGCGACTTCGTCCGCGTGGAACTCGTTTAAATCGATCGAATAATACCTATATCATAACATCTTACTTATTATAAGTTATACCTACTCGTGGATATTTCCACACATTATTAAAAACAAAACAACCATACCCACCTATTTGCCCATTTTATTTACATACACAATGCATTTGCCTATTAGATTCTGAATGTAGTCGGAAGATGAAAACATTTTTCTCAATAATATAAAAAAAGTAATCTATCCCCCTCATTTCCTCACAAAAGCGACGAATAAAGGGAGAGACTAGACGTCGACCGAGTTTCCATATGGGGATCGACTAAAAGTGGGCGTCAAGCATGAAACGGGCGGGGCCACCCTCTTCAGAGTAGCGTTAGATCCTCCCTTCATAAGCCCTCCGGGCCTCACTACGACTAGTATGTCGACAGTCTGCAGTCGAACGGTAACTATTACATTTTCATAGATATACTTACAAGGTCAGTTTGTATGTGATGGTAGTGAGGCGGAAACTAGAGTAAAAGTGCAGTGGTCAGTGTGAAGCGATGTTTAACATGGACGGAGTTAGTGGCGACCACCGCTGCCTAACCGTGGAGAGCAGCAGCGTCGTACCCGTGAGCCTGGACGGGTCGCCCACATCCGCGAATGGCTCAGATTTGTTCCTCTACGATGATTCGTCCATGTCGGATAGCAGTCTTTACGCGAGTGACCAAGAGAACCTGTCTATTCCAAGTAAACGGTTAGTTTCAAGTTTCAAATAATACCTAAACGTAATTTTTTTGCATATTTGCTTGAGTAATTTTGATTTCCTACGATTTATAATTGCATGATAAACGCTAGGCGACATATTATGATAATAATGCTTAATTTAAGTACCTACCTACCTATACCTACCTAATATTGATTTTAACTTGCAATGCTGTTGCGCGTCATGTTTTAAGTATATACCTATTTGTAAAAAATAAATAAATAATAAATATTGTTAAAGGCACTAAGCTAAGATTGTTGCTAATGCAAGGAAGGACACATGAGCTTTCTTGTCGAAGTAGAACAGTAAACAAAGATTTCGAAAAGTACGTATTTAAACATGATGGAATTTTTCTTTTCATTTTGCGAAATACAAGTTTATGTACCACAGAGTTATTGGCCTACTTTTAATTGTATATTAAGTATGTAGTTATTTCAGATTTAATACTCCTTTTAACCCCTGACGACCCCTGAAAAAGAGGAGTGTTAAGTATAAGTTTGACGTCTGTGTGTCTGTCTGTGACAACGTAGCTCCAAACGAATGGACCGATTTTAATGCGGTTTTTTTTGCTCGAACGCTGACGTGATCGAGATGGTTCTTAGTTGCGTTTCAACAAAATCGGTTCAGCCAGTTTTGAGATATTGAACTTTGAAATGAAAATCCCGGAGGTTTTTTAACTTTCCTAAGTTGTTATTGTGTTATATTCTCTAACGTATGTTTAAGTAGGTAAGTAAATTTTTGCCCCTATACATAGATACCTCGAAATCACGGGGAGTTAGATGAAATTTGGTACGAATGCTCATTAGTGGCCCTGCTGTTTTGCCTACCAAAAGTCCCCAAGCAAAACCAGGATCTTGCCCCCGCCATCTTGGAAAATGTACTCCAATCGTTAGAAATTCGCCATTTGTGCGATAAATACGAGCATGTAAATGAAAATATGATCTAGGGCAAATTAAATCCTAATAAATTCTTCATACGCCTGTAGTGCACACAATGTTGACAGGAAAACATGTATTTTTGGAAAAAAACTCATATACTTAGATACATATGTTATATAATCCTTCAATGTCCTTGCAGGGTATTTTCTGCAAGTGAAGTTTGAGGGAATTTGAAAACCACTTTGATTCATTCATACTGCGACGAAACAAAAACGATTTAACCGATCGTTAAGAACGCATACCTACTTAGTATGCTGCCACTCAGAGCAGAGGCCAAGACCCTTGACAAAATCCAACAAATGATGTGTCTTAGATTCATCGTAATCCAGACTATTATTTACCTATGCTTATTGTGAATACCGTGCGGTGACACTTGCCTCTAACATAATACAGAGAGATCGGACAAATTTGCGTCATTGCTCGCAATAATGTGGACATGACTCCAGAATTAATCACAATGTTATTCAATTAATTAATTTCTTACTGACACTTATAATTTGATTCCTAGTCAATAAATACAAAAGTTTGTTAAAGTAAATTTATTAAAGAAAATAATCAGTATTTTTTCCAAATTTTCTGCAGTCAGTCTATTTCTTTTTATCTCCACTTATAATAAATCTCTAAATTAAAAAATAATCAGCCAGTTTGAAACTAAGCTTTGTGTGTTGCGAATGTTCTCAGCATCTCATGAACGGAAAAATATGAAACATTTTATATATAGGTACATTATTATTCTAGCTGCAACTTAGGATAGTTTTTATCCGACTGCGACAATTTATTAATTTTCCAAAATATACGACTTCATTAATTTTTCATTTATTTTTATTGAGATCAAACGCTGCTGCAAATGTCAGCTATAAGAAACGTCAAAAATGGCGGAATGGCTTTGCCTTTCACTTATTAAAGTTATTAATAATTTAAATCCCGTCTACAATAGACCTTTACGAGACAAATGCTAAAATATATACCTACCATAAAAAATATTCGATTCTGATATGAGAACTTATATGCGCAAATGTCGTATTATGACGTAATTTCAAAAAAATGTATCAACAAATTTGAACAATATCATTAACACGAATTTGTTTTTTTTGAATGGCAATGGCACGCGCTCTGCGCATTCTGCCAAAGTACCTGCGGCGCTACCGCGAAAACCGATACTCATTGTTCGTATATTTGCATCCCTGTCAGTCGAGTAAGGTTAGTGCGAAAGAGATAGAGATACCCGAATATATTCGAATTCCGAAGTTCGTGGTTATAGCTCAGGAATCGAAAATATGGTTAATAATCATAATGTATTTTCTCGAAAAAGAATTTAAAATAAATATAGTCAAATGGAGAAAAAAGCAACGCAAGAGGTTATATAGGAATATCTTTATTATCAACATAATTATTTGACAGTTAAAAGCCTACTTACAATACATAACTATAGAAAAAACTTAAATAAACTAAATAAACCTAAAATTAGGAAAAACATAAATTTAATCAAAAGAGGTCCCCAAGGTCGGATCCCTGCGGAAGGGTTCCCATAAGACTGGCTGCGTTCCCTCTTTGTATGGCTATGCCGATCCGTTGGGCAAGGAACGAGCCAGCCCTATGGTCTCCGGATACTTTGACCAATTTTTTTGACAATTGGCCAAATAATTGGTGAGCGCCTGGGCTCCAGGGTCCTCGGACAGCAAAAGCCGCAAAAACATGCCGGTCTGTCAGGCCGATGTATTTGCGGTTATATAGGTAATGACTAAGTTATAAGAGTCCAAAGTTTTAAGAGGGGGTATGTTCTGTCCCTTTTCCGCAAAACGCACCGCATGACGCTCGAGGATCTTGACGTCACAGTCCCCGATCGTTTTCTCACTCTAACAAGCGACATTAAAACGGTTGTAGCTTCATAATTTTTTGAGATATTTGAATGGGAGTTTCGTCATCTTCTATACATATGACTGACTCACTCACACACGCACTCATCAACGCACAGCCGAAACTACTGGGGCTAGAGAGTTGAAATTTACACCAGAACTACCTTTTACAACGTAGGCAATGGATAAGAAGGGATTTTTGGAAATTCTACCCCTAAAGGGGTTAGATAGGGGATCAAAGTTTGTATAGGGGAAACTTTATTTTTTGAGCTAGAGACTTACAATTTTGTATAAAGATTACCTACTTATTAGAATACAAATAACGTTCTCTCAACGTTTAGGAAAATTCTGCCCCTAAGGTGGTTAACAAAGGGTGCAAATTTTGTATGGGGTAAACTTTATCACTTTAGCAAGAGACTTAATACTTTGTAGAAATATTACTTATTAGAATTCAAATACCTAAAGTACTTTCAGCGTTTTGGAAAATTCTGCCCCTAAGGGGGTTAAAAAGGGTTGCAAAGTTTGTATGACCGAAACTCCTTTTTGAGATAGAAGCTTAAAAGTTTGTAGAAATATTACTTATTACAATACCTACAATGAAAGCATTTTCAGTGTTTTGGAAAATTCCACCCCTAAGGGTATGAAAAAGGGGTGCTGGTAAAAGGGATTTTTTGAGCTAGAATCTCAAATCTTTTTAGAAAGATTACATAATAAAATAAAATAAAATACTTTCAGCGTTTTAGAAAATTCCACCAGTTAGGGATGTATAAGGGGGTGCAACGTTTGTAAATATCTTTTTTTAGCGAGCGACCTTTGTTGAAAGATTACTTATTACAATACTTGCAAATAAAGAATTTTCAGCGTTTTTGAAAATTCCACCCCTAAGGGTTATCAAAAGGGATGAAAACTTGTATGAAGGAAACTTTTTTTTTGAGCTAGAGACTTGTAATTGTGTTGAAAGATTATTTATTAGAATACAAGTATACAAGGTGTCCCAGAAATCGACGTCAAGCCGAAAACGGATGATAGACCGGACCGAGTCATAACAGTTATCAGAAAATTTCAAAAAAAAAATCCAACACATGTTCTTTTAAAATTATGGTCACTTAAAAAATTGAAAATTTACGACGATTGACCAATTAATGAATAAATAAAAAAAAAACCAACGCGAGTTGGATTTTTTTTTGTATTTTTATGATATGAATTTGGTCTATCATCCGTTTACGGCTTGACGTCGATTTCTGGGACACCATGTTTAGGTAAATTACTTTCAGTGGTTTGGAAAATTCCACCCGCTAAGAGGGGGATAAAGAGGTGCAATGTTTGCATGGGGGAAACTTTTTACTAAGGTAGAAACTTAAAACTCTGTAGAAAGATTAAGTACTTGCCTACTTATTAAAATACAAAAAAGTACTGCCAGAGTTTTGGAGAATTTCACCCCTTAAGGGGTTTATAAAGGGGTGCAAAGTTCGTATGGGAAACACTTTTTTTAGCTAGAGACTTAATAGGTTTTGGAAAAAATACTTGCCTATTACAATAAAAAAAACTTCCCTGAAAAGCGTTCAAAGTTTGTATGGAGAGTAAGAAATTTTTGAAGTATGAGATTTGTAACTTCGATGTTAGCCTGTTTAGACTATAAAACTTATTTTAGCGTTTTTTGAAATTCATCCCCTAAAGGGGATTATAAGGATGTTCAAAGTTTGTATGGGGAGCAAGACATTTTTAAAGTAAGGGATTTGTAACTTCGGTTTTAGACTGTTTGCTAAGCTACTACAAAACTTATTTCAGCGTTTTTTTAATTCATCGGCTAAGAATAAGGGTTTAGAAATTTTTGGAAGTAAGAGATTTGTAACTTCGGTTTTAGACTGTTTAAGTGTTTACTAAAAGACTAGGTACAAAACTAATTTCTATGTTTTTTTTTAAATTCATTATTTAAACATACATTTAGACGATGACATGGTAATACGCGGACGAAGTCGCGGGCAACAGCTAGTATAAAATACAAATAGAAATCAATACAATCAATTCTTAGTGCATTTAACCATCAACTTGGTAATGTGAAAATTAAAATGAAAAAAAAAATGAAAAATATTTATTTCCGTAACACAGTGAATTACAACTATTACAAGGTAGGGGCTTCCTATTAAGTATGAAATACCTGTATCAGGAAGTGTGTGTGTGTGTGTGTGTGTGTGTGTGTGTGTGTGTGTGTGTGTGTGGAAACGTTACCTTGATTATCGTTGCATTGAAATGTACGAATAAGAGCCATTACCATTTCCCAACATTCATCGAATTTTGATGAATCGATTTGTTCCAAGAGAAACTTCAAACACCTTTCCTTAAAGTCTGCCTTAACAGCGTTTTTAAACTGGCGATATTCAGTACCCATTAGTAAAGAACATGCCATTATTTAATTTTGCTGCCGTTTTGGTAGATACGGTACGTACAGTCAAGGTCACCAATATGTATACACCACAAAGTTACAGAAATATGTATACAGACCTTATTGCTACGGAAGTAAGGTTGTTGTATAGAGGTACATAGTTTTGCAACTTTGGGTATATACATATTAGTGACCTTGACTGTACCTACGTAATTTAGGTGCGGCAATTACGACTGTAATTTGGCAACTATCAATGTCAAAATATATATATTAAGAAATAATTAATCCACGGAGGTTTTATATCTATGGAACTATAAAGGATATTTCCCATGTAGTAGTTTTTGGTTATTATTTCTAGTGTAAATAATCGTGTCAGTTTAAAATCGTAACCTCATTATTATATAAAAATATTTACGTAAATGATGACCACTTCAAATAACATTTTGCTAATAGTTATAAGCACGTATAAGCTATTATCTCTGGAAATTCAAATTTTATTTCAAGAAGTAATTAATTGATTAACATTTTGATTAATTTTGGAGTCATGTCTACATTATTGCGAGCAATGACGCAAATTTGACCGATCTCTGAATTAGGACTATAAACTCTAATTATTTGTATTTGCCGGCGTGATTGATATGTATATCTACTCATGCCAAATTACAGCTTTCAGTAGTTAAGTAAGGGTTATCTACACCGGTTACCGAGCTAAGCCGCAGACGGACGGACAGACGGATATGGCGAAACTATCAGGGTCGGTAACAAACATTAAAAAAAACCGGTCAAGTGGTTGTTGGACACGCGCACTGAGGGTTCCGTATCAACTTGTAGGTATGCAAATGGCCGTATTTTTCGTTTTGGAAACTTCGGACTACTTCGGAGATCAACGCAGGAAAAGTTTTTTTTAAACATCAGACGGCAATCTCCTCTACAATGTTATCTTTCTTAACTGATTCAACCGGATACCGGACCGGTACCCTTACCACGGTGACGTGAGTCGCGTTTACGTTCGTCGCAAGCGAGAATCTAGGTATATCTCCACTTATAATAAATCTCTAAATTAAAAAAGAATCAGCCAGTTTGAAACTAAGCTTTGTGCTGTCACGAATGTTCTCAGCATCCCATGAACGGAAAAATATGAAATATTTTTACCTAACTGCCAAGACAAGTTGGCACCTTGCAGCAAGGTCTATGTAGTATGGATGGACTCGGCGCATTCTTAAGTTGACCGGGTTATACAGGTTTTGAAGTGGATACTTCTTTGCTCGCGTTCTTGTATAGGGTTACAGTTCAAAATGTATCACGTGACTTCCGGAATAACTTTTTGTAGAGAAGCCTAATAATCTGATTTCAAATAATTGTTTGTTACTGTATGTTTTAATCCTTCTTTATTTGCCATTAGTTGTTAATTACAAGATGTTATTTAGTTTTTGTGGCGGACATGAAAATAATGCTGAATTATTACAGCCATTTTCAATGTATCGCGAGTTAAATGAGCTACGCCAGTCAATGTTGCCATATATACCTACCGATTTATCTGTACTTATACAGATTTTAGTGAATTAATCCAGATATATTAGGGTTCCATAGCCAACAAAGAAGGATCCACTTAAACTTAATTAACGGTTGTATCTCCGACACAACCCGCTTCTTTTTTTTTCTCGGCAAATGGATTCTTACTCGACTAAACAAATTAAATCCTTCTTGTGAATGAACTGATTATTTCTTTTTGGATATTATATAGAAACGTTTTTAGAAATTTAATCAAACTATTTAGTTTTGATAACATTTTACACGAATTTATATTGCATACGAAAATATTTATTTTATTTTGTATTGGCTGTTTAGAGATTTCATCGAATTCCCCGCTTAATACACCTGCGCGCGCACTACTGCGCGAACTTCACGAAAAAAAATTGTTGCGCGCCATTATAGGTAATTTCACAAATATTTGTAAACATTGTTGATGTGATGAGTGTCTGATTATTATTAAAAATGTTGACTCGTGGTGAATAGAAAAGTGATAAATAGAATTGACGCCACTGGAAATTAATTAATTAAGTGAGTAAGTTCTCTCAACTTCTCTCAATTATGAGCTTAGGAGCCTGTAGTATGAATCGCGTGAGCTTTGATAATTACATCCTCGGCTTTCTTATCATCATATTCTTACTGCGGTTCGCGTGATAATTCCGCCTCTTATGTAATGATCAACATAGCTCACTTGTATCACAATGTACTATTATGGGAACTTAAGTGACGTAAAGGTACCCTACGGCGGTGGTTTCGGAGATATTGGATGTTTGGTAAAAGTACCTAGGTAAAAAGACGATTTTTATCGATGTTTCGAAAACTATAAGATGTAACATTTGTTAACGCAGTTTTATTTTTAGTATATGTAAATTACGAGTCCGTTAATTTGGTCCTACGGTTAAGTAGAAGAGGTAGGTACTTAAGACCTTGTAATAAGAAAATATGAATTATAATACTGAAAAAAGCCTCCGCATCTATTTTACGGTGAGGAACATCAAGTTTGCGGTGGAGTCTATGTTTGTACAAAGCCGGCCAAGTGCGTGTCGAACCACACAAAACGAAGGGTTCCGTGCCTATTAAAAAGGTCGTATCGTCACAGAAATATTACGGCACTTGAGTCCTTTTCTCAGGGAAGGCAGTTTTTCAACAATATCTCGAAATCCTTATTGAATGACCTGGGCGCCAAGAACAAGGTAATTTTACGTTAGGTCCCAGGGCATGTAGGTATCGAGGGAAACGAAAAGGCTGACGAGCTTGCACGAGCGGGGGCGAAAGGGACACACTGCAGACTAGAGCCGTTCTGTGGTAACCCCAAAAGTCTGACCAAGACCATTTCTACAAGACCATTCAAGCCTGGAGAGCTATCCCTGGACTGAAACATTCCAAGGCGCTTAATATTTGAGCCTTTAGCAAAAAGGCGTCTTCTGATGCATTGGCGCTAAGTAGGAACCGCCCACGCATGCTGGCCCCGTAGCATGGATGAATTATCCATCACGCGATAAGTGACAAGATAAGAGCGTCGTCTCGTTCTATCAAACGGTGTCAGCCAGTGACGAATGCTCTATCTTGCCACTTATCGCGTGATAAGGCCGACCATCCATGCTACGGGGTCCAGGGTGCTAAATAAGCACATACAAACAATAGGACTGTGTGACACAAGGCAATGCAGACTCTGCCTTGAAGCAGAGGAGACGCCTACACACATCCTAACCGATTGCCCTTGCCTCATGCGCAGTCGTAACTCCTTTATGGGCAAACACATCATGTGCCCGGAGGAGATCAATTTTCTTGAGGTCATCAAAATCCTGCAATTCTTTGAGTTTGCAGGACGTGACAAAGAATTGTAGTAAGTGGCGATCACAATTGATCAGCGAAGGTCGCAGTGATAGGTACAAGAGGGCTCTGGCAGCCCGGAAGTCACTACCAGAATAATAATAATAGTGTTTTCACGCCTACAGTCCCCCGCGGCTATGAAGTCAATCCTGACACATTGCGCAACTATGAAGTTTCTGAATAATGACAATTTCAACCATAGGAAAAACTTACATATTCAACCCTAGAGGCATGTCTCAGGATTGACTTCATAGCCGCGGGGGACTATAGCTATACACATTTTATTAACTGATTTGAGATCAAATCTATATAAAATTCGCATATTAGACGTGATTTAATTTTTACAAGCAATATTTGCCCCTTGGAAAATATATGAATTTCGCTTACTGCCTTACAAAGTTACATGCCATCATGAAGTGGCATCTATCATTCTAATCTTGCTAGAAAAAATATGGTATAAAGGATGACTCACGCTAGAACGGGCCGTGTCCGGCCCGGGCCGTTTTCTAAGAAAAACGACGGCGTTTTTGTGCGCCCGAGCCATACCCAAGCCCGGCTGACCCACAGCCGGGCCGTGCCGACACCGAGCCGCTTCCGAGCCTCAGCCGTGACTCGGCCGGGCTTGGTATGGCTCGGCCGCGCAAATTCGCCGTCGTTTTTCTTAGAAAACGGCCCGGGCCGGACACGGCCCGTTCTAGCGTGAGTCATCCTTAAAGGGGGTGAAAAGAGGGCCGAACGTTTGTATTGTATAGTATAGACGACATAAACGAGTTCCGGCGGACGAAGTCGCGGGCAAAATCTAGTCACAAATATGGAGAGTCTACAAACTGCCCCTGGCGGTCACTCACATAACTAAAAATCTAAACTTTGCCACGAGTCACTCATACTCGTACGTTTACTTTGCTAGCAATCGTTAACACGATCGTTCGTAATAGTTTAATCGATTTTTCAATGTTCAGCCTTATATCACAAGCATTAATTTTAATGCTAGCGTTTGTCGGTTATGTTATGTACATTACAGAATACACGCATCGCGTACGTTGGAAAATTGTCCAAGGCCAAGTTGTTTAGCGACTAAAGGATAAAACCTTAAGCTTAACTTAACAGTGTGCGCCGATTCTCCACTGATTCTCTCGACACAATATGGCGGCGGTCCTTGTGCCATTTATTTGCATTTTTAAATACAAAATACGCGACAACACGAATTTTGCGTGTCCGCTGCGCCAAAAAACTAACAAAACATGTTAGAAAAACATGTTACAAAACATGTTTAGGTACAGTTGCACGTCCATTGCGACTTTGGTTGGAGTGAACGATGTATTGTTTGTCACTTTTCTTTTGACATCTGATATCTGTCATCCCAGTACAATTAATTCCATGACAAAACATGACCCCCTCCCCCGTAGACGAACGCGGGGAATGTTTTCCATCCGTGACGGAAAACATGTTTCTATGTTTGTAAACAAAAAACATGTTGGCCACTCCCCTTTTCTGTTCGAAAAACATGTTAGATATTTTCAAACACCGAAAACACGGCGCAGCGGACGCGGCTTTAGATAGGTGTCGATCGGAATAGTTTACTATTCTCGCAACGGTATTCTTTCGATTAGAAATGTCAAATTTGTGTGCCATGGAATTGAAGAGAGAGAAGTGCCCAATTGGTCGTATGAATCGAAAGTTTAAATTACGCATTGAAACTAAACGCTAGTGAGGAACGTTTTGAAGTTTTTTTCGGAGTACAACGGCACCATGAGTTACGAATTTGACAGCTCGAATTTGCAATAATCGAAATCTTTTCGAAGCGCGTTTACTCGCTCACGAGGAAAGTAACGTAATGTGTATATGTGTGTTCTCGATAGCGACTGGTGGTAGTGCTACAGGTAGTTAGATTAGTATATAGATAGATAGTTACCTAAAATAAAGGGCCAACCATAACCATCCATATATTTACTAGAATGAGACCACATTTATGCACCGCCGCTTTGGCAGTAGCCCAAAGTCAAGCAATTGGTGTTGCTTGGGAGAGTTTACGTATAGGCGTTTCCATGGTCACCTGGCACCACGCGTGTCGCACTGCCGCGCGCGTCGCCTTCAATAAACAGCCTTGACAGTTAAGGCGCCGAGGGACAAAACACTTGCAGCACATATAATAAATTGCAACTGCTGTGTTCAGAGTCAGACGGCATGTTTGACACACAACAAATGTCGCAGGTCGGAGTATCGGCGGCACCACAAGCGGCGCTCACGCTGCCCGCAGCAGCAGATCCAGCAGCGGCAGGCGGCTAACCTGCGCGAGCGCAGGCGCATGCAGTCCATCAATGACGCCTTCGAGGGGCTCCGCGCCCACATCCCCACCCTTCCCTACGAGAAGAGGCTGTCTAAAGTAGACACGCTCAAATTGGCTATAGGATATATCAGCTTCTTGGGCGAATTGGTAAGTCATTAAACAATCTTAATCTTGAAGGAAGCCGTTTTTTTAAAAGATGGAATTGAATAAGTCGTTAATGTTACACTAACTTCTATAATTTATGATGGGTTTGGTTGGAACATTTGAGGAGACTTACGAGTGATATAAGCTCATTTGATATTTAACAGTAGGTAGGCCTTTTAGATTTTAGCGCAGGACCGGTCATTTTGGCACTCTTTGGGGGAGGCCTATGTCCAGCAGTGGACGTCTTTCGGCTGATATGATGATGATGATGATGCTGATGATTTAGCTTTTTGGTTCAAAAATAAATTTTAAGCTGTTTATTGTATTAGAAAAGACTTAATTCTATAATACATTAGGTAGTTACAATCTTTTACATTTAAGGTTTTGAGAACTATGAGGAGCTGGGGTAAGCCCCCCGCGTCTACAAATAATATTTTATATGTAGACTAAATTATTATAAATAAATTACTTTTTTTTTAAATATCTGAGCCTTGCAATGACAAACTCATCTTACAGTGTCAGTTGACCACGGATATTTAAGATATTTTTTAGTAAAATTAGGTGGATCAAGGAAAGTCTCTTATTTGCCGTCCTAAACCCAAAACGAAGTCAGGAAACTTTTAATATTTTTCAAAAATAATTAACGCAGCTGAAAAGTCTGCAACTTTTTTCTGGTGCTATGGTTGGCCCCAAAAAATAATCAGGCACTGATATTTTCATCCATTCCCAATTTTATGAATGGTGTATTAAGAGGATTGTGAACCTGTACATTTTCATACAAAAAACGATAACGTTTTTCACCCCGTAAACATCGTTCGATTTTTATAATTTTTGGACATGTTGTTTAAATACGAGTACCTACTCGCGCCGCGCCGCGTATCGACACTTCACAATCCTCTTAAAAGACATACTCGCGAGATCTAAAGGTCAGAAGCCACTAGTTTTATTAGGCACAGCTTGATAACCTATTTCTTCGGCAGGTTCGAGCAGACCGCAACTCTTCTAGTCACATGCTTACCGGCTCGGGCAAGAAGCATAGCAACGAAGAACAGAAAAAAGTTGTCATAAGAGGTAGATCACTCTGTTACATTATTTTCAACACAATTGTTCGTAACGTGCCTCTTAAATATTACGTCGCTTTTAGGCTCATAAATTGTCATAATACTGGCTGGGTACGTTGGCACCTCGCAGCAAGGTGTATATGTATGATTGCGATGCATTCTTAAATTAACCAGGTTGTAAGTATTGGCTGTTTAGAGATTTCATCTGAGTCTCGCTTTAACACAAGCGCGAGCACTGCGAAATTCATAAAAAAAAATGTTGCGCGCCATTAAGTACCTATAGGTAATTTCATAAATATTGTTTGGTTATTATCAAAAATGTTGATAATTAATAACTAAACGAACTGACGCCACTGGAAGTTCTTGGCGATATACAATACCTATCATCTTACGAAAAGAATGTTTCCTCGCAAATGTGTTGAAAAACGTCGTATAAAACGCGTGAGCTTTGATAATTACATCCTCGGCTCTCTTATCATCTTACCGCCTCGGGTATACTGTCCCTTTACCCTATAGGTCAACGTAATGGCTATATAGCTACCTAAAGTCTGTTCATTAATGCAACGGACTATAATGACAGGTAGAAATGTCACCGCAACGAATAATGATACCAGCTTATTACAAACAGTGCGGTGCTATGATTACGGTTTCTGGTTTAATTCTCAATAATCGGTAATAAAATCATTTAAAATGGGATAGAAATGCCTACTATTTAGTTTAATTTTTTTTAATCGACGCTTATTTATATAAAAGGGTATTTAGGCCAGCCGCACACGGGCAGAACTCTGTATCTGAATTTCGATGAGATGAATTTCATCCGCGACGGAAAATAACGCAACGCAATAGGCTTACGAAGAAACTTTATTTTTGATTACTTAATCGTCTGAATATAATTTGTACTTGTTTAACACGAATAAATCTTTCAATTTGATTGACTGACATGCAGGACCATCTGGTTGCGGCTTGAAATGGCAAGCGTTTCCGCGCGTAATTTTTAATCAGCCGAGTTTTGTGATTTTAACTATTTTAAGGCATATACATCCTCTTAGTAACTTATTAAGTAAGTATTTCATATGAGATTAAGCTATTCACTAGAAAGATTCTAATTACACGTAGATGGCATTTCCTCGAAACTACATAGTGTTGTGTTCCGGTACCTTTATTGATCTTGCATGCATCTACCCTTTTTGCAACTATATTAATTGGTGGGTACTCCATGGTGGTCCGCTGCGCCAAAAAACTAACAAAACATGTTTAGGTACATTTGCACGTCCATTGCGACTTTGGTTAGAGTGAACGATGTAGGTATTGTTTGTCACTTTTCCTTTGACATCTGATATCTGTCACCCCAGTACAATTCATTCCATGACAAAACATGACCCCCTCCCCCGCAGACGAACGCGGGGAATGTTTTCCATCCGTGATGGAAAACATGTTTCTATGTTTGTAAACAAAAAACATAAGCCGCGTCCGCTGTGCCGTGTTTTCGGTGTTTCTAGACATCTAACATGTTTTTCGAACAGAAAAGGGGAGTGGCCAACATGTTTTTTGTTTACAAACATAGAAACATGTTTTCCGTCACGGATGGAAAACATTCCCCGCGTTCGATTATTACAGAAAAAACCCAAGTCGCTATATGTATGCTGATAATATTTGAGGAGTTCCGTCGATTCCTCAACGATCTCAGAATTAACACTTCATTAGTTGCATTATTGCTGTTTGTTGCATGTTCTGACGTAAGTGGAAACTGATGCAAGTGGAATAATTCGCTCAACCAAACAGCGCACAGGTTGCGTTCTGAATCAGGCAAATTTGATTCAGTTCACAATTTGACGATATGACATTGTTAGTTTATAAACTAACGAAAATGAATGCGTAAAATTATGAATTATTTTGGCAGTTCACAATATTCCGTCAGTTTACAATATAACGGGTAAGATTATAAACTGACGGTTTTCACAATCTAACGGTGACATACATACAGTGGAACATATAACCTCCTCCTTTTTTAAAGTCGGTTAAAAAACTGACAACACATGAAACGTCATTTTAGTCCGTTGAATTAATGATCAGACCTGACCTATTCTATAGAAAAAAGAATTTATGATTCGGGAGTTCGTGTTATTCGACGACGACAGGCTGTCTTCACTCACTAGTGCCATTTCATAGTGGTGGGTAAGCCTCCTGGGTTTTCCCATCTGTGGATGTTGTACATGTAGGTATGTGAGACGCTGCAGCAATGCAGCGATATGGAGGCGACGGAGCTGACAAGTCCATGTTGTTTCTTTTTGTTTGGTTTCCATCTAATGTTAGTCATAAAACTATGTACCTCCTAGGGTCAGCAAAGTAGTTAGCTGCGCACCACTGCATACCTACAAGTTTCTATTAGAAACATTCTAATCAGGGGAACTTTATATACCTACATCCATGACTGTATTGCTCATAAAAATGTTGCTAAAGGAGACCTTTTTATTATAATTTAGATCAAAAAACGATTGTATTTAGTTATTCGTAATTTATAGGATTTTTCAAACTTAATTCACTTTTGTACGTACGGTCAGGCTCACAAGGGGCTTAACCTTTGTACCGTGTCGCATTAAACGTCATGTTAAACTGTGTTACTATTACGATTCGTAAAATGCTCTGTACCTATATACATAAAAGTCAAAAATTATTTTTTTTCCCAAATTCTACCTTCATTACCTTTGAAATGAACAAAACTGTATTCATTCACAATAAGGCATGCATACTGCGTGTTGAGATGTAGGAGTAAAGGGTCCTGGGCTGTTAGTTTGAAATTCGAATATTGCTAATGTGCTCCGAATATGCTCGGGCGACAAAAATTGGCAGAAATATTTCCTATTTCCCGCCCGTATTTTTTTTTTTTACATATTTGCAAGTGTATTTTTTCCGCCGGAAACCGAAACCTGTTTTGGACACAAACAAAAACGTCGCGTTTCCATCAGAAAAAATAAGTTGACTTGACTGTATATGGAATACCTGGAAATAACGTGCACATTTTCAGCCATTTTTGAGAAAAAATAATATTTAGGTAGTTATTTTCTTGTGGAATCCTGGTGATTTGAGAGACCCCTAAGTTTAGTGGTTTTCTGGTGGTTAACATGGCATCATTTGGTGGTTTGGTAAAAATAAAGTTGGCAACACTGTCAGCAACTTATGAGACCGACTGTACGATCTTCGCTCAAAGTTGTCATGATAACAAAAATTTAAATTAATTTTGTGCTTTGTAAGTTTGTATATTTCCGAAACCACTTATCCGATGTCATATCAAAAACCTTTGTATATAATGGTCTTTCTGGGTGTACATATGCTACATTTTTTCCATATCCTTGCCTGGATTCTTTGTAATATGCGGGCGGAGGTGCGCGGGCAGCTAGTTGATTATAAAAAACAATAGTTTGTATATTGATTTTCACTACCGTGCCTGCCTGATATGGCTAAATTGCCGGCATAATGCCCATTGTGAATACATAATGAAGCATGCACTCATGTGGCAAGTGGTGAATTACCGGGACGGCCGTGCCAGGCGACCCCTGCACTTTGCCCCACAATTTGATAGTGCACCTTTCTGAGATCGATACGTCGCCTTGATTGCTACGATTGCTACAAATTGATGCTTTCTAAAAACTCGATATCTAAGTATCGGGGACGAAGTATGTGTGTAAACCCAGAGTTATGGTGCTTCTACAATCAATTATTTCTCCTCAACATCATGGGTGTTACATAGCGTTATCCTCGCTCTCGCTACACTATGTTATTCAACATTTTATAACCTCTGTGTGCGCAGCGTAATAAATGCGCAAACCGTCGCATTTATTACGCTGGCTCGCTTTTAGCTATCTTCAACCTTCATCCGAAAGATCGGGGTGCAAGTATGGTGTCCGATAGGGTCACCAGCCAATCACAAGTCTTCGAGATCATTGAGTCCTGTATTATCTGAGACGACTATCAGGGCTGGAACGAGCTCGAGAGAACTCGAGTCTGTTAAAATTCTTTTTCATTCACTTTGACAACAGTTGATTACTTACTTAGTGAAAGTATGAAAAATATTTCTGTGACTATGCCCACCGGCGTACCACCGTGTCTCCTAGAACATGTGAGACACGCGAATATTAAAATTCTTTGGGGATATAAAAGTAGCAGCCCCGCTATTCTGTAACTTGTTGTAGCCTCATCTCACCCGTCACCCACTAATATACCTTGACGCCGGGATTCGTCGTAAGTCGTAACTAAGCGTAATCAAGGCAGATATTCTTTACACGCACATGCGTCTCACCTCACCCATCACGCTTAACGAAACTAGACCTCTACCACAGAATAAGTAATAGTACTACGTACAGAAGGTTCTCTGTTAACAAATTCCCTGTTTAGGAACGTTAAACGTGCCTAGATGTGGCCATCCCGTTATATCGCATGCAACGCGCTGCGACCCGTGCGAGCGTCCTGTACCAACACGTGGCAGCGACTGAATAGACCCCTCCGAAGGGGCGACCGGCATGTACTTGTAGCGATAAACACAAATCGCGAGTGAGCCGCGCCTGGTCCTCTACCTACGCTTAGTTTCTACGAATCGCGGCGTCAAAATGTATTTGTGGGTGAGCGTTGATGTGAGCTTAAAACAAGTTACAGCCCCCCTATTCTGTACTAACTTGTGTTAAGCTCACCTCAACGCTCACCCACAATTATACCTTAACACCGCGATGCGTGGTAATTAAGCGAAGGTAGAGGTTTAGTTTCGTAACGGGCGCATTAACGCGTAGCGAATAACAGCCCGAATAGCGGGGCAGAGGTCTAATTTCGTTAGGGATGACGGGTGAGGTGAGGCGCATTAGCGCGTTCCGAATAACAGCCCAGAGCTTAAAAAAGGTTAATAACGTGGCTGAATAGAAATGAGGGCTTGGACTTGTGTAGCTACAATCCTATATTGCGTGCGCATTATCATGTTAGGTATCATCGCGATCGATTGGTCCAGGTGCGCCGGGCGCGCGGTTCCCACGGCGCGCGCAAACGCATCCCGTCGCGTGATGTCCACCCGCCGTGGGGCAGGCACAGGGATGCTCCACGCTCCCACGCGAACATCTAATTCGTTGCAGATTCTTAATTATGGGGGGAATGTGGGATGTGGCTGGTGTGTCCGTAAAATAATAAATAAGTAAAATAAACATCATTCCATGATCATTTCATAAAAATAGGTAGAGGTAAATCCCGAAATATACTCATATTTCTCCCAATATATCTTTAGTATTAAGTGAAGTTAGCCGCTTTCGACGCCCTTGAAGCCCGGCCAATAAATCACAAAGAAGCCACACGCGCGATGGGACCGATTTTTGACTTTCGAGCGCTCGAATCTTTCACTCGAAAACTGACAAAAATTACGAAATGCTCTTTTGAAATAGCGATAGAGAATTAGAAAAGCGAGTGATATTGACCACTCGTATTCAATTCTAACGGTAGAAAGTTAGTGCCTGCAATTTTACACTAAAATCGTATTTACTTTTATTTAATTTTCGAGCGCACGAAAGTCAAAAATCGGCCCCCAGGTACGTTATCATTATTTATTTATTTTGCACTTCAGATGTGTTTTTTTCTAGAATAATTTGAATCATTAGGTATTATGCCCTGAACTACACCCACTTACTATCAAAGCCCCACATTTTTAGCTTAACACGCTTTATTAACGTAGTGCATGATTGAGCATCGTCCAGTCAGCCTCATAAGTTGCTGAACACCTAAGTACCTTGTCGTTTTCACTCGTTTGACAACTTCATATGACAGTTTAATTTGACGTTTAATGCGACACGGTACAAAGGTGTTAAGCCCCTTGTGTTGTGAGGCTGACCGTACCGTAGGTACTACTAATTAAATACCTATTTAAAAAATATTAGCCGTCAAATGCTTCATATGTGTTTTATATCATATGGACAAATTGTGTGGTTTCATATATTGACTGTGGTACTTGGTTACAAACTATAATTTTTTATTTGTTGACTGACTTGGCGCCACCAAAACCCAACCTCGTAATAACACTGCTCTACAACGAGAAAACTTCAATAATCACCATTCCATAATTAGTGGGGACCATATGGCGAATCCTCAATTTGTATTAAAACAAGTGCGAGTTGGACTCGCGCACGAAGGGTTCCGTACCATTATCTATAAAAACGGCAAAAAAATCACGTTTGTTGTATGGGAGCCCCCCTAAAAAAATATTTTATTTTGTTTTTAGTATTTGTTGTTATAGCGGCAACAGTAATACATAATCTGTGAAAATTTCAACTCTCTAGCTATCACGGTTCTTGAGATACAGCCTGGTGACAGACAGGCGGACGGACGGACGGACGGACAGCGAAGTCTTTAGTAATAGGGTCCCGTTTTACTCATTAAGTACGGAACCCTACAAATGAATGGTCCATTTTAAGGTAACCTACCTTTTCTTTGATGTTCAACTTTGACATAAGTAATTATCTAGAAATACGTAAGTTTTGAAGTGGATACTTCTTTGCTCGCGTTCTTGTATAGGGGTACAGTTCAAAATGTATGTATGTAATTGTTTGTTACATGTTTTAATCCTTCTTTATTTGCCATTAGTTGTTAATCACTAAATGTTATTTAGTTTATTTGGCAGACATGAATATAATGCTGAAATGACCGCCATTTTCAATGTATTGCGAGTCAAATGACAGTAACGCACGTCACACGTCAGTAAATGTTGCCATATAGGTATACCGATTCATCTGTACTTATACAGACTTTAGTGAAGTAATTCAGATATATTAGGGTTCCATAGCCAACAAAGAAGGATCCACTTAAACTTAATTAACGGTTGTATCTCCGACACAACCCGCTACTTTTTTTACCGAAAATTTATTTTAATAAATTTTATTTTTATTTATAATGACCAGATAGTTTCCTAACTGACTTATCTCAAATTGCACTTCGTTTTCTTTAAAATCTTGTCTTTTTATTCCGTAAAATGTATAAGGTGACATATTTGGGGATTTTCCTCTCGGTACCTACTCCACCAGTAGGTACCTCCGTCTAGCCTAGTAGGTACAGACCGAAAACACTACGAAATAATTACAATCGGAAAAAGTGATTCCTGTTTAGATATTACGTTTCCACAAACATTCTGTATAAAGGCTCCGCACGTTCATGGTCTTCTCTCCCTCTTACTGAGCATACGCGTGAGCAAGATGGAAGTGCGTGTTCGAAAGCGTGGATATCATGTTAATATTTCAGAAAACGAGAAGAAATTTAAGTAAGTAAGAAAATAAAGTTATTGTTCATTACTTTATGAAGAAGATTATAAAATTTCACGAATTTCTGATAAAATGGAGCAGTAAAATAGTTACAAGTGAAATAGTAGGGTTCACTTTAGATGTTTTTCTTTACTTTCTTTTGTTATAATGGATTTCTACCAAAACTATTTTACTTCTCATATCTTGCAGATTATGATATATTTTTTCCTACATTAAAATTGTTACGTCATCTCCACTTATAATAAATCTCTAAATTAAAAAAAGAATCAGCCAGTTTGAAACTAAGCTTTGTGTGGTACGAATATTCTCAGCATCCCATGAACGGAAAATTATGAAACATTTTATATAGGTACATTATTATTCTAGCTGCAACTTAGGATAGTTTTTATCCGACTGCGACAATTAATTAATTTCCCGAAATATACGACTTCATTTAATTTTTAATTTATTTTTATTGAAATCAAACGTTGCTCCAACTGTCAGCTATAAGAAACGTCAAATTTTCGTCAAAATGGCGGAATTGCTTTGCCTTTTACTTATTAATAATTTAAATCCAGTCTACGATAGACCTTTACGATACACATGCCAAAAGTTAAACCATAAAAAAAGATTCGCTTGTGATATGAGAACTTATATGCGCAAATGTCGCATTATGGCGTAATTTCAAAAAAATGTATTAACAAATTTGAACAATATAATTAACACGAATTTGTTTTTTTTGAATGGCAATGGCACGCGTTCTTTGCGCATTCTGCCAAAGTGCCTACGGCGCTACCACGAAAACCGAAGCTCGACGTTCGTATAACTGCATCCCTGTCACTCGAGTGTAGTTAGTGCGATAGAGATAGAGATACCCGAATATATTCGAATTCCGAAGTTCGTAGTTATAGCTCAGAGGGCCTACCGCGAACGGCATTCGAAGTTCTCCCTCTCTGTCGCACTTACGTACGAACTCGTAAGTATGACAGAGAGGGGAAACTTCGAATGCATTTCCCGGTAGGCCCTCTGGAATCGAAACTACACCCCGTAAGCCGCGTCCGCTGCGCCATGCTTTCGTGGTTTTTAAACGTCAAACATGTTTTGCCAATCAAAACAAAACCCTATTTGTTTGCCGAACCTGACTGAAAACATGTTAGATGTTTAAAAACATGGAAAACATTGGTGCAGCGGACCCGGCTGTAGGTAGACACTAAATAAAATAATCATAATGTATTTTCTCGAAAAAAGGATAATAGAGAAAAAATCAACGCAAGAGGTTAGGTATATAAATAGGTAATCACCAAGTTCCAAAGTTTTATGTTCTGTCCCTTTTTCACAAAACGCACCTTCAAATGAAACGATTGTTTTTTACTATGACGCTCGAGGATCTTGAGGTCACAGTCCCCGATCGTATTCTCACTCTAACAAGCGACATTAAAACGGTTTTGAGATATTTGAATGGGATTTTCGTCATCTTCTATCTATCTATACCTACATATAAATGCCCTGACTGACTCACCCACTCACTCATCAACGCACAGCCGAAACTACTGGGGCTAGAGAGTTGAAATTTACACCAGAACTACCTTATACAACGCAGGCAACGGATCAGAAGAGATTTTTGGAAATTCTACCCCTAAAGGGGTCAAATAGGGGTGCAAAGTTTGTATGGGGGAAACTTTATTTTTTTATAGCTAGAGACTTAAAATTTTGTATAAATATTACTTACTAGCTGTTGCCCGCGACTTCGTCCGCGTAGAACATTTTATCGTCTTAGAAAATGATTTCTCTCAATACAAACTTTGAACCCTCTTTTAGGGGATAAATTAAAAAAAAACGTTGATGTTCATTTTCTAGTTTGTGAACGAACAGTCTAAAACCAAAGTTAAAAATCTCATACTTTAAAAATGTCTTGAAATAGACAAACTTTGAACCCCCTTTTAACACTCTTAGGGGATGAATTTGGAAAAACTCTGAAATTAGTTTTGTAGTCTTTTAACGTACAGAATAAGACCGAAGTTACAAATCTCTGACTCACACTTTAAAATTTTCTTGCTCTCCATTTAAAATTTGAACCCCTTTTGAAACCCCCTTAGGGGTTGAATTTTTCTAATCGCTGAAAGGACTTTTTTCGTAATGTAGTAAGTATTCTTACTACTAACTTTTAAGTCTCTTGCTCAAAAAAAGTGTTGCCCGTACAACGCTTGCCCCCTTCTTAACCACCTTAGGGGTGGAATTATCTAAAACTCTGAAAGTAATGTTTTATTTTAATAAGTAATCTTTCTAATAGTTTTAAGTCTAGTTCAAAAAAAGTGTTTCCTACAAAACACTGGCTCCCCTTCTTAACCCCCTTAGGGATGGGGTTTTCTAAAACACTGAAAGTTCTTTTTTAGTATTCTAATAAGTAATCTTTTTGCAAAGTTTTAAGTCTCTAACTCAAAACAATTGTTGCCCATGCAAAGCTTGCTCCCCTTTTTAACCCCCTTAGGGGTGGAATTTTCTAAAACGCTTTATGTTCTTTTTTGTATTTAAAATAAGTAATCTTTCTATAAAGTTTCAAGTCTCTAACTCAAAAAATAAACTTTCTCTCATAAAAACTTTGCACCCCTTTTTATCCCCCTTAGGGATGGTTTTTCCAAACGCTGAAAGTACTTTTGTTGTATTTTTATAAGTAATCTTTCTACAAAGTTTTAAGTCTCTATTTCAAATAAAGTAGTTTTTCCCATGCAAACTTTGCACCCTATTTTAACCCCTTAGGGGTGAAATTTTCCAAAACGCTGAAATTTCTTTCTTTGTATTCTAATAACTAATCTTTCTATAAAGTTTTAGGTCCCTAGCTCAAATAAAAGTTTCCCACATACAAATTTTGCACCCCTATTTTACCCCCTTAGGGGTAGAATTTACTAAAACGCTTTAAGTATTTTATTTGTATTCTAATGACTAATCTTTCTACGAAGTTTTAAGTCTTTATTTAAATAAAATATCGTTTCCCCCATACAAACTTTACACCCCTATTTTACCCCTTTAGGGGTGGAATTTTCCAAAACGCTGAAAGTACTTTATTTGTATTGTAATAATTAATATTTCTACAAAGTTTTGAGTTTCTAGCTCAAAAAAAAAGGTTCTTCCATACAAACTTTGCACCCCTATTTTACCCCCATAGGGGTGGAATTTTCAAAAATCCCTTCTTATCCTTAGCCCACGTTATAAAAGTAAACTTCTGTGCAAAAATCAACTCTCTAAGATTAGTGGTTTCGGCTGTGCGTTGATGAGTCAGTGAATAAGTCAGTCAGGACATACTTAGGCATTTATATGTATATATAGAAGAAGATAGATTACTCTTTCCTGCACTGCTATCACAAGACGGCGCGCGAGTTCTCTCGATGTTTCTCGCGCTATACGTCTCTTTCTAAGTTTTCTAATAAGTGAGAGACGGATAGTGCGAGAAAAATCGAGAGAGCTCGCGCGCCGTCTTGTGATAGCCGTGCTGGGTCTTTTGCTTGTCTTCCAAATAGGGGTGTAGACTCAAAATTTATTGTTACTTCAAAAGAAAGAAGGCAAAAAAATATGCCTGATGACGAAAATCCCATACAAATATCTCAAAAAATTATGAAGCTACAACCGTTTTAATGTCGCTTTTTAGAGTGAGAAAACGATCGCGAACCGTTACTTCAAGATCCTCGAGCGTCATATTAAAAAACAATCGTTTCATATGAAGGTGCGTTTTACGGAAAAGGGACAGAACATACCCCCTCTGAAAACTTTGGATACTTATAACTTATTATATACTTGATTACCTATATAACCTATTGCGTTGTTTTTTTTCCATTTGACTACATTTTAAAAGAAAATACTACATTATGGTTATTTTATTTAGAGTCAACACCCCTATTCTCGATTCTTGAGCTAATAACCACGAACTTCGGAATTCGAAAATATTCGGGCATTTCTATCTCTATCGCACTCGACTGACAGGGATGCAGATATAAGAACTTCGAGTTTCGGTCTTCGTGGTAGCGTCGCAGGTACTTTGGCAGAATGCGCCGAGCGCGTGCCATTGTCATTCAAAAAAAACAAATTCGTGTTAATTATATTGTTCAAATTTGTTGATTTCATTTATTGAAATTACGACATAAAACGACATTTGCGCATATAAGTTCTCATATCAGAATCGAATATTTTTTTATGGTTTATATTTTAGCATTTGTCTCGTAAAGGTCTATCGTAGACGGGATTTAAATTATTAATAAGTGAAAGGCAAAGCAATTCCGCCATTTTGACGAAAATTTGACGGTTTTTATAGCTGACAGTTGGAGCAGCGTTTGATTTCAATAAAAATAAATGAAAAATTAAATGAAGTCGTATATTTCGGAAAATTAATTAACTGTCGCAGTCGGATAAAAACTATTCTAAGTTGCAGCTTAGATAATAATGTACCTATATAAAATGTTCCATATTTTTCCGTTCATGGGATGCTGAGAACATTCGAACCGCGCAAAGCTTAGTTTCAAACTGGCTGATTCTTTTTTTAATTTAGAGATTTATTATAAGTGGAGATTAGAATACGAATAAAATGCTTTCAACGTTTAGGAAAATTCTGCCCTTAAGGGGGTAAACAAGGAGTGCAAATGTTGTATGGGGAATACTTTATTATTTTAGCAAGAGACTCAATACGTTGTAGAAAGCTTACTTATTAGAATACAAATAAAGTACTGCCAGAGTTTTGGAAAATTCAGCCTCTTAGGGGGTTAAAAAGGGTTGCAAAGTTTGTATGAGCGAAACTTCTTTTTGAGATAGAAGCTTAAAAGTTTGTAGAAAGATTACTTATTACAATACAAATAAAAAAAACAGCGTTTTGGAAAATTCCACCCCTAAGGGTATGAAAAAGGGGTACAATGTTGGTAAAGAGGATTTTTTTGAGCTAGAATCTCAAACCTTTTTAAAAAGATCGCAAGCGACAAACCTTTGCTGAAAGATTACTTATTACAATACAAATAAAGAACTTTCAGCGTTTTGGAAAATTCCACCCCAAAGGGTGATTAAAACAGGTGAAAATTTGTATGGAGGAAACTTTTTTTTGAGCTTGAGACTTGAAATTGTGTAGAAAGATTATTTATTAGAATACAAATATATAAATAGGTAAATTACTTTCAGTGGTTTTGTTGCAGTTGGTTAAAGAGGTGCAATGTTTGTGTAGGAAAATTTTTTTTAGGTAGAAACTTAAAACTCTGTAGAAAGATTAAGTACCTACTTATTAAAATACAAAAAATACCTATTGCCAGCGTTTTGGAAAATATCACCCCTTAAGGGGTTAAAAATGGGTGCAAGGTTCGTATGGGAAACACTTTTTTTTAGCTAGAGACTAGATAGTTTGTAGAAAAAATACTTACCTATTACAATAAAAAAACCGAGTGTTTTATTTTTAATTTTTCCCTGAAAAGCGTTCAAAGTTTGTATGGAGAGCAAGAAAATTTTAAAGTATGATATTTGTAACTGCGATCTTAGCTTGTTTAGACTACAAAACTTATTTCAGCGTTTTTTTAATTCATCGCCTAAGAAGGTTAAAAGGGGGTTCGAACTTTGTATAGAGAGCAAGACATTTTTAAAGTAAGAAATTTGTAACTACGGTTTCAGACTGTTTACTATGAGGGTTCAGAGAGGGTTCTTAGTTTGTAACTTCGGTTTTAGATTGTTTTCTAAAAGTCTAGGTAGAAAATTAATTTCAATGTTTTTTTTTTAATTCATTCCTTTAACAAACATTTAGACGATAACATGTTATACGCGGACGAAGACGCGGGCAACAGCTAGTTAAGTATAAAATGGTTACTAAACAACTCATTTTTACGAAATTTTTAAAGGTCGAGCCTTAAAGGAGCCCGGTAGCGTAGCTAACAGTTCATAATAGGTACCTACCTCTAGATACCTACCTACTGTGTTGTAAAATCTGCCAGACATTATTCAGTTGGAACTTTTGCAAGCGTAAAGTGGTCCATGTGCGCATTAGGCTTCTAAAAGTGTAAACAAGGGAGAGAAGTGTTTGACGACAATCACCGGAGCAAATTGAAAGACCCTTCATAAACTGTTAGGCGGGGTGTATTAGAAAACCATTAAACTCTGGCCCCTTTTGCTATTATTATTTGGCTACATTAACAATAGTTATCATTGTTTAATTTCATTAAGGTGAGTTGTAGCCGTAGGTACCGACTACCTAGTACCTACCTACAAATATTTAGTCATAGTCATAGCCTTGTATATTTTATTGAAGAACGATACGAGATTGTGTTAGAAAATTCATTTGAAATTCTTGCTGCTAGTGCTGATTCCTTTCCTTGTGCGTGGCTCGACTCGTACTTGGTCGGATTTTTCTCCTACGAAAAAACGAAATGACGTTTCTCGCGACCACGTATTTTAATTTTTAATGACATACTTATAAGTAAGTATATAGGTACCCTACCTACAATTTAGTTCGCTGTTTTCGTTGGCTTCACTTTTTTAACCATTTTTTTTAATTCCCTGTCAATATTAGCATAGCGTAAATAGGTAATCTCTTTTTCAATTAGTAAAACACCATTAAATAAAACACAGAAGAGATTAAGTTGCACGTGCGCCTCTCAGCCGCGCCGCCGCCAAGCACCGACGCTCCGGGCTGCTGATATGATTTACAACGCCCTCTCAGCTAACCTTTACCACTCGTCCCTAGTTTAACTTGGTTCCGAAATGCGTAGCATTTATGCGTACATACATACAGGCGTTATACTTATACTAGTCTGTCTGAGGTGTGTTGTCGGTAATCGTTGTGTATACAGCCCGTTCACACCGCTACACCACATTTTTTTTCTCCACCTCGTGTTTTTGAAATATCATAGTTAAATTAATAGGCATCAGAGTTTTTATCGCACGTTAGCGAGCTATGGAGTCGCATTCAAATAAAATTCAACTCGTATTCATAATTTCATACTCATACTCATTCATTTATTTAATTCTAAAATATGTCTAAAATGCCATTAAATATAGCGATCATGATTAAAAATCGGATTCATAGGTATTATAAGTGCATTGTAACGTAAATTCTGCACATAAAAACAGTATTATCTATTTAAATTATTATACCTAACGAAGTGTTTTTATAAAAATAATGATTTACGTCTGCAATATTAATTTGATTTATCTAATTTAACGTCATAGGCGGTGTTTTTCTTTTATCTGTGATAAATTATTATCTCCTCATTGCTGCAAATGCTTCTTGGTAACGGCCACACTTTCCGTGCGAATAAAAATCACACCTTAGACGGGTGGATGTGACGAATTTAACTATAGGTAGTTACAGTCAGCCAAAAATGTGGTCGAGGTTCATTTGAACGTCATGAAACAACAAGGACGATTTCCACTTGCAATAATATTTATGACAATAACTTTAGCGACAGTTAGATCTCAAAGAAACTTTTGTGAAAACTGGTAGACCACTTTTTAGGCCGACCGTACTACAATTATGAAATAGCCATAATTAATAGTAAACAAACCTACTGTTCACTATTTAACAAATTCAAACGACAAATCATGTTTTTAAACATTTTAAAACATTTTCTTATGTTTACGATACCCACTAACCCACAAAGCACTTGACGCGGATAGATATAGATAAGTACGCAATGTTAAACCTTTTTGATCAATTTATTATATTACTGGCATTTTAACAATTGTTAACCAAGCAAATCTGTCATCATTATAAAACACATCCCATTTTTATCGAGAATCTATTGTAGGTACTGTATTTCGATAGTACTAAATCTTATTTAAAATTTACGTTTTAAAAATGCCTATTAAACTATTATTAGCCCGTCAAATATTTGATTCTACTGGGATCCCGACAGTGGAGGTAGACTTGGTGACTGAACTTGGATTATTTCGTATCGGTGTACCAAACACAGACGTCAAAAAAAACGCTGAAGCAGTCCAGCTCCGTGATAACAATCCCGCGGAATATCGAGGAATGGGAGTCAAGCTAGCAGTAAAAAACATTAATACAATCATTGCCCCTGAACTGATAAAACAAAATCTAGAAGTTATCAGTCAAAAAGAAATAGATGATTTTATGATTGCTCTTGATGGGTCGGAAAACAGGTCACGATTGGGCGCAAACGCCATTATGGCCGTTTCATTAGTCGTGGCTAAAGCCGGAGCGGCCAAGAAAGGTATCCCAATTTACAGGCACATTTCGGATATGGCTGGCACCAATACCATTATACTACCCGTGCCTCATCTCACCATTCTGACAGGTGGCATCCTTTCTACCAACGGACTGCCATTTCAAGAATATTGCGTAATGCCTACGGGCGCCACTAATTTTGCTGAGGGCATGCGAATGGGGACAGACATATATCACTACGTCAAGCAGCTTGTGCATCAAAAGTATGGAGTACTAGCCACATATGCCGCAGTTAATGGGGGCCTCTCTGTTCCCATGGAGGGTCATCGCGATGCTCTTGTCTTTCTCACTGATGTCATCAAGCAGTGCGGTTACACGGGAAAAGTAGAAATCGCAATCAACGCGGCAGCTACTGACTTTTACAAAGATGGCTCTTACGATTTAGAGTTCAAAAATCCTCATTCTAACCCACAAGGATACATGTCTTCAGATAAACTCGCCGAGGTGTTTTTAGACAATATAAAAGAATTTCCTGTGTGCTCCGTCGAAGATCCGTTTTATTTTGATGATTGGGGGGCGTGGTCTAATATGACCAGTCGCACGCAGGCCCAAGTGTGTGGAAACGACTTGACACAAACGAATTTGAGGAGAATAGGACTAGCAATTGAGAAAAAATCCGGCAACTCTGTAGCCTTGCGGCTCAATCAGGCAGGAACAGTGACGGAGATCATCGAAGCTTTCAAGCTTGCAAAAGCGAATGGATTCGGGACTTTAGTGGTGGACCGCGCGGGCGACACGGAGGACTTGTTCCTGGCCGACCTGGTGGTGGGGCTGTCCTGCGGGCAGGTGAAGTGCGGAGGCCCGTCGCGCAGCGAGCGCGTTTGCAAGTACAACCAAATATTGAGGATTGAGGAAGAACTAGGGGCCTTAGCTAAATATGCCGGAAAGAATTTCAGGGGCCAACCATAATTAAAGCACGATGATCCCCAGGCGATGGGCAATGAATACCTGAATTTATAAAAAAGGCATTTTATTTATATCTTATTAAATGTTTCATTTTTTTCTAGATTAGTAGGTATTTACTTGTTTTTATTTCAAGATTTCATTCGCGTTGCATTACATTGAAATAGCTGTAGATATCTACTTACATTAACGATATCTTTTCATTTCTTAATAAATAAATAAAAATATATCAAATACCTAATACCTACCCTCCAAAATGTATACAGTCATTCGTACCTATATAATACAGTCATAGATTGCTCATTACCAATAGATATGCATATGTCAGAATAATCACCACTCGTACTACACAAGTGCCATACGCGACAACCGGACTAATTGCCGGAAACTCTCATTATGTCCATTGTGAGATCGTCTAAACTGTTATTAATGCAATTGCCGAACATTTGGAATAGTGTGGCCCCAGAATGTCGATAGCAGGTGTGAATATGCATCTGTGTGCCTATGCCTATTATCTACTATATTTTGTTCATTATGATGAAGTACCTATACATTTGGTAGCTGCTTTAGGTAGGTATACCTACCTATGTTAACGGATAAAGTTAAGACGTAGACACTAAGCTAATAAAGACGTCTTCTTACTCTGAAAATATTTGGGAGGCACTTCTAGCTGTCCCAAAATATGGCATGCGTAGGTAGGTACGTTATATATATCCACACCAAAAGTCCATTTTATAAACTGGTGTAAAAAAGGGTGTGTAGGAGATTACGCCCTAAGTTTTGTACTGTAGCTTTGGCTCTTCCTAATTTGAAGTACCTAGGTATAGTCAGCGTCATATAGTTAGTAGCAGCCAAGGTAGCCAAATAATTCGGTACACGTCTTTATTACTGTACGATTTAAGAGTGTGTTTCGAAATATTTGGCTACTCTGGCTACGAACTATGACGCTGACTGTACAAGTTAAATTTAAACAGGTTGTCATTAAAATGATTATTCTAGCTTAAATTGAACCAGATTAAAATATCCATACAATATGATTTTAACCTCTTTGGTAGTGAGTATTAGTAGCCCTGCCTAGGAATCCCTGAATTTATTTGTATTCAGCATAGGTGTAGGTACACTCAGCGTCAAATACTTTGTAGCAGTCAAAGTGGCCAAATAGTTCGGTACACCATACTAAATATATGGTGTACCGAACTATTTGACTACTTTGGTTGCTACAAAGTATTTGACGCTGAGTGTACCTACACCTATGCTGAGATCAAATATATTTTCCTGTTAGGTAGGTACTGGTCCAATTCATGGATGTTATCCAAATATTTGAGTAGGGTATATGTGTATCACCGTCTATTTAGTACTTACCCATAGTGCACTTTGCTTAGTTTGGTACCTACTATGTGGTTTTGTGTAAGATTATCCTCAAATATTTATTATTTTATTGTAAAAAATATATTCTAGACCGCAAACAAGGTGCTATCAAAGTTGTTCAAATGTTAATTGTCATAGCAATCGACACAGGTCAATCCCTATCAGCGCTATCGACAAGGGGGGCTAAGTTGGAAACATAACATCGCGCACGTGCGCGACCCTCACATTACACCCCACGAATAAAAGAATAACACTCGGGTATTATACCACATTCGCGAATACTTAGTTTGGATTGTCCTCGGGGGCCACTCTGCGCTCTCGCCTAAATAATTGTGGATAAATAAACCTTAAATATACTTACTCACGTTAGGTTAGGGACGCCCCAATTCGATTAAAAATACAATGTAAGAATGACGATTGGAGATTAGTTTTTTACGATCTCATTTGTGCTTTGTTCTGTTATTGAAAAGGTTTATTATAATAGTTTGTGTTACCTACCTAGAACTATTGAAAGTAGAACATAGTAGACTCGGGTTTCCCAAGGCGGCGAAAAACAAACCTTACATATTTACGAGTGTGCGCCTACGTCTCATGACAACATGATAAAATGCATGGCAACAGGCCGAGAAAATTGTTCTAAGCAAGAATCAGAAGACTATCGCACCTAGAATTGGCCGAAAGTTTGTAAAATCCTTCCCTTCCGGTCAAAATTTCAAGGATAGGTTATATTTACGTCACGTGACAACAGTACGAGACATGAATGTGGCATCATTTGGGTCATTCTCAAATAGTTAACGTCACTTGTCACGACCATGTGCAATAGTTAAGAATTTCCCAACAGTAAAATATTGTAATATTTATTTATACAGGGTGTGGCCTGTAATAGGAGCAATACATTAAACGGTAGATTATTAAGCTTGTGAAAAATGAATTCCACGTGGTTTTATTTAAAAAAAAAAACATTTTATTTTTATTTTTTTTTCTTTAAATTGGAGTGCTATAAATAACTTTTTATTTTAAAAACTAAAAAAAAAAAAAAAAAAATTAAAAAACACAAAAATGTCTTTTGAAAACAAAAATGCAAAAACTATTATGACTCATTACATGATGTTACCTCAAAATCTGCATTGTCTGCTGCGCTATGATGTCGTGGTACCAAGATGCATTACTTGGAGGTCATAACTTACGATCAAGATTTCTCCGAATCCAAAAAAAAAAAAAAGGACACAAGGGGTTACTGCAAATGCTCTCAGGAAGCCTCCTTTTGAATATTTGCTCCTATTACAGGCCACACCCTATCTATATCTATAGCTGTCCTTATCAACGTGTTGGTCCGTATATAAAAAAAGAGCAATTAAGTATTAGTAGCGTTAACTTTTGCACATGGTTGTGACAAGTTATAGTTAATCACATTATTTGAGAAATACCCATTTAGCCCTTTAATTGTAGAGAGAGTAAACCTAAGTCTGTCAGTCCTGAAATGGCCGGAAGTACATGGCAGATAGTGCCAAAGTTGGCAACCTTTAATAATTAGGTGTATTGGGAGTTGGGAGTGGGCTTACGGGACTATAATGTCGCAAAAGCTCTTGGACTTGGACCTTTGTTATGTGGACAACTGGACAATGAGATAATGACAGTGCGAGGGTTTCCTTAGGTTAGAGAAAGGGCAATTGCTTGATTTAATTGGTATAGGTTAAATAAATAAATAAATAAATATTTGCGGACAATCTTACACATATCGACCTAGTCCCAAACTAAGCAAAGCTTGTACTATGGGTACTAGACGACGATATACATACTTATATAGAGAAATAAATACTTAAATACATAAAACATCCATGACTCAGGAACAAATATTCGTGCTCATCACACAAATAAATGCCCTTACCGGGATTCGAACCCAGGACCTCTCGCTTCGTAGGCAGGGTCACTACCAACCAGGCTAAAGCGGTCGTCAAAGCGTTCGTAGTTCATAGTTCATAGGTTACGGTATCCGCTTACCATCACGCGGCCCTTAAGGATCCCAGTAAGTTAGTAGCAAAGATTATTAAGAACCAGCTGTTGTATAACATGTCATCGTCTAAAAGTTTGTTTAAGGAATAAATTAAAAAAAAAACATTGAAATTAGTTTTGTGCCTAGTCTTTTAGTAAACATATTTGTCTAAAACCGAAGTTACACATCCCTTACTTTAAAAATGTCTTGCTCTCGATACAAACTTTGAATGCCCTTATAAATCCCCTTTGGGGGAAGAATTTCAAAAACCGCTGAAATAATTTTGGTAGTCTAAACCGGCTAAGATCGAAGTTACAAATCCCATATCTTTAATTTTTTTTATTTTGTAATCTTTCTAAAAAGTTTTAAGATTCTAGCTCCAAAAAATCCCCTTTACCAACATTGCACCCCTTTTTCATCCCCTTAGGGATGGAATTTTCCAAAACGCTAAAAATACTTTATTTGTTTCGTATATTTGTATCGTAATAAGTAATCTTCCTAAAAACTTTTAAGCTTCTATCTCAAAAAGGAGTTTCCCTCATACAAACTTTGCAACCCTTCTTAACCTTAGTGGTGAAAATTTTCAAAACGCTGAAAGTACTTTATTTGTATTATAATAAGTAATCTTCCTAGAAAGTTTTAAGTCTCTTGTTAAAAAAATAAAGTTTCCCATATTCAAAATTTGCACCCCTTTCTAACCCCCTTAGGGGCAGAATTTTCCTAAACGTTGAAAGTACTTTATTTGTATTCTAATAAGTAATCGTTATACAAAGTTTTAAGTCTCTAGCTCAAAAAATAAAGTTTCCCCCATACAAACTTTGCACCCCTATTTAACCCCCCTTTTTTTTTTTATTTAAAGTTCCAAATAATTCATACTTATCGCAGGGGTATGATTTCCGAAAATCACTTCTCATCCGTTGCCTACATTGTAAAAGGTAGTTCTGGTGTAAATTTCAACTCTCTAGGCCCAGTAGTTTCGGCTGTGAGTTGATGAGTGAGTGAGTGAGTGAGTCAGTCAGGACATAGGCATTTATATATTTGTTCCCATAAATATAATTATTATACTTTTTGCTGTCAATCCGTACTGTTTTTTTTCTGTAGGTATCTATTTCTCCAAATATATAGATTAATTTAGGTACTCTTTCCGCTTGTCTTCCAAATAGGGGAGTAGACTTAAAATTTATTATTAGGTACTTCAAAAGAAAGAAGAAACGAAAAACCCGTTCAAATATCTCAAAAAATTACGAAGCTACAACCGTTTTAATATCGCTTGTTAGAGTGAGAAAACGATCGGGACCGCAACGTCACGATCCTCGAGCGTCATAGTACAGTCGCCATCACATACATCGGTACACTATAGGTGTTCAAAAATATCGGCACATGCACCTTATGCCTTGAAAATAGAGGTGTGTTCCGATGTTTGTGACGTGCTTGTTTGCTCCGATGTATGTGATGGCGACCGTACTCATAGTAAAAAACAATCGTTTCATATGAAGGTGCGTTTTGCGGAAAAGGGACAGAACATACCCCCTCTTAAAACTTTGGACACTCTTAGTGACTAGGTACTTAAATAACCTCTTGCGTTGTTTTTTTCTCCATTTGACTTCATTTTAAGTCCTTTTTCGAGAAAATACAACATTGTGATTATTTTATTTAGTGTCTACAGTGTTTACACCCCTGTTTTCGATCTATCCGACATCCGTATTTTCTTTTAAACCACGAACTTCAGAATTCGAAAATATTCGGGTGTCTCTATCTCTATCGCACTAACATTACTCGAGTGAGAGGAATGCAGATATACGAACTTCGAGTTTTGGTTTGCGTGGTTTGGCTGAATGCGCAAAGAGAGCGCGCGCGTGCCATTAAAAAAAGCGGCCAAGTGCGAGTCGGACTCGCACATGTTGGGTTCCGTTAAATAAATTGCTTTTTACGATTTATGACGTATTAAAAAAAAAAAACTACTTACTAGATCTCGTTCAAACCAATTTCAGTTGGAAGTTTGCATGGTAATGTACATCATATATTTTTTGTAGTTTTTTCATTCTCTTATTTTAGAAGTTACAGGGGGGGGGGACACACACATTTTACCACTTTGGAAGTGTCTCTCGCGCAAACTACTCAGTTTAGAAAGAAATGATGTTAGAAACCTCGGTATCATTTTTTAAGACCTATCCATAAATACCCCACACGTATGGGTTTGATGAAAAAAAAATTTTGAGCTTCAGTTCTTAGTATGGGGAACCCCAAAATTTACGATATAACACCCCTTTTTTTTGCGTCGGGGGTTAATGAAAGTGAATGAAGTAAGAGAAAGGTTTGTCAAGATCGTAGCAAGTGGAAATCCGTGATCTCTGCCTACCCCTCCGGGAAATAGGCGTGATTATATGTATGTATGTATATGTATACATATATATATTTTAACAACTTTCCTTGTTTTATTACGGTGCATACTCAAACAAATAAATAAATAACTAAATAACACCACCTTGCTCTTTTCTTGCATTTTTAAATAAATGGTTGCAGCAGCAACACACCACGTCCAATTCCATGACCATCATGTTCGCTTGCCGTTCGACAACTATTACAGACGATCGTGTGGACGCTTGCACGATGCTTGCACGATGATCGTGCCGATTATAGACGATCACACGATCAACGATCATCGCTGATAGTGTAGAACGGCCATCAAACTTATGACTGACGACTTTTCGGCAAGCAGGCGATATTGAGGTATAAATAAAGAAGAATATGACCGTAAGTACCTAACTATAAGAAGGTTACCGTACCTAAATATCTCTCGTAGGTACTGGTATTACAGTGCCGGTTTAGATAAATCCAGATAAAACAAAATGATATTTCCATCGCGACACTGGCAATGCTACTGAATTCTGAAGCATACTGCTGGAAACTGGTGACAGGTGGAACGCGATACTTACAAACTTGTAACAAATGTGTAATAGTAGATTATACACCAAGGGGATAAAGCACTGTTTTATGTCACGGGAGCGAATTGAATCCCGAACGTAACGAAGGACTCATAATTTAACTCCTGAGCGTAGCGAGGGAGTTATAAGTTAATTCCTGAGCGAAGCGAGGGAATTAAGACTGAGTCCTGAGTGCAGTGAGGGGTTCAACCGCCCAAGACTAAAACAGTCTTATCCCCGAGGTGTATACTCTACTTTTCACACCTTATGCGAGACAAAAAAACAGGCTCAGTAGATAAATAATGTTTATTTAGCAAATTAAAAGTACATAGTAACATTAGACACATAGTAGCTTTCCATTTGTCAAAATCGTTGTAGGCTTTTAGGTATTTTTCCTTTGACTTCTCTGGCAGCAGATTGTTGACAATGCCTATGGCATCTAATTTGATAAACTCAGGAGTCAAAACACTTTCATCACTCGACATTTTCAATATTATTTTTGAAATTAAATCTTCTATAGGCACCTACAAGAACTCGATTTGTTCGTCACGCGTGAACAAATGAAGGCGCGCGGCGTTCCAAATTCGAAAGCACAAGCCGTGGTCCTAGATTCGAAATTCGAATTTCGAGCACCGCGCTCCTCCGGACCGGGGTTCACACGGAGGCAAACTTCATTTATTTTGTCAAATCAAGTAGGCCATGGCCTAGGACAAATTGTGTTTAGCAAAATTAAACTTTATGCATATAGTAATAAGAATTATGAAAAGTGAAATCATATTATTAACCAGCGGGTTACAATGAAATTCAGTACAACATTATAACCCGGCTAATACCAAGGGATTTAATGTCTTGCTTTCGGTAGGGTTTACATGACCTATAATTCGGCATTGTCGAGCATGTGGTTTGAAAAAACTGTTTGTTTCAGGGAACAACTTCCAATCGCACTCGTTGTCGTGGTCGCGACGCGGAGAGCGCCCGCCCGGTGGGTTGCTGCACGCCAAGATATGGATACCAGAGGACCCCAGATCCATCACCAGAACTAATGACAAAGAAGACCTGAGATAGATCTCTAAAATGTATTAGAGTTTTAGGGGGTAGCGACAACTCATTTGATCTCATTCTAGGTAATTATTTATTATGTTTATAGACCGGGGTCTCCGGTTGACACCGCAACAGCACGCCGCGTAGGTAGGTAAGTAGGTACCTACTTACGGCGGCGTCAACAGCGATCCGTCAAAGACTTACTTAATATAAAAAGCAATACAGTTCGCGCAAGATGTTGGAAACATAGCTTATAAATATAGGTACCTTATTTAGTACCTACCGGTACCGTACTGGTGTGTATATCTACTAGGGCAGGTACTATTGCCTAAGGGTACCGGTACGCCCCTCTACGGTTATTTTTCGAATGCACTGTATGTGTGTGCAGACGATTTTGTTGAGAAAGTGTGAACCCGTACCCTTGGGCGATAGTGGTACTTGTATTGAAAGGTACGGTACTGCAAAGATTATCAATAATCTTGGGGTACGGTGAGCGACACTCATCGGGTTAAGGATGATTCACGCTAGAACGGGCCGTGTCCGGCCCGGGCCGTTTTCTAAGAAAAACGAGGGCTTTTGCCGAGCCGTGCCGACACCGAGCCGCTTCTGAGACTCGGCCGTGGTTCGGCCGGGCTTGGGTATGGCTCGGACGCGCGAAAACACCGTCGTTATTCTTAAAAAAACCGGCCAAGTGCGAGTCGGACTCCCGCACGAAGGGTTCCGTACCATTATCTGTAAAAAAAACTTTTTTATTCTGTGTTTTTAGTATTTGTTGTTATAGCGGCAACAGAAATACATCATCTGTGAAAATTTCAGCTGGAACTATCACTATCACGGTATCATAGTGAGATACAGCCTGGTGACAGACAGACGGACGGACGGACGGACAGCGGAGTCTTAGTAATAAACGGCCCGGGCCGGACACAGCCCGTTCTAGCGTGGGTCATCCTTAATTTTTTCCCCATCTTATACTACTGGGAACAACTGAGAATATTTTTTTCAGTAGTTACCACCGAGTTAAGTACTTTAGTGGTAAAAGATGGGAAAAAAAATCCCAGCTGTTACCACTGGTAACAAATTGAGGGGATGTTTACAAATACAACATAACTACTTTGGTATTGATTTTACAGGAAGCAAAAAAAACTAAATTTCTCCTAAAATTATTTTTTTAAACAATACCTACCTTCCATTTACTATGCAGGCATGGCCATATTAGAGTTACCTACACTTGCATCTTGGATCCCATTAATAATCGGCTATCTCTAAAAAAAAGGAAAATGATTTCGTTTTTTTGTAAAATTATTGGCAGTTATGATATGTTTGTGCAAAAATCATTTACATTCCTATACTTAGTAAAAAATATTATAGAATTTTCGAAAACTGTTTTATTACCAAATGTATTGCAATTAAATTAAATACATAAATGTAATTAATAATTAAATACAAAAAAAGATAATGTAATTATTATTGTACTATATAGGTAAGTTCCGTAGAGCTGAATAATTCCATTTTTAAGATAGACGGGTAATTTTGGGGAAACGGGTTCCTAATTAATTAAACAATGTACTCTAACATTGCACAATTGTAGCGTCTTCACAGACGGACATAATCATAGTAATAACTCGATTTCGTTAAATAGGTATGTCAGTTATGTTGTTTTTAACCGACTTCAAAAAAGGAGGAGGTTCTCAATTCGGATGTATTTTTTTTTAATGTTTGTTACCTCAGAACTCCGTCATTTATGAACCGATTCGTACAATTCTTTTTTTAATTGGATGATGGGAACCATGAGGAATTGAGGGAACACTTCAAATATATTAGGCACGCGTGTAGTAATTTCGATATTTTCTATTATAACTCGTGTACTTACACCCGGAAATCATAAATTTGGTGAAGTGGAAGTGATGATGAAGGCCACAGATGGCTTGTGGAACTTCTCAATGATGTACTTCAAACTATATAAGTACGTCACAGATTCTGATATGATTCCGTTGAAATAGCAAACAATGAAGTGCCAAAGGTAATTTTGAGATCCTTGAGGAATTGACGGAAATCCTCAAATATTATCGGCCCACATACAGCGATTTGGTTTATTGGTATAAAAATCAACGCATTTGCTCTCGGAAATCAGTTCATGTGGTAAATTGGAAAAAAAATGTGGAAGTGTTCATGTGGCTTGGCGGAGTACTGAATTGAAGTCGGTTAAAACTTTGTTTTGAAAAAAATTTTATATCAGTTATGTTGTATGTCAGTTATGTTGTTTTTGTAAACGGCCCCTCAATTGATGGTAGTAACAGGTGGGAATATCCCGACTCATCCAGTACATCATAACTGCAAGGCCCCGGCGATCACTTGCCTGAACTGCATTCCTATTGTGATTTCCGTCAATTAAATATATTCATTACAAGATGTAAAGGTGCATTCATGTGAATTCAATAAGGAAAAAAACAAAACATATTGCTGCACCAAATATCGAATAATACCTGATATTCCAATTTAATATAGGTGACCTATTAAATAAATAAATAAATATTTCTTTATCATAATTAACCAAATGTTGACCATCATTAATTAATACCACACATTACCATTCCTACTTACCTACATAACTGAATGTTATCGTCTTGCAGCGAGGGCTTACCTAACAGATTACGCAGTTAGTCTCGAGGGCTGGAGCGTGGGTTATTCGAGTTATTTCTGTAACGCCCTCTTTGTTTCATCCACGAATGTCTACGCCCCTCCGTAACCCATGTTAATTAGAGGGTAAGTACATGTAGGTACACTCAGCGTCAAATACTCTGTAGCAGTCAAAGTGGCCAAATAGTTCGGTACGCCATACTAAATATATGGTGTACCGAACTATTTGACTATTTTGGTTGCTACAAAGAATTTGACGCTGAGTGTACAATCATTGTTACGGAAGCATGATTTTAAGAATTTTATGTTGTCTCGTCACCTCCGCGCCCCGCCCTCACGATGTATCTTATCTTATCTAGGTGAGGGCCCTTTCGGATGCACTTCGACCCAGTGGGATCTTTTGTGCATTTGCCCTCTCCTTTATACCTGCTCCCAGGCTTGCTCCATCATTTCCACAAAGCGGATGATGCAGTTCGCCGGGAGCACCTTGAATTCCTTTGGTTGCGGGTAACCGTTACCAAAGTAGTTCATTCTTTGTCTGGCAAGGGCATGACATTCACACAATAAGTGTTCCATAGTCTCATCCTCCTCGCCACACATTCTACAGTCTAAACTATCAGATAGTCCCATCTTGGCCAAGGATCTCCTTGACCCCGAAGTGACCTGTGAACACCCCAGATATAATTCTGAGTTGCTTCCTACTGGATTTCCAGGGTTTTCTGGTCCAGCCCGAGTCCACTCCTTCTATGAAGAGCTTAGAGTGTTTTAAGCCAGCCTCATTCCTCCACTCGTGTTGGTGTTTGGTTTTGGCGTAGGCTTTAAAGGCCGATATTATGGTCCCCTGCGAGAGTCCCACAAATGGTTCTGGACCTACAAAGTGATTTGTAGAGCCCCCTCTTGCAAGCTCATCTGCTCTTTCGTTGCCGATGAAGCCCTTGTGCCCTGGTATCCAAACTAGTTGCACCTTATTGTGCCTTCCAATTGTGCCCTCACGACGTAACCCAGTATATAACAAAGTAGGTACTTTGTGATTTAACCAGAGCCTAGACCTACAGCTCAGATTATATAATAGTTCTACCTACAGATAGAGATAGATGTGTGACATAAATCCCAGCTTCCTAATTAAACAGAGTGCATGTCTAGCTCAACTAGCTCAATTCACTACGTAGCGTAGTTACAGTACCGTCACAGATTATATTGTATCCGTACACGGCGGGAATAAGTTGAAAACTCGAGATATAGAATTTAAGGAATTTGAACTTTATGCATTTCTATCTAATGTTTAAATGTCTTCCATTTTTCGTCTCAACTTGTCAACTTATTCCCGCCATGTGCGGATATAATTACCGTCACGCGTCACGAAAATCGAACCTCGAATTTCGTAAACCTGCATCCCTGTCACTCGAGTAGTGTAAGTTGGTATTTTATTAATCAGCATGATGTTTTAACCTTTTTTTGATCTCCCTGAAATATGTTCGTATTAAGGCACCTAAGTGCTCGGTCACATGTGCACGGCACGGTGTCGTCGCCGTGAAACGGCGTGGCGCACGCCGTAAAAACTCACGTTGCGGCTTGCGGCGCCGTAGAAATCCACGACGCGACGCGAAGCAGTCGCGGAGCGCGCCGTAGAAACTCACGTTGCCGCGCCGTAGAAACTTACGTTGCGGCACCGAAGAAAACCAAATTGGCTGTTGATCGACTCTCATAAATCGTATATAAAGGCTGCAATAAGGCCACGTACCTATCTAATGTATTTCACGGATTTTACAGGCTGTATCACTAGGCGAATTGTTGCGTCCCCATCCCGACTGAGTAAGTATATGTATAATCTAGCTAACAGAAAAAGAAAATTGTAATACGTACGCCAATACGAACCAAGGGCACTAGAGAAGATTGGGATTCAGTGGAGCACTTTTTTGTGACTGATGTAGCGGCCCCACTTTCACTTAAAAAGGGCTAGTTTCTTAATTAAACCCTAGAACACTCATCTACTTAGTTACATAAATAAATTACAAAAATGACAGTTTTGTTTTAAAAAACACAAAAACTGCCTTTAAAAAAAACCGGTTAAGTGCGAGTCAGACTCGCGCACCAAGGGTTCCAGACCACCCCGTACAATAGAAACAAGGCCACTATAAACTGACACTCACTAAGTACCTATGTATGACGTTGCTTCGTACCAAATTTCAAGATTCTGAGTTCACGGAGCGATGCGAGTTTCGAAAAGTTGCGGAAACGGCTGTATCTTTTGATTGCATTGGCTTAGAAGTTTGATTTTTTCAGAGCTCCAAGGGACAGTAGACTTGAGTATTTGGTACAAATTTCAGCTTGATACCTCCACGCGTTCCTGAGAAAAAGGGTCTTGACAGACGGACGGACGGACAAGAAAGTGATCCTATTCAGCTTTTTCCTTTCGAGGTGCGGAACCCTAAAAAAAGAAGCGGGTTGTGTCGGAGGTACAACCGTTAATTAAGTTCTGGTGGATACTTCTTTGTTGGCTATTATGGTGTACCCGTAAAATATATATCTGAATTAATTCACTAAAATCTGTATACTTAAGTACCTACAGATAAATCGGTATATATGGCAACATTGACTGGCGTAGCGCATTTGACTCGCGATACATTGAAAATGGCGGTCATTTCAGCATTATTTTCATGTTCGCCACATAAACTAAATAACCTTTTGTGATTAACAACTAATGGCAAATAAAGAAGGATTAAAACATGTAACAAACAATTATTTGAAATCAGATTAGGCTTCTCTACAAAAAGTTATGCCGGAAGTCACGTGATACATTTTGAACTGTACCAACTGTAACTGTACTATACAAGAACGTGAGCAAAGAAGTATCCACTTCAAAAGGGATGTTGATCCACTAATCGGTTACACTGGATCGAGCTATTTGGGGTACTGTGGATTATATTGGGTTCACTGGAGCATGAGTATAAAATGTATTTTAACCTCCTGAGGCCCCGCGTACAAAATTTTGTACAAATTTCAAAATCAAGTTTGAACTTTTACTATATGTCAAAAAGTTCCTAATTCAATGACAAAAAATCGTAGTATGGGCCCCATGAGGTTAAAACAACAAAATACAATCAAAGTCTTTATTAGAAATAAACTTCAATAAACTCTTGTTAGAACAAAAAAAACAAAATATATGAATCAATGTTTCAAATATTCATAGGTTACACTGGATCATGATCCACTGATACCCATTCCAAATTGATCCGCTGTGTATTCTTTAAAAAAAACATTTCAAAATATCGAGTTAGGTACTTAGTTTGGCATAAAGATTAACCATTCACATAATTTTTCATTAATTAGAGAATATCTACATGTAACAAAACTATTGCAGAACCAATCCAATAAGACACTAAACATTTATGAGAAACACGAACATAAATACTTTCGCACTTCTTTTGTGACGGGGCCTCCGCGACGCGACTTCCCGCTCAGCGGCACTACCACGAAAATCGAAGTTCTTACACCTGTACTGTATCCCGCCGTTAGTATGAAATGTTGCTGCAAACAACTGTCTACACGGTCGGTGCGGACAAAGGTCGCTCGGTCGGAGGGGCGTGTTGGCGACCGTCTAGCAGACACTTTTTATGCGTGTGCGTGGCACATACATGCAAACGAACCACTGAGACCCGTGAACCACTAAACCCCACTCTCCCTTAGCTACCTTTTCTCGATTTGTATTTCAAATACTGCCGAATCTTGTTTGTTACATTATATAGGTACCTACCTAATTAATGACGATAATACCGCGTAACGGTGTACCAAGTGGTCAGTCAGTATTTAGATCATAGGCTGTGGATAGGAGTATGAACGTCTCTAATCACGGGTTAGTAGTGTCCTCCCTACCATTAACCAGATGTTGCGATTCCCAAGGGGCTATGTTCAGTAGGCAGGAGTTTTTCATGCGAGGTACCTACCTACATCTATTAGACAGAGCTGAGGGACCAAAACTGCAACAGTTTTATAAAGGCTGATATTTTAATATTAGGTCATAAATAGCTCGAATATCAATAGCCTGCCGTCAGTCAGCCAGTTTTTGGGACAACTGGCGTGGGGGTGGTTCCGAACTTGTTAAAAAACACCTACGTCGCAACTGTTTTATAAAATCTGAAAATTTGTCTGTGGATAGTAAGACAACTAACAAACTATGCGGACATAGTCAGTCTGCAGAATATTGGAACAGTACGCGTCAGCAGCCCGCTAATATAAACCCGTCAAAAAATTTGGTTGCAAAAAAAATGTTTTATAAAATCTAAAAAAAATCGTGCAAGTAGTTCATAGTACTCGTCCCTATAACCAGACTAACATAGTCAGCCCAATAAAAAGTTTTATGGAACATACACCGTCAGCAATCAATAAAACGGCGCGCCGCACGCACCGCCATGTTTTCGTGGTTTTTAAACGTCAAACATGATTTGCCAATCAAAACAAAACCCTATTTGTTTGCCGAACCTGACGCAAAACATGTTAGATGTTTAAAAAAACATGGAAAACATTGGTGCAGGCTGCAGCGGACCCGGCTGTAGGTACACTAAATAAAATAATCCTAATGTATTTTCTCGAGAAAAGGATAATAGAGAAAAAATCAACGCAAGAGGTTATATGTACCTATAGGTAATCACTAAGTTCCAAAGTTTTATGTTCTGTCACTTTTCCACAAAACGCAACTTCATATATGTTACTGACCTATGTATAAAAAATAGTCTACTAAGTCTCGTTAATGTAAACCACCTTATGTACAATAAACATTTTTATTATTATTATGTATGTCTTTCCCGCTCACGGGACAACGATGTCCCGGACCTTAGGGAGGCGTGCGTGGGGCTAGGTACCTACAAAGTACCAACTGAGTCAACACGTAGAGGCCCTTTTGACAATTTAATGAAATGCAAGGAGTACACCGAGCGGATGCTGTCCCTACCCGTGTCATGGGACGCACACAGAGACAGCACCCGCTGGGGTGTATAGGGAATATTGCTGGTTGATGGAATCTAAAGAAAACGGGTTATTGGGTGAAAATGATGGACTAGTGGCTGGGCTATTGGGTGAAACATCGGACGCCTGCCTAATAAACTGTCTCATTTTTTATCTCTGGCAGACAGACGGTGACTCGCCAACTGCTAGATGGGCCCCTATTAATAGCGACATTAAAAAATGGCCTAAGGGCAACACCAGTCAGAGAGGCTGGGGGGGTAGAAAGGTGGCACTGGACTTTAAACATATAGCCAACTCGCCACTTAGGTGTCCACATCTACCCTCGAGCAACAGCTCTTGCGACTCCACTCTGGACAGCCAGTTAAGGCAAGCCAGTGGTGGGGGCCTGTCCAACCAACCATCCGATCGGCTCAGCCTGACCACAGGACACCCCCAGGATTATTATTATTGTGTATCTCCTGTTTAAATTCACGGGACAAAGCCCGGTCCTTTGGAAGGCGTGCGTGGGGATATAGATCCAACACGTAGAGACCCTTTGGAGACGAAGTTTAATGTGATGTAATACACCTGCTAGAACCCATTCACGGGTACATTGGTAGATACCCGTGAACCGGTTCCAACAGGCGTTGGGGCTATTGTAGGTTAAGAGGAAAGAGTAACGGGCTATGGATGAAATTTGGATGGACAAATGAATGAGCTATTGCAAGAGTTCCGGACACCTGCCATAACATTGTGAGATGCTATCGAGGCAGGCGGTGACTAGCCACTCGCATTATTATTATTATATGAAACGATTGTTTTTTTACTATGACGCTCGAGGATCTTGACGTCACAGTCCCCGATCGTTTTCTCACTCTAACAAGCGACATTAAAACGGTTTTGAGATATTTGAATGGGATTTTCGTCATCTTCTATCTATTTATACCTACATATAAATGCCTATGTCCTGACTGACTCACCCACTCACTCATCAACGCACAGCCGAAACTACTGGGGCTAGAGAGTTGAAATTTACACCAGTACTACCTTTTACAACGTAGGCAACGAATAAGAAGGGATTTTTGGAAATTCTACCCCTAAAGGGGTCAAATAGGGGTGCAAAGTTTGTGTGGGGGAAACTTTATTTTTTGAGCTAGAGACTTAAGATTTTGTATAAATATTACTTATTAGAATACAAATAAAGTACTTTCAACGTTTAGGAAAATTCTGCCCCTAACTAAGGGGGTAAACAAGGGGTGCAAATTTTGTATGGGGGAAACTTTATTATTTTAGCAAGAAACTCAATGCGTTGTAGAAAGCTTACTTAGTAGAATCTAAATAAAGTGCTGTCAGCGTTTTGAAAAATTCAGCCTCTTAGGGGGTTAAAAAGGGTTGCAAAGTTTGTATGAGCGAAACTTCTTTTTGAGATAGAAGCTTAAAAGTTTGTAAAAAGATTACTTATTACAAATACAAATAAAAAAACAGCGTTTTGGAAAATTCCACCCCTAAGGGCATGAAAAAGGGGTAAAATGTTGGTAAAGGGGATTTTTATGAGCTAGAATCTCAAACCTTTTTAAAAAGATTACATAATAAAAAAATAAAAAATACTTTCAGCGTTTTAGAAAATTCCACCCCTAAGGATGATTAAAACGGGTGAAAATTTGTATGGAGGAAACTTTTTTTTTTTAAGCTAGAGACTTGAAATTGTGTAGAAAGATTATCTATTAGAATACAAATATATAAGTAAATTACTTTCAGTGTTTTGAAAATTTCCACCCTCTAAGAGGGGGATAAAGAGGGGCAATGTTTGTATAGGAAAACTTTTTTTTAGGTAGAAACTTAAAACTCTGTAGAAAGATTAAGTACCTACCTACTTATTAAAATACAAAAAATACCTACTGCCAGCGTTTTGGAAAATTTCAGCGTTTTCTAAAGGGGATTATAAGGGTGTTCAAAGTTTGTATGGAGAGCAAGATATTTTTAAAGTAAGGGATTTGTAACTTCGGTTTTAGACTGTTTGCTAAAATACTACAAAACTTATTTCAGCGTTTTTTTAATTCATCGCCTAAGAAGGTTAAAAGGGGGTTCGAACTTTGTATGGAGAGCAAGACATTTTTAAAGTAAGAAATTTGTAGCTACGGTTTCAGACTGTTTACCATGAGGGTTCAGAGAGGGTTCTTAGTTTGTATAGAAAGCAAGAGATTTTGAAAGTAAGAGATTGTTTTCTAAAAGACTAGGTACAAAATTAATTTCAATGTTTTTTTTTAAATTCATTCCTTCAACAAACATTTAGACGATAACATGTTATACGCGGACGAAGTCGCGGGCAACAGCTAGTAATGAATAATGACCTATATTTAGATTTTTATTTAGTTGTGTAATTATTAGGGTCGTTTAGCCGGTAACGCGACCACCTTCGGTTAGCGACCACTTGACGGACTAGGCTACTTCAATCAAAGATATTAACATTTCTACAAACCCAACAGAAAAAGAATAACTTATTAACTATTCTTGAATAGTATCAGAATAAGAATATATGCAATTTAAAACCGAAAGCTTAATCCAAAGCAAGAGAAAATAACCTCAATTCACACATTGCTTCCGTGGAGTGTTGACGTGCAGTGAATCTGTAAAAAAAATAACGCGACAGTTGGCGCGAAAACTTGAATTACGTCACTTAATTTTATTATTATTCTGAAATTAGTTGCTTGATTGCTTAAATGATTTAGCTATTGTAATAATTTCGTTGAAATTCGGCATATTATATAAATAGATTTAAATAAAATGGGGTGGTCGCGTACCCAAATAAATAATTACCAAAGAAGTCGGATAGCGACCACATCTTTTTTCTTTTTCTTTCCTTATGGATTCTTGCGGCACCTGCGATATTTAGCTTGGCCAGCCCATTGAGTTGGTATTTAAGCCGCGCCAATCCATGCTAGGTCCATAGTAGGTATATGTAATATAATAATAATATATAATTATGAAATAAATAATTTATATGATTATATGATATGGTTATATTACAAATGCGAAAGTGTGTCAGTCTGTATGTTACCTCTTCACGCTTAATCCGATGGACCGATTTTGATGAAATTTGGTATGGAGATAGTTTGAGTCCCGGGAAAAGATGTAGGATAGTTTTTATCCCCGAAATAATCCCCCAAGAGGCTGAAATAGGGGTTGAAATTTTGTATGGAGCTACGATATAAACGAGACACACGGACGGAGTCGTGGGCAGAAACTAGTGTAGGTAAGTAGAATTTAATCTAAAAGTTAAATAAAAGCTTGTAAAATGGTGGCATTTAGATACCTACTATGAATGACATGTGTGACTGTAATAGCAATATATATAATAGCACTATGGTGTGAGCGAGATGGCGCGCCGTTTTCGATTTTATTATTCATTGACAAGCAATGTAAAGTAGATTAAGAACAGTAACAATTTGTAGTGGTATAAAGGCAGTCAGGTAGGTTCAACTTTGAGAAAGAGGTCAATGGTCGAATCCGACTCGGCTGGGCAGCGTTCGGGAAGCTACGGCACATCTTTTCGTCCAATATACCGCAGTGTCTGAAGACGAAAGAGTCTTTGACCAGCAGTGCGTGTTGCCAGTGATAACGACTGGCACTGAAACGTGGTCGCTTCAGAGATCATAAGAAGGCTCAAAGTCACCCAAAGGGCAATGGAGAGGGCTATGCTGGGAGTTTCTCTGCGTGATCGCATCAGAAATGAGGCTATCCGCAGCAGAACCAAAGTAACCCCGATAAGCCCTAAGCCGCTAAAGTTAAATGGCAGTGGGCGGGGCACATTGCACGTAAAACCGATGGCCGTTGAGGCGGAAAGGTTCTCGAGTGGCGACCACGTACCGGAAGGCGCGGCGTGGGTAGGTCCCCCACAAGTTGACTGATGGCCTGGTAATAAAGATCGCAGGAATCCGATGGATGCGGGTGGCGTAGAACCAGTAATTATGGCACTCTTTGGGGGAGGCCTATGTCCAGCAGTGGACGTATTTTGACAGATATGATGATGATGATGATGCATCGTGTTATTAACTACTTAAACACTATTTGCAAGAGTCGTCGCCAACTAGCTAACAGGTGGTCGCAAACCGACTAAAGCGGTCGCTATCTAGCGAATTCGCTATTTTAAAACCTTTTCCATATTGTTTCCTAATCTATGGATAAAAGTGCTATGCTTTATTGTAGGTTTCAAAACTTGACTATACTCAGAGCCTAAATATACGAATACTATATAATTATGTGTGTACATTGAATAGGTAGGATATAATTATTTACTAATCTAAAGTGAGCAACTCGGCTAAGTGGTCGCTCACCGGCGAAACGACCCTATTACCTTATTATTACCATATTTATTGAATGTTTCATTAATTATATCAAGTGTTAAAAATGTGTACAGAAGAGCGATTTTAAGATTTTCCACAGAAAATACCTACTTAGTTATTGATAGATTTACTTGGCTATTGATAGATTTTGGTGGCAACGGTAGGTAGTCTGCAAAAGCTTCAACCAATGGAATTGTTTTTCTTCGCAAATATGATGAAAAACTTGGAATGAAACGCATGTTCCTTGATAATTAGGTCGGTACATTCTCTTATAAATTTGCGATCGCCGTCGGCTCGTGGAACAAATTCCGCCTAGAGTGCAAATAGTGCAATGATCAACATAGCAGCACATATTGTATCACAATGGACTTTTCAATGTTTTTGTTATTGATATGTCGGAACGCCACTTTACACGTAGGTAAAGCTCCGACGAAGTTAGTTAGCCGAAATATATCGAATATCTTTGTGTCTATGTGTACTAACTAGGCATTACAGGAGTAATATAATGATTTCGCCTATTTGTATACCTACAGGTATAACATCTTAACTGGTTACTGGTATGGTATATAAATAGGCCAAATCGGGAAGGTACGTATCCCTGGGAGACCGCGCTTTGCTCGGCGTCGTATGATTCTTTGCTCGGCGAGTTCTTATCCGATTTCAAAAAACCGAAGTGCCTATGTAGAATATAACTTTTCGGGAAGGCCATAGGCTATATTTTATACCGCGGCTCCACCCGCTTTCCTATGTAAAACGTCTGCTAGACGGTCGCCAACATGCCTTCCGACCGAGCGACCTTGGTCCGCACCGACCGTGTAGACCACAAATGTATGAATATAAGGAGATGGGACATGGCGGCCGATTTGTATAGAGTGAGCCTGTCGCAAGTACATTAACCCACACAACGCCCAAGTAATTGACAAGACAAAGCACGCACACATCTAAAACACACACTCTTATATACCTACACGCTTATTTGACAATAAACGCGCATCATATCAGGCATTTTGGGAAAAAACGTAATATTCTCTGCGATCAGCACGCGTGCACAGTATGGCAGTGTATGCCCATTGAGCATACAGCTGCGACACGGCCGCCGGCGGCTTGTCCTCTCTCTAGTATTCTATGCTCTGAGGTGTAGACAGTTAAAACAGCGAGTAGGTACAGCTAGTTATCTATAAGTACTAATATTAGGTACAAAGAGAAAAAGTCGGAGATTGTAGGTTTGTAGGGTTTCAAAAAATCTTTCCGCTGCGTATAGAGTGGACTTCTGATGGTTATCGGCTATATTTTATTCCGCGGGTTTGCCTGCGTTCTGTGCAATACGCGTATACGCGGGTGAAACCTCGCGGGCAGCTAGTTAATAGTTATACCTAAGTATATAGAGTAGCTCAATTGATAACGTTGTGAATATTCGTGAGGCTTTGGGTGTGTCTGGATCAATACCCGGCGCAGAGGGATGTGTGCAGGTGTCCGCTCCCACGCCCATGCCCTGCCGGAGTGATGCTAGCTCGCAACAGTCGCAACTCACCACATTCAATATGGCAGTGTTCTGCAAACGCTAGCTATTGTTGTTAATCTTCATACGCAGCTTCCTAAGAGTCCAGATTTATTTTGTGCGTCGCATATTTATATTTTTGTAGCCCGTGTGCTGATTTAGGTATATCGAATGTTTATATTGACGACCTCTGTAGCCTAGTTGGTAGTGAACCTGCCTACGAAGCTGGAGGTCCCGGGTTCGAATCCCAGTAAGGGCATTTATTTGTGTGATGATGAGCACAAATATTTGTTCCTAAGTCATGGATGTTTTCTATTTTATTAATCTATATATTATGTATTTATTTATCTATATAAGTATGTTTATCGTCGTCAATATGTCATATTTAGTACAAGCTTTGCTTAGTTTGAGACTAGGTCGATTTGTGTAAGATTGTCCCCGAATATTTGTGATTATTTATTAATTTGTAGTATCCAAGTAGGTATAGGTAGGAAATGCACAAATGAAAAGAAAATGTGGAGTAACATGGTCTCATGGAAACCCAAGCAGAGATGTCGAGTCTGCGAGAAATGTAAAGTTTAGCTCCCGTCGATAGAAGTTGTGTGAAGTAAGTACCTATATGTTTGGAAAGAGAAGTTTGGCCGGTTGTAATGAGCGTCACCTTCTAGATTGAGGTAAGGTAAAGTAGGGAAAAAAAGAATTTAATATGAAGTAGTTTTTTATGGGTTTACCTACCCATGCCCATGTTTTACCGACAAACGTTTCATCGAATGAATCGATCAGCCGAATTTTCATTTCATCAAAGATTTTTTTTTTCAGAAACAGTAAACTTTCCATTATTGATATATAAAACAAAACTAACCAAATGGTTTCTATACTTACAATTACCTTTTTTTAGCTATACTTACCTACCTAAAAAGTTAACGGTTTCTGAGAAACAAAAATCGATGACATGCAAATTCGGCGGAACGATGTATTGGATGAAGTTTGTCGGTAAAATAAGGGACTATTAGGAATAGGGGGGGGATTAGGGTATTTTATACAGACTTTGTCAAACTAAAACTCGTTTTTTAGGGTTCTGTAATTGTTGTCCGTCTGCCTGTCGACGTCTGTCTGTGGGACACCGCGTATTTACAAAAATAAGGCGTTTTCCGTTTGTTTGATAATAAAATTGAAATAAATGACACTTTAATTAACTCCAAAGTTTAATTGTGTCGCCAGCCATGCCACCAAAACCTCACAGAGGTGTGCGAAGATAAAAAGTTACTATACAATGGATCAAGGGGCACAGTGGCTCACGAGCACATTGGGCACAAATGGCCAGGAAAGGCTCAGAAACAACGGCATACGGACCGGAGCCAATCTTGCTCCTGCCACAAAGCTACATATACAATCAACTGGACCAACACACTAAAGAACTAACTATACACCAAAGATACTGGGAGGAGACAGACACATGCAGACAGACCAAAGAGATTCTGTCGAAACGCGACTACAAACTCACAACCGCACTACTAAGGACACATATAAACCAACTGCGCAAAGATAGTGGGAATAATAACAGGACATAACACCTTGAACAGACACCTCTATAACTTAGGTATCACAGACAGCCCCATGGCAGAGCGTGCATGGAGGCAGAAGAAACGACTAAACATATACTAGTGGACTGCAAGCAAGTAGAAGTATACAGAATAAAACACCTAGGTTCTCCAAACACATTACGGGACGCAGTCAGCAACACCAAGGCACTCACCAACTTTCTAGACGAGCTGAGGTGGCTAGAGTAGCGCCACACCTCCGTTTCACGCAAAATAGGCACAATAGATGTCGACTTGCGGAAAACGCCCAGTATAACTAACTAAAGGGGCTCCCCTGCGCCTTTAGGGTGTTTTATACAGACTTTGTCAAACTAAACTCGTTTTTTAGGGTTCTGTAATAAATCTGTAGGATCAAAAGGAAAAAACGGACCCCTTATAGGATCACTTTGTTGTCCGTCTGCCTGTCGACGCCTGTCTGTGGGACACCGCGTATTTACAAAAATAAGTCGTTTTCCGTTTGTTTCATAATAAAATTTAAATAAATGACACTTTAATTAACTCCAGAGTTTAATTGTGTCGCTTAAACTTCAAACTCAGATAAATCCACACTAAACACTTGCGAGATAATTGAAAAAAAAAGTGATTTTAACTTACCTATCGTCAATTCGGTGATTTATTAGAATTACTTTAAAAACAAAGTTTTAACCGACGAAAAATCAATCATTCCCTATTTTCCTACCCTTATGATTGGTTTTTTTTCCAAATTTGTATGGGACCAACTTCGGAGTATACCCTTTCCAATAAAAAAATAATTATCAAAATCGAACTACTCTGTAAAAAGTTATGCGGGGTCATACATAAAAAAAAATATATATATACGCGTCGACTTGAGAACCTCCTCCGTTTTTTACGTCGGTTGAAAAGGCGGTATTTTTTTATTATGGCTAAAGCATTAAATAAGGCCATCCTGTTCGGCAATTTCAGCATTAAAATGATCCATTCTTTACAAAAAATAAAATTTTGATTGGATTTAGGTATGTACTTACCTACCTTCATTGGGGAAAATATTTAATTTATAAAATATTAAAATTATGAATAAAACATAAGTAGGGTCATTTCGTGCCGGTTAGCGACCACTTAGCTGACGTGGTGAACTGAAAGCATATTTACTCGCTTTTTTTGTAAATTCCTATTCCATAAATACAAACAATGAGGCATGCGGCTGACTGTTTCAATAGGCTCTGTAGAATTGATGTTATCTTCAATTGAAAAAAACATGTTCTTCAAGTGGTCGCGTAACCGGCGAAATGACCCTACAAGACTAAACTATTATTAAATGAAAATAACAAAAACGAAACCTTTAACTTAGGAAAAATAAAATAAAATAACTAATTAAATAAGACCCGCAGCATTCCCGCGCTGAACTGCGATTGCGAGAAAGCTGCCAGCGCGAGCTGGAGCTGGGCGACCGAGCTCCGCTCGGATGAAAATTGAAAAAATACGGAGAAAACGTATTTTCCCGGACATGAGACCTATCTAAATCGATTTCTCGCCTCCTTAACCACCTACATTCCAAATTTCATCGAAATCGTTAGAGCCCTTTCCGAGAACGTATACGAGCAGGTATATACAAAAATTGCTCGTTTAATAGTATAGGATATTTTCATCCCAGCAGCTCGAACAAGCATATTTTGCTGCGTGAAAACAGTGAGACACGTTCGAAAACACACTAAACATACTTATAGTTATAAGTATAAATTACCAAAAAAATGAGTACAAAGGAGTATAAATTGAAGAGAGAAAAACATGGAACTTCTCAAATAAAGTCAGTTTTTCTAAAATAGGTAAAAACATGAATTTTCAAACGTTAAACAATCAATAAAAAGTGAGTGAAGCGAAAGTGGTTTGTCAGGATCGTAGCAAATGGAGATCCGTGATCTCTGCCTACCCCTCTGGGAAAGAGGCGTGATTATATGTATGTATGTAAACAATCAATGATTCTATTTTGAACAATCTTCATTTTTAAGAACGTATACCACATATGCAGTTTCCGAACGACCACCCGGCGCCCCTTAGTTTTTGGAGCGCACGCGCGACGCGTAAGCGTAACAGATATTAGAATGAATATTTCAAAAAATTGCTCGAAAATATGAGTGAAATGTGGGAACATGAGTTCGTGAAATGTTGTATGTGTTACTCGAGAGCAAAGTATTTGCGTCTCGTGTTTTTGAGTCCCTCGCTGCGCTCCAGATTCTAACTTTGAATCTTTCTCTTCCTCGGGACTCAAAATCAGCACTCGCAGCAAAAAAGAACTTTGCTCTCTTGTTGCACAAATAACTATTTTTCGCAGGTCAGTTGCAATAACTACTCGAGTTAAAAAGAAACTTGTCACGTGAATTGCTCTAAATTACCCATCATAGAGACATATTTTTAGTGCGTTGGAACAATAATTAAAACCCGCTTTATCGGTTGGACGTTAGAGCCTGCATCATACTGGCGCGGCCTGCGGTGGCGGACCATAGTAAATTTGACAGCTAATGACATGTTTTCTATTGTCCGTCGCGGCCAGGCCGCGCCAGTCTGTGAGAGGCCTTAAGCGCGATACATATTCAAATTCAAAAGTTATAACGTGTAGATGGACTTTCCTTTTAAAATATAAATGTCATCCTAAATAATGGACTATAAAGGACCCAATTTCCTTCTGTGTACTTAATCGTATCAATCTGTAATAGAGTATAGGTTGAAACGAGACAAAGATAAGGTTAGGACTCTCGGAGCTCACTTGGAGAATATTAGCCCTAATACTAATACAGTATCAAAAATATGATGCCGGACATGAAAATAAAAAGTTGCGTGATAAGAAATCGAAACATATTATAATTCATTGATAGTAAATAAATAAAGTAATAAACAATAAAGTACCGTCAAACATGCCTACTTTGCCACCAGGGGGAACTTTGCCCAAGAGGAAAATTTTAAAATTTGCTTCTTGGGCAAAGTTTCCCCTGGTGGCAAAGTAGGCATGTTTGACGGTACAAATAGGTTGATCCATATTATATAACATACGACTAACAAAAGTAACAGACCCTTTCCACCACGTAATTGGCAAAATAAATAAATAACCTGTCAGCGCGCACACGAAGCGTCTTGGGCTACGCTTTGCTGGTCGCAAGTTAATTTAACTTCATATGAAGAAAGAAATTGGCGTAGCACTTTGACGAGCCCGCGCGTCTTGCGCGCTGACAGGGAAGGTTTCATTATATCTAGGTATTAAGGCGACGTGAGCTCAGAAAACGGATTTTTAAAAAGCATGATATCCGCGCTTTTGTACACGCACTTCTATCTTGCTCACTAATATGCTCAGTGAGGGGGAGAGAAGACCACGAGCACGAGCCTACGTCGCCTTAATAATTACTATTAGGAATAATGTTACAAGTTTTAGTATTATCTGTATAATAAGGGAGTGGCTACAAGCAAACACAAGTCACACAGCGCTACTCGAATCAAGAACCCCAGCTGAACTGTTAACGCGATATCAAAGGTAAACGTCCCAATGTTCGACAGCTTAATGCCTAATAGGTATGTACAACTCTCTTCTTTTAAAATTATTTTTTTAATCCGTAGTATTTTACACTAGGGAGGCTGCGGCAGGAGGAGTGACGCCAACAGCAGCAGAAATTTTGATTTTACTTTGAAAGGGAAATAACCGTCTTTCGACTTTGTACACAGACATTGGCGCTCTTGATTTTTTCGTCCATGATTCTTACTGATAAAAGTAACATCGATTAATTATGTATAATTCATCGGTACTTAAAGCAATTCTGGCAGCAAAATGCAACTGTCGCCAGTGGTCACCTGGCGAATGCTATCTTGAAAACACATTAGAAAAGTAATCTTCACATCAAGGTACCTAAAAGCCGAAAAATGCCGAATCTTCATCTCAATAATACCTCGTAATACCTATACGAGTATGACATCCATTCAAAACGGAAGCTTTCTTTCTTCTCATTCAATGATCGGTAGGCAAGAACTACAGTGCCGGTGATTGAAAATGTGTTTTTGTACTCGTCGATTAAAATCTGTGTATTAAGATTTCAAAGAGAATACTGCAACGTCACTCTTTTCATAGTTGAAGTCCATGTTACTGTCGAAACAATCGAAATAACTGTTTCGATATGCTCCAGACAACCGAAAAAAATTTGAAAATAGAAATAAAACAAATGCGACCAATCACGTGGCTGCTTTACCGAACTGTAATGAATTGGACCAATAGAATCGCTTTGATTATTGAGTTTACTCGTTGATGTCGTACGCTCGTTCATATCTTAACATATATCAACGAGCGTACGAGCGATAGGCTGCACTTCGTTTCAACAGTAATGATTTTTATTTTTTTATTTTATTAATTAGTGATCGGTAATTTGGAACCATTTTTGTTTCCACGTAGTGGTGTTACTATTACTTATTTGTGGTGGTGTTCATCAATGATAAATAGCGTTATTTATGTTAATATTAACCTTCATTAATCATTTTGATTGAATTTGTCTTCACTAATTGTGTTAACATCACTGCTGTCTGGTAAAATGCTACCAAATTACCGATCACTATAATAATAATAACGATTTAAAGAAACGTTTCATAATAGCCATTTTTGTCGATCGTATTAGAAGCTATCATTTTAAAATTACGTATTTTAAAGAAAAAAAATTGCATGCAACATAAAAATTACCTATTAGCCGATAGACAGGTACTGATTTGCCTTGCTGATAGATTAGTACTTAGATATTATTTCATCGTCTAGTGTGCTACACTACTTTACAATTAAAGGACTGGGTATTTCCGTTGAATGATACATAATACTTATTTCAAAGACTTCGTTTAGAAGATTTTTTCCGGTGGATTTAGGAACAAACTTAAATGCGCTTAGCGTGACAAAAATGACAGCTCGACCAAGTTAAGAATGCACCTCGCGTCGAATAAGTTACACTGAGCGATGTGCATTCTTAGCTTGGTCGGGATATAACCTTCTCTATTCTATACAACATTATATTATAAGTATGGATATTTTATGAGTTTATCACATTATCCAAATAATATGTATAGTATTTAAGTAGAATGTTCACGGACAAAAGCAATTTGAGGTCAAAGTTAAATCTTATCTATTAACCTGATCTCACACAACGTATTACAGAACCTCAACATCCATACTAATATAATAAATGCGAAAGTATTCTGTCTGTGTGTGTGTGTGTGTGTCTGTCTGCACCTTTACACACTTAAGCCGCTGAGCCGTTTCAGATGAAGTTTGGTATGAAGATAATTTGAATCCCGGGGAAGCAAGAAGGGGGAGGGTGGATAAATAGGGGGCAGTTTGTATGGAGGCACGATATAAAGGACTTCCACGCGGACGAAGTCGCGGGCAAAAGCTAGTATTTATATAGATAGGTAGAAATTGTTTTTACAATTCAGTACCCTAAAGGTCCCAACCCCTATGACTAAGTATGCACCGTGAGTTCGGCATTTTGAGCCTGCACAGTGTTTTTTCTAGCTTCAATAGATACAATCACTGCGCCACTTGTTCTACCTTTAAACATTAGATTTGATCCATAAATAACGGTATTCTTTTAAACTCTTGAAAGTAGGTATCTATCTACACACTACAGTAATAAGTATGAAGCAGTTAGAAATTACTTGTTTAACTTTGTGCATATTGCTTCACAGCCATACATATTATGCTAGGAGTATTTTACTACCATAGAATCAAGGATTTCAGTGCCATTATTTATACAGAACAAGAGAAAATCGGCAGATCATTCTTTGCAATAACTTTTAAGAAAATTGGAATATGTTTTTTAATTTAATAGCGGTGATAGTAATAGGGCAGGTACGTGGTAGATATTATAGTAAACAAAGCGTTATAGAATTTACTAAGAGTTACTTGTGAAAGTATTTATAATTTAACTAAGTATAGATGAATTATCGAGAACATGGAATTGCATTTGTAGTTGTTGTACCGTATGCAACAAAAGGAGAATAAAATCAGACATGAAAATGAGAAGAAATGAGAAAATAGAAAATTCAAATATAGAATGCCTGTAAACATACAATACTACTACATATGCAATTCCATGCTCTCGTTAATTTATCTATATCACTACCTATCTACTTCAGAAACTCGCATAAGCACAAAACCTTCTTTATCACATTTCTATTACTAAGAACAGGGAGCGAAACTATGGCGCCGGTGACGTCATTATGACGCAGTCGCATATAAGATGTTTTTAACCTTTCCGCCGCAATGACTTGATATGAAGTCTGAACATTTCGTACCACACACGCCACGACTTGATATCAAGTCACAAAATTCAAAATAAAATGCACCTTAATACAAAGTTGACAGTTGTTTACGTGCAATTAGTTGCTTGGCGAGGTTGGCACGCAATTTCTTTTTTGACGTGGCGGCGAATAGGTTAAAAACAAGATTGCAAGACCTCAATGATTCTTAAGAATGCAATAATGGTAATATAAATAATAATGTAATAATGGTAATATAAATATAAAAATGTATGGTATTTATACAAAAAATCATGTAAATGTTAAGGGCTTGTGCACAAATCAATAATACGTCGGTTATATTTACATCTTACAAATAAAAAAATAAATAAACAGAACTTGGCTGTCGTTCCATCAATCTTGCTTTTAACATGGCAAAGACAGTTAGTTATGTTTTTATAGGTGGCCAGTATGTATAAAAACATTCAAACTTAAGTTTCAATAGCAGTAAACTAAAGAGGCCAATAAATTGTTATTTGATTAGGTATCCATAAACTAGATAAAAACACTCTGTATTAGCTTGACGTCATACGTCTGTCATCGGCACCAAAGTTTCGCTCCCTGACTATGAACTACAATCAATTTCACACCCTAACTATATAGGAAACTGCCCACAATTTAGTATAATATAAGGATAACCCGATCTGCATGTACACATGATTAATTACATGAAAAACACGTTAAAATGTACTTTACCATACTGACACGGTTATTATGATACCAACAAGTCCGTTTTAATTGCGATATCTTCTGAATCGAAGAATACAGTGTGTTACTGGCATGCGGGCTTTTTGTAAAATAGAGTAATGTAACATACTTATTTAACTTACCATGACTTTGATTTAATAACTAAAATTCAGACTTTTTTAACTTTCTAACTAAATTTAAATTGCCAGCAATGTACAGTAAAGTAAATTGACAAGTAAGTAAGTGCGACGTTATATAGTTGCTGGTGTTGGCTTCATTATACGGCGATTTGTGATTAAGATATTTCCTTTTGGTGAGTTGGTCCTTGCGACTCAAAGATGGATTTTAGAAGGGGCGCCAACAAAATTTCTGATGTAAAATTTGGGGAGGGGGGCTTACCCCGAATTACCTGACAATGTTTATTAAGCTATAAGGCCAGCTTGGTATCAATTTCGTATAAATCAAGGACGCCGAATTCATTCCTGATATTTAATTTTAACTTTTTTCAGCGTAAAAAAGAAAATAAAATCAAGAAATTAAAAATGTCATTGTCTTGTTTTCTTAAAATATCTTTATGAAAAAACAATAGACATATTTGGATAACATAGAGAAAAAGTTAAACATTGTAAAATTTACCCATAACATTTTTTAGTCTGAGTATTGTGCGTGCAAAAAAATAATCACTTTCCACGGAACCTAAATCACTATTAATGCATTTATCTATCCAAATATCATAAACCCTCCATGATGCGTTCAAGAACCGCACATTATGACCACCATAAAAACAGACTGTTTTGTTAGAACAAATTTCTTATTTGTGAAAATGTTCTTATTGCTAAATAATAACATCGATTTCGATAATATTATTTCATTTAAATTTCGAACATCTCTGAAAACAAAGGAATTTGATTTGACCTCTATTCTAATATCAGTCGAGATGACGTTTAGTTCGAAATTCGAAAAGAAAACGTAAGTAAGATATCGAACGATATGATAGTTAGAGCTGACTCTAGTTTCTCTGAATTAAAAAAAAACTATGACAGCTGCCAGAAAATAACGCCGCGATGCCGGTCTTAATATGCGGCTCCTGAATGCATCATGGAGGCTTATGATATATGGATAGATAAAGCAGTGTATGTAACTGTACATAATTAGGCATTAAAACACTCGTGTGATGTTATTATGAAACTCGCCTTCAGCTCGTTTCATAAAACCACACTCGTGTTTGATGCCCTTCATTATGCACAGTCACATAAACTACTATTAGCTATTATGGCAAATTTGGAATCATTTTCGTATAAACCAAGGATGTCAAATTTATTCCTGATATTTAATTAGCATTTTTTTTACGAAATAAGGCAAAACGGAAAAAATACGAAATTTAAAATTTTCTTCTTCTTTTTAAATATCCTTGTAACTTTTTTATTTAAATTATAAGACAAAAACATAATACATATTTGGAAAGCCCTATAGTTGCACGATGTAAAAAGTACCTATATAAACAATAAAAGCAAAGCCTTGCGTTCGACCACAATATCAGGTGACGGGAAGCTACGATGTGGTCTAGATTGAAGCATGCTTGCTCACAAAACACAAAAATGAAATTTATTTTTTACAAGCTTTATACTTGACCTGTTCGTATGTATGTAAGTATATAAGTTGTCCGTCAAAATTTGCAATCCATTTTTCAGGCACTTGCCGTTATCCGATTGAGCTGAAATTTTGGGTATTAGTATAATTTGGATGACAATTCAATATTATGGTACCATCGAGCTGATCTGATGATGGAGACATAAGGTGGCCATGGGAATTCAGTATTTGACCGATGAAACCCCTTTGAGTTTGGGCTCGTTAGAATCGTCTCAATGAGTAGTTGATGATGGTATACAGAAAAGTCCAGTCAGCAATAAAAGCTTGTACCAAAAATTTAATTTTTGACAGAAACTTATTTTATCTCGTGTTTTTAATATAAAATGGTGTAAATATTATTACATAACTGTCGTGAAGCTTTCGTTTATTCGAAACCGACACCAAGTTTAATGCAATAGCCTCAACACAAGCTGTTATAAAATTAACACTATTGATAAAGCCCCCCCCCCTCCCCCCCGCCCATCTTCCTACATCAAAAATCAAGATGGCTCCCCTTCTTAAAACGGTGTGGGGGTTCAGGTGGTTCACTTTGCCAACGAACACCTTTTAATCATCAAACGCCGTATATTGCACTTTTATGTCGTGTACAGATGCCACTAATACACGTAGTACGGTTGAAGCACATTGTACGCCTTGTAGGCAGGTTATAATGCACTATAAATCATATAACATTTGTATTACTAACATATAACAATAAAGATTTTGAATTTAAATTTGAAGGTTCAGTTTTTCAAATTTTATTGTGCAGTAAATGTACATAATGGGGAATGGATGAAAATTTTAGAAATGCCTGATTATTTTTTTGGTGATAGGAATAACCTTCCTTAGCACCAGAAAAAAATTGCAGACTTGTCAGCTGCGTCAATTATTTTTGAAAAATATAAACAGTTTCCTCACTTATGTTTTGTGGTTAGGACGGCGAATGAGACACTTTCCTTGATCCGTCTCATATTACAAAAAATATTTTAAATAGGGTCAGAACCCTGGCAATGACCAATATAGCTGCTGCAGCTGTCAACATCATTGCCAGTGTCAGTTTACCACGGATTTTTATGTAATATGAGACGGATCAAGGAAATTGTCTCATTCACCGTCCTAACCGCAAAACGTAAGTGAGGTAACTGTTTATATATTTCAAAAATAATTGACGCATCTGAAAAGTCTACAACTTTTTTCTGGTGCTAAGAAAGGTTATTCCTATCACCAAAAAAAATATCAGGCGTTTCTAAAATGTTCATCCATTCCCCATTATGATTTGCTAATACAAGTAAACACTTGCTAATGGAACATAAGTAAGTATTATAATAAAATATATATATATATATATATATATATATATATATATATATATATATATTTTAATTTTAATTTAAATTAATTAATTAAGTATCTTGACTAACTTGTATTTATATTTTGGGTAACTTTTTGCCTGTGAATAAATGATTTATTATTATTATTATTTATTATTATGTATTATTATTTATTATTTATTATTATTATTAGCAGTTTTAATAAACACCCGCGTGTCGGTAACACACAGTATACTCGTTGTGATTGACATTACTCGTCTTAGTACCTAGTTATCTCCCTTACACTTTCAATATATTCGCTTTGCAGTAGGTATTTATTTCAGAGCTAGAGACCTCTATTTCATTGAGTTTTCGCCTTGCAGTAATCGAGTACTTTGATAAAGAGTGGCCTATAGACAAAAGCCCATGGAATGAATAGCACAAATCCTGAGAAATACAGACTCGAGTAAATGCTCCACCACTTGGGGAATACTTTAAGGTCGAAAGGTACCAAACTCCAACCCATAAACACTATTGTGTACAGCTTTAGCACGGCGTACAAAACGTACTCAACGATACTGTTGGACCACATGTTGTGATAAAATTCGTGTTTGACCAAAATAGATTCTAATCCTTTCTCCATGAATATGATAATGAATTCGTTAAAGAAAGTCATATAGTAGCCTGACCTGGTTCCATGCCAGAGGGCTAAAAAGAGCAGAGTAAAGAATTGGCTTGCGTTTCTGTTGCCGAGAAATCTGAGTCGTTTATACACGTATTCGGCGGCGAAGTGGTTGGTGTTGCAGTTGAAGCTATCGATGTAGTGCTGGAACTTGGTGGCGAACTCGAACCGCAGCAGCTTGATGTTGCTGCAGCCGTCCCAGCGCGGCGCGCGCGCGCCGTCCGCCGCTGCCGGCGCCGCCTCGCCGTTGTACGACAGCCCGAATCGAATGCACGACGCTAAACACACAAACAAATAACCCCCTTATTCATAAAACTTAAAATGCCTCTGGTAAATAAAATGTGCTTTGCCCCTTTCTCACAAACACAAATGTCAAAGTGACATATAAGGACAAACGATTTTTTTTATTTTAAAACTTGTGCATTTTTCGACTTGATCGAGTTTTCTGATATTGTTTTCAAAAATTTGTTCCAACGTGTAAAAATACTCATCGTATAAAGTCTCTCCATTCAATAAATTTGATAGTTTTAACACAATACGAAAACGAGGGATTTAAAAAAAATACTACTTTTCCTGCCTTTTTTTCTGTTATACTTATATTGTCATACGTTGATTGTGATATATGACAAAAACGTAAGTAATTTTTATCATCTTTAAACTTGCCATAGACACCTTTGTCATAGAAATAACGTAAGAAGTGCATGTGTATTTCAAAAACCCCACAAATGCCCCCTTCATATGAAGATGGTGGCTAACATTATATAACCCGAGGTCGGAAACTTATATATGACCTCATACCCATCCAATATAAATCAAAACATCTTCTTCTCCACCTTTTGCACGGCAATGTTTGAAGCCTCCGTAGGCATTTTCCCACACAGTGGCCTTATATTACCTGATCATACAATATTTAACATTGAATAAAATCAAACTAACTTATAGAGATTTATCCCTAGCTGCCTAAATGTTGTTAATAGAAAACATAATGACATTGAATCAACATATTTATAATACAAGATACATTTGTTGATTCGTTTGATTTTTTTTTAATATTTTTCCTGACCTGTCTAGAGCTTCCCTGACTTTCCCTGACCACCATGACCTTCCCTGGCTTTTCCCTGACTTTCCAGAAAGTGGACGCCCTGGTAAGTCACGCCTCAAATGATTAAACAAACAAACAGCCAGATCAATCGAGTGAGATGGGCAGGAGTAGACTCGGATGAGTACAGGCTCCAGTGTGGGGTGAGACAGGGAGGACTTTCTTCACCAGTCCTGTTCAATCTGTATGTAGATGAGTTAATCGGGGAGCTCAGCAACATGCATGTCGGTTGTCATATTGGTCAGACGTGTTTCAATAATATAAGTTACGCTGACGATATGGTCTTGCTGGGACCCTCGGTTGAATCGATCAGAAAACTTGTTGCGACGTGTGAGGGTTACGCTGGGCGGCACGGTCTTAGGTACAACGCAGTTAAAAGCGAGGTGTAGGTTTTTAAAGCTCGAAAGTATAACCCATCCGCTGTACCTAGGATCGTGCTGGGCGGTGTGCCCCTCAATGTAGTAGATAAGTTCAAGTATCTGGGGCATTTCATCGATAGTAAATTGAGTGATGATTTGGATATGGAAAGGGAAAGGAGGGCCATGGCAATAAGGGGCAATATGCTTGCCCGCAGATTTGCACGGTGTAACACGCAAGTAAAGCTGACACTATTTAAAGCGTATTGTCAAACGTTTTACACGTGCAGTCTGTGGGTGAGTTATACACAAAGGGCCTATAACACAATACGCGTCCAGTACAACAACACCTTGCGAATGCTGTTGAGGCTGCCAAAGCACTGTAGTGCGTCGGGTATGTTTGCGGAGGCGCATACTGACGACTTTTTTGCCATAAGGCGAAAAAGAATAGCCTCACTTTTAAGGCGAGTGCGAGGCAGCAACAACCGCCTTCTGAAGGAGCTGGCAGAGCGTCTCAACTGTCCGCTTACCATGTACTGGTCGCAGGTGGTTATGGTGGGAAGGCCAAATAAATAATAAATTTTGTTAAATAACGTACTAACATAGTTATAATTTAGTTATTGTTATTTAATATTTTTTGTACTTACTAACTAACTCTCTATGGATCGTATCTGGTCTGAAATAAATGATTTTTATTTTTTATTTTATTTTATTATTATTAAACTACCGTACCTACGATTAATTCTGTGCCTACTGCACATGTACATTGATTCATTACAACACAAAAACCTACATAGCATGCACCGTTTAAATGAGTCATTGTTGTCAGCGTGGAGCTAGAATATTAATGAATTACCTATTACTTACAACAAATAAATAATATATGCAAGAAGATTGTTAGACATGAAATAATGAGTTGTGATCTCTGACATTAACTGTTGTCAGCAGCGGAAATAAATGCGGTAGAAAGGAATATAAACGCGCGAAACATGAATAAGATACAATATTTCACGAAAGTCCAAGAAATACTGTACTGCTATAAATATATTTGGATTATCTATATAGCTTATCAACATTAATATTACGATAATGACTAGCCTAGTATTGGGCATCGTATGATTGTTAATTACCTTCAGTCAACAGCCAACAGGAAATGTACTTGTAGAGAGCAAAGTGCGCCCACAGACCGCAATACAGATGCCGATAGAAGATGGACCGACCCCAGCATTGGGCATCGTATGATTGTTAATTACCTTCAGTCAACAGCCAACAGGAAATGTACTTGTAGAGAGCAAAGTGCGCCCACAGACCGCAATACAGATGCCGATAGAAGATGGACCGACCCCAGCATTGGGCATCGTATGATTAGTAATTACCTTCAGTCAACAGCCAACAGGAAATGTACTTGTAGAGAGCAAAGTGCGCCCACAGACCGCAATACAGATGCCGATAGAAGATGGACCGACCCCAGCATTGGGCATCGTATGATTGTTAATTACCTTCAGTCAACAGCCAACAGGAAATGTACTTGTAGAGAGCAAAGTGCGCCCACAGACCGCAATACAGATGCCGATAGAAGATGGACCGATCCCAGAATTCGTCTGATAGCATATACTTCATGCTAAACACGCTCACTGAAACATTCACATTTATAATTATGTAAATATACATCATTTGTTGCCGAGTTTTCACATTTAATACTCATAGCAGCAAACAAGAATAACAATAGCGTAAATATTTATATATATTTTATTTTTCTTTTTATTATATTGCTCATAGCAATAACATAGGCACAAATAATATTTTCACTGCACTGTGGCACAAGTGTTCTTGATAACATTACAAAGAATTTAATTAATGATGGTATGCATATGGTTTTAATTTATAAACGAGTCGCTTAACTTCAAACTCGGGTAAATCCAATTCTGACATTTTTAAGATTTTGGTATAAAACAAAAGGGTAAAAACTAGTTTTGTTACAATTTTAACGATTAAGTATAATTATGTGTGGTTTTTGAGAAAAATACAGTTATAATAATAATATTTTATCAAAATCAGATTAATCCATATGAAAGTTTTTTTCCAAGCCAATCAGCGAAAGAAGGTTGTTCAACATAAATCCAGGTCTGTTATTTAAATCAAAGTTATACAAATCCACACTGAGTTTTTTCCAAGATAGATAAATTGCAATCGATTATATCAAATGAGGTAGTACCAACTCCCATCTCAATCGGACACTTTACGCTCGAAGTTGTAGACGATTATATATACCTAGGACAGACTGTCCAGTTAGGTAGGTCCAACTTTGAGAAAGAGGTCAATCGTCGAATCCGACTCGGCTGGGCAGCATTCGGGAAGCTACGGCTACTACTTTCGGCTGATATGATGATGATGATGATATCAAATGAAGGTAAATCCAATCTAAATTTTATTTATTGTAAAGAATGGATGGTTTTAATGCTGAATTGACTGCTGCTACCAGTTCCCCGTCGAATGGCCCTAGCAGAAAAAAACCCACGCGTCATAGGCCCCACGTTTTATGAACATCTTCCTGCCGAAATACGAAATGATCTATGTGACCAAACATTCAAACACCGATTGAGAATTTTTTTGTTGAATATGCCATTCTATTCTGTAAGCGAATTTATGGATCACAAACCTGGAATTTAGTAATTAAAACTTTGTGACTTTAGTACCTATTTGACGATCCACTGCCGGTGATAATATTTCTGACATGATTATGAGTATTGCTCTTAAATTTAAAATGTACCTGTTCTTGACTATTCAAATAATTTTATTGACATATGTATCTATTTGCTTTTTGACGATCATAATAATGACTACATGTAAATTAACTAATTTAATTTACAATGTAATCTTACTATGAAATAAATGAATCTAATCTAATCTAATCTATTTGCCGAACAGGATGGCTTTATTTAATGCACTAGCCATAATAAAAAATACTGCCTTTCAAATCACCGAATTAACGATATTATCACTTTTTCTCAATTATCTCGCAAGTGGTTAGAGTGGATTTATCTGAGTTTGAAGTTAAGCGACACAAACTAAGTATGTACATACCTACTTATGTAGGTAGTTTTATCACTTCCTATTGAGGAATGTAATTGCATGCTGATATAAAACACCTCTACTGCAAATATGTAGTAAAAGACATGTATCGAAATCTGCTTACCTCCAAGTTGAAATGCGGTCAAATAGAGAATGCCTTGCAGAAGTCTCTTGGTGGCTTCCTTTTCATACACACCAGCATACTGCTCCAATGGAAACTTTCCATATACGAAATCATGGTAGCGTTGAAATGAAAACTGAGGACCAACAAGGAAACAGGATGGAAAGTAAACGAATCCAAGCAACTCCACGAGTGTAGGAGGATTCTCAATTGCGGTCTTTTTATTCGTTGCAGATAACTCTTCTCCAGCTTTCATCTTTTGGTAATCCCACATGTCAAATGACAAAGCTATCAGTTTCAACGTCAATACACAGTGAGGCATCGTCCATGTAATATCATAATCTTCAGATTCAGTTAAAATATATCCGGCCAACAGATATGTTACATTGACAACAAATGTCACAATAACATTCATCTTCCCTGGCCCAAGTATCAAAGTAGTCAGATATATAACCAGTGTTGGGATAAGGTTATGGTACATTGATAAACCAAAATTGTATAGAGCCATATCAATGCCAGTCACAATGAAGTAGATATTCCGTAACTCCTTGTGTTGCTTGACATATTGATGGTACACAATTGCCAGAGGATAGCCCATAAATATTGATATCAGGAGTTTTAGAGCAGGCTCAGTTGTCCCTATCAAGCCAGCGAAGAATGGCACTGGGCTGAGTCCCACCCAACTCATAAGGGATAAGAATAAGCCCCACATGTTCTGAAAATAAACAAATACCTAATTAATATTATATACCTTATGTAAAAAGTAGTACAGTGCAAGTTGTTTTGTTAGAACAAATTTCTTATCTGTGAAAATGTTATTATTGCTAAATAATAACATCGATTTCGATACTATTATTTCATTCAAATTTCGAATGTCTCTGAAAAACAAAGAAATTTGATTTAACCTCTATTCTAATATCAGTCGAGATGACGTTTAGTTCGAAATGAATTGTCAATTTGCATACAAATTTGACAAATGTCGCACGTAAGTAAGATATCGAACGATATGATAGTCGGATCAGTTGAATCTGACTCTAGTTTGTCTATGAATTAAAAAAAAAACTATGACAGCTGCCGAAAACAACGCCGCGATGCCGGTCATAATTAGCGGCTCCTGAATGCATCATGGAGGCTTATGATATGTAAATAGATAAAGTAGTGTATGTAACTGTACATAATTAGGCATTAAAACACTCGTGTGATCTTATTATGAAACTCGCCTTCGGCTCGTTTCATAAACCCACACTCCTTTTTAATGCCCTTCATTATGTACAGTCACATAAGCTACTATTTTTTTTTACATACAAATATGATATTTTACCATTTTCATTAATGTGTTATTTGGTCCCTCTTAATATGTAGGTAACTAAAGTAACAAAAAAAATGCTTTTAACACAATTTTCAAACAAAACTAAAAGGATCCGCGCACGCAAGTTAACAAGTTTTGGGGGCGTCGATGTAAATGACTACGGCTTATTTTAGCGTAGGTGTGAATATAAAAAATATTGATTTTTAAGGTTTTCTTTCTGAATCAATTTCTGCCATAAAATCGGCCAATACTGTCGTATTTACCTACCAGTCTTTTTTTAAGTCATACACACAGCATAGATATTTATTAGTTTTGATTGAGCTTACCAATCAAATCAGTTAAGCTTAATGATGACAGGGTATCCCTAGACGAGACCTTGCCTATATTATACTACCTTAGTCTAGAAGTACCTAATGTTGATATTTCTGTCTTAGAAAATAGAATCTCAAGAATGTGAGAGCATTAATCAACTGGTCCGAAAGTAGGTTTCTTATATTTTTGTCACTTGTATTGGGTTAAAGTGGGCTTGACTATCATGACCACTTGGAAACACTCTTGATTGGGTGTACATATGTATATCCCTGTCGGTTATTTTATAATTAAACTTCTTGTGACTTGGCATTATGGGCGAAAAGTAATCGCATGGTGCACCAGGTGCAATTCAAATTCAGAACTCGAGAATTTTCAAGCCACGGTAATTTTTTTTGTCTCAAATGAAGCCGAATTTTTCGAGTTTGCTTGAGTCCAAGAAAGCTCGAGCAAAAATCCTAGTAACATACCTATGCTTACTTCGTTCTTTAAATTATAAGGTCAATTGGTGCTATTCCGTCTGAAAGGTTTCAAGTGCATTCAGTATTCTGCATCAGTAAGAGCAGACACTTCAGAACCTAATTTTGAGATGAGGGTCATTGATACATACAGGTCTCAGATTGATTTTAGCAATTTATATTATTTTGGAACCTTCATTAATTCCATTATACCTAGTTCGATTTGAATTTGTACTTGTACAAGTATGCAGGGTCTTATGAGGTTAAAATCAAGCAAAACATATATAGTTAAACTTCCATTAAATTACATCATACCAGGCCATAAAGTAGGAATTACCGCACGCTATGCATGCGAAATCATCCCACTTCCTGGCCAGGGAGACGTAAAATTTTGTACTACGGACATAAAGAAAAGCCTCAGATCGCATATTTATCGCCCTTGGCTTCGGCTCGGGCGTCAAATACCTGCGATCTTAGAAATTCTTTGTTTTACCGCCCTAGGCAAGTAATTTACTATTACACAAGGAAGGCTCCGACCCAACCAATAGGCACATATTACGCTTTATATGCAGAAATATTAATTAAGAGGTTGGGATGAATATACGAGTATACAATATAATAAAAATAGTGGACAATTTTATAATAAACATTCCCAGGAAGACAATATAATGCAATTGCAACAAGAGTTATTTACACAAGGAAGGCTCCGACCCAACCAATAGGCACATATTACGCTTTATATGCAGAAATATTATTTAAGAGGTTGGGATGAATATACGAGTATACAATATAATAAAAATAGTGGACAATTTTATAATAAACATTCCCAGGAAGACAATATAATGCAATTGCAACAAGAGTTATTTACACAAGGAAGGCTCCGACCCAACCAATAGGCACATATTACGCTTTATATGCAGAAATATTAATTAAGAGGTTGGGATGAATATACGAGTATACAATATAATAAAAATAGTGGACAATTTTATAATAAACATTCCCAGGAAGACAATATAATGCAATTGCAACAAGAGTTATTTATTTCACTTTTTTTAAATGGATTCTTATTTCAAAAGGAACCTTAAGGCATACTGATATCTAAAAAGATTGAAGAGAAACATAGATACTAGTAAAACAGAAAAGAAAAAAAGAACAGAAGAAAAGCCAATTTGACACTGCTGACGTCATGTACGTGCAGAAGGATAAATTAGTATGGAAACACTATTTTATTCACCAGTTGGTTAGGGTGTTGCTTAAAAACCTTCTTATATTGTTCTAATACGTAAAAAAGAACGTCTGATTTTTATTTTTATTTTTGTTTAATATTTAGGGGTCGCTACTGAATTTTGAAATTCTTAAGGTTTGCATATTTCTATAGTAAGATTTTTTTTATATTTAACATTTTACTACTTTCATGAGCTACACTTGATAAATAAGGAATAAACAATCGAAAAAATACGAAATTCGTTCACTAAATGTTCGACGTTTAATTGAAATCAAATTTAAAGTATTAAAATCATCGCCAGAGCCCGTTTTTAGCATATTAGCACCATAAAATTATTTTTGAATTACTTGTTCCTATTAAAATAGCTTGTTAGTTTTATGGTGCGTATGTTCTACGTTGTTTATTTTAGTGCTTGACTGGCGTGAGTAAGATTGAGTTGCGCATGCCTGAGGACAGGATGCTTTCAGGACGGCCGAAAATGTGGGAATGGAATATTATGATGGAACTCTTTGGAGAGTCTAGTTAGAATTTTGGTTCGAAATATAAGAGAAGTTGTTATTTGACTTTTCTACAAAAATGTCAGATTGAAACGAGCAATGAGACAATAAAGATGTTTTAACGATAAAAAATTCTCTAAATTCATAAACCCCTACCTTCAATAATTGTTTAAATAAATAAAATAATATAATATGATATTTATGATACGTAAAATTGTAATAAGGCAAATCTTTACCACGAAACATCGGAGTTCAGATACAAATCGTAAGTAAAAATCTTAAGTTGTCGACAGACATTCGTGGGTTTTACCTTTTTGATGAAAACACTACTTGTTTCCAAATAACAACAAAGCTGTGGTTCACTTTAGAATGTTTTTTTTTTGGTTATGGCTCTGTCGATTTATTAGCCAGTGTCATGTCGATTTAAAAATATATATTTTCCTAAACGGGATCATTAACAAAGCAATAGTTACTATTCCTGAAAAACAATAATATTAGAAGCCCACAACCACATACATATTACCCTGTTATGAGTAACGAGACACAACTACAAAGTTAGTAACATGGAAACATAATACATATACAGAGAATGTATAGAGGAATATAACTATAATAAAATAACACACGATAACAATCTTAAGATTGTTTAGTTGACAAAAAGATCCCAAAGCCATCAAGATATCTTTATTCTTAATTTGAATGAGTTCCAAAATGTGAGTTGGGAGAGGGACCTTCAGTCTTATAAGTTCATTGTAAAAACAATTGTGATTATATATACACCGTGTATTTTTTGATTTCCGTTAATTTCGACACGATGTTCGGTTCATTAACAGAAGCTACCTGGTATGTTGCTTTTTGTTTTTTTTTTCATTTTTCATACAAAATAAATCAATATTACAGTGTGGGATGGCTCTAACACTTAATCTCAATTAACACAAAGTTAATTTTGCCCTGGGCACACTTTCGCAACCTTGCCAGCGGCTGTCCGCACTGCGGACTCAACTCCGGGGAAGTAATTTCTCCCTACCTCTGCAAAGGGGCGCACCGAGAGACGGCACGCCCACCACTCAGGGACCTTTGTGTAGGCGACAGACATCCCCGAAGTTAATTTTCACCTACGACAGCACTTGTCAACACGTAAATAAAATAAAGGACCATTCACACTGATTCGGTCATTAAATTGATTTATTGAATATCTGAAAAATAGTAAGAGTTAAGACACTAGTTTCTTAGAGAAATTAGTTCCATTTAACCTGAGGATTCTTCCCTTAAAGTTAACGGAAATAAAAAAAAACACGGTGTATAGAGGACACGCGAAAAACATATGATTAAGGTCCCCATCATCTAGTCCGCATTCACACAAGGAGGAATCTCGGATGTGTATTTTTTCCAAGTGAACCCAGCCTCATTCGTATAACAGTGGAACAAAATGGTTTTGGGAGAAATAACTTTGAGAACCACGGTCTTCTCGACACCGTGGGTTGAACGAGTGCATAAGTCTGTGCCCGTTTTTTGCTAGATGTTTTCCAGTCAGCGGACCAAGCCTGGATAAGAGACCTAGCCGCCAAAGGGACCAGATCGTGACAATAATTTCTGAACGGTGTCTTATCACCACAGACCACCGCTTCCTTTGCTACCTGATCAGCCCTTTCGTTTCCTGTTACCCCTGTATGACCAGTAGGTCGATCACGTAACGCATTGTACGCGCGTCAGGTAGGTCTAAATGTCACTTTTTATATGGAAAATTGACAGTTAAATTGTACCGACGCGCGCTCGGAACGTTACGTGATTACCCCTCAGGGACCCAGGCTAAGACAACCTCATAACCTCGATTTCTACATTTTATGAGATTCTCCTTAATTTGATGCATAATAGGATTATGGAACCTTACTGAAAACGGGTTAGAGGGAAGCGCTTGTAAACAACTACGGGAGTCAGAGAAAATTATAGTTTTTTTTAAATTGAATATTAAGATATATTTCAAGCTCTCCAATATTCCAATACATTCTCCCGTAAAAACCGAGGTTTCAGGAGGGCATTTAATCTTCTGCACTATATCATATTGGGAGTGGAAGACCCCCACCCCTACACAACCAGTTGGGGCTAACTTGGATGCATCACAGTATATTTCGTTCCAACCAAGCCATTCACGGGTAAGAATCTGCCGGAGATATTCATCGGCATGACGATCATCATGACAAATGTCCATATTGAGAATAATACGGGGCTGATGAGTTACAATTTCATAACTAAATTCAAAAAGAGGAAGCCGAGAGGAGTGGAACACAGGATCTTTAAGATATTGAAATTTCGTTAGGCTCTTTACAAGACAAGGCAAGTCTTCCTCGTTCCAACGGGAAGCCGCTTTAAGATCATATAGACGATGTATTATAGGATGATAAGAAAGTTGTAAAGCACGGTAGAGGTAGCTATCTGCTAAAAATTGCCGGCGTAGCTTAAGAGGTGGTTCTGCGCATTCTACTTGTAGGGCATTGGTGGGGCTAGACTTCATCGCTCCCAGTATTATTCTCAAGGCCTTATATTGAATACGATCAAGTTTAACTAAACCCTCCTTATTAGCTGGCACCAATAAAAAGGATCCATAGTCTAGTATGCTACGAATAGTAGCGTTATAAATGAATCTGAGAGAGGTGGGGTGAGCTCTCCACCACACCCCCGAAAGACATCTTAACGTATTGAGACCCCGTTCACTTTTCTTAATCAAATATTCAAAATGTGAAATGCCGTTCAGTTTAGAATCTAGTATAATCCCTAAGAATTTATAGGAGGTACGAACTGGGATACTATACCTAATTATTTATAGTTATGTTAATGGAAGGAAGAGTTAGCTTACGCGTAAAAACAACGGCACAGCTTTTAGATGGGGAAAGGGATAAACCATTATTTGTGAGCCAGGTGTTCAAAGACGGAAGGGATTTGTTAATAGTTTCACAAGCAATTATTATACTTTTATTGGCAGAGTAAACTAAAAGATCATCAGCGTATTGAAGTAATTGACAATCAGTAACCGACCCCTCAAGGTCGTACGTAAACATGTTATAAAGTAATGGGCTGAGGACTGAACCCTGAGGCAATCCACGCCAGACCAATCTCGATGGGTCAATGTTAGGATCCTTTCCTCGAAAAGTAACTTGTCTTTCTGAAAGAAGATTACCCACGAAGCATGCCTGCCTCTCCGGGATTCTCAGCTTCCGGAATTTTCCCTGAGAAGAGGGAGCTGGCTATTATCATAGGCAGCCTCCACATCCAGAAACGCTGCAACTACCGAGGCTCGGTTAGAGAAAGCAAGTCTAATATCTGACGTAAAAATTCCTAAACTATCCATGGTACTTTTCCCATTTCTGAACCCAAATTGAAATTTACCTAGTAGTTCTTGACTTTCGAGAATCCATTCCAGTAGTTAGGGTTTGCAATCCGAATAATCCGATTATTCAATTATCCGAATATCCGCCGAAAATAATATTCAAAATTATCCGAATACTAAACCGCGAATTATCCGAATAAACGGATATTTTGAAAACACTAATAAAATCATTTATAAGCAGGAAACATTCAAAAAAATTACGAGAAAAACACTAATGACTAATGACGTTTTATGTCCATCTGTATTGCCCAAATAAGGTGTTTAGACAAATGTTCCATCTTAAGTATTATATTTTATTAAATATAAGTACCTAAATGCCAACTTACATAAATTACATAATATATTGATTAAATCTATTTGGCAGACACGAATTGTTACTATATGTTACTATTATTAGGTATTTAAATGAGCAACGAAAACACTTTAATTAATATAATATTGAAATTTATAAAAAATAGAAATAGATCTAGTTTTACACTCGTTTTTTAAAAGTAGATTTTTTGTTTAAACTCGTTACTTAATCTCATTTATTTTTAATTAAGTTAAAATTAAGACACTAAGATGCATACTTTTTTATGTTATTTGACAGCGAAAAGAAAAAACTACAGGACAAATAAATATTATATAATCTGTAAATATTGATATGTGATGTGATGTGATTTATGATATTAATAATGAATATAACGATCTCAGATTATACAAGAATGTTAAAAAAACCAACATTGATTTACAATTGTTATACTTAAAGTTGATTAGTTTTATCTCGAAATTTCATGTGATTTATTATTATGTAATTATATTAAGCTAAGAATCCGAGTTTTCAATTAATAAAACATTTTCTCAGTGTTAATTTTTATTATAAAAATTACAAATTATAAAAGCATGTTGTATTTTTAATTTTCAGCTGTTTTGTTACTTGACTTGTTGATTTTATGCATTAACTACACCTTTAAATACGCAAATTTTGTTTTATTTTATATAATACCAAAATTATCCGAATTTATTCAAATATCCGAATATTCGGATAATAAATATTGAAGTATTCAATTATCCGAATATTAAAAAACTGGGCGGATATTGCAAACCCTAATTCCAGTCTATTCTTAATGAGATGTTCTAGTATCTTTGTAAGAACCGATGACAAAGCTATTGGTCGGTAAGAACGAGGGTCATTAGGAATTTTACCAGGTTTTAGAATAGGCATTATCAGTTGGGATTTCCAAGTACGAGGTGGATGTCCCGTAAGAAAAATACAATTAATTAATTCAAGAAAATATTTTTGGAATGAGTCACCTGCTTTAGCTATAAATGAATACGGGATTCCATCATGTCCGGGAGCGGAATCTTTAACTGATTTCAAAACATTTGGGAGTTCCAAAATGGTGAACACTTGATCCATAGGATCTGATGAGTTATTATTTAAGAGCCCTATTGTAGAGTCAAGAACTCCTGTAACATAAGAAGGTGCTATACTATCTAGGAAGGATTCCGCCCATTGTAAAGACATGGGATAGGGGCATCTACTATCATTAAATGATCTCCTAAACTTTCGGATATTATTCCACACGATTGCGTCTGGAGTAGAAGGACTCAACGTTGTGCAGAAAGATTTCCATCCGTCTGACTTCTTAGAATTCAGTAACGTTTTAGTTTCTGCCATAGTTTTGGTGAGAAGCTGGAAGTTCTCAGACGACATGTTCCCAGCATAAGTGAGTTCAGCTTTCTTTCTAGTTTTAACAGCTACAGTACACTCCTTGTCCCACCAAGGAGGAGAGGCCATCTTACCCACAGCAGTGTTTTAAAAAAATATATATATATTTGCGGACAATCTTACACAAATCAACCTATTCCCAAACTAAGCAAAGCTTGTACTATGGGTACTAGAAGACGATATAGATACTTATATAGAGAAATAAATACTTAAATACATAGAAAACATCCATGACTCAGGAACATATATATTCGTGCTCATCACACAAATAAATGCCCTTACCGGGATTCAAAAATGCCCTTACCGGGATTCAAACCCAGGACCTCTTGCTTCGTAGGCAGGGTCACTACCAACTAGGCTAAAGCGGTCGACTTTTTTTTTTTTTTTTTTTAAAGAGGAAAAACCTTATCAGCTGAAATCTTCATAGCTGAAACTAGAGCATCAGAGCATGTTTGTGTAGATTCTGAAGTAATAGGGGGTAAATTTTTGACTTCATGTTGCAGAATGTTTTCTATAGTTATCCCAATCAGCACTATTAATGTTATACACTAGCAAAGGCTTAGTAACAGTAGGTCTCTTTGTAGATACGAAAGGTGATCTAAGTATAATAGGAAAGTGATCACTGCCAAATGTACTATCCAACACTTCCCAGGTAATTTGAGACGCGAGTATAGGAGAACAGAGGGATATATCAACTGCACTAGCTGCTTGATTAGGAAGAGTGCGTAGCGTTGCTTGGCCTGAATTTAATAAACAAACGTTACACTTGTCTAAAATTTCTAGGAGTTGGTCTCCTAAAATGTCACTATTATCACATCCCCACAAAACGTGATGGACGTTAAGGTCACCAAGGACTATGGACCGGGTGTTGCAGGCTTTCTATGATTTTTTTAAGTTGATCTAGGATTATAGCAGAAGGATATGGGATGTAAAGAGATAAAAAGGTAATACCTTCCACTCGAGCACAAGTTAAGTGAAAATTTGAGTTGTTTTGAGCAATGTTAACAGGTAAAAAAGGATCCCTAATGAAGAGGGCACAGCCCGCTCGACAGTCCATTAGAGATTAATAACTAGGTAATTTGAAATTAGATCCATCCTTAAGCCATATCTCCGATATGGCTAAAATAACCGGGTTGTATTTATTAATATACAACGTGTCCCAAAACTCAACGATAAGCCGGCACCAGAGGATGGAGCTACTTATGATTAGTCGAGAAAAAATAAGGAAAAAAATATATCTTAATTATTTTAGAAATTACAGAAAAAAAATGAAATTCATCGAAAATCGACATCCCTAATGGTATTTTTAACGACCATGTCTACAAATATTCAAATATTACTGTTTTTTTTTTGTTTTTGGAAACTTAAGTAGCCCTGCTATCTAACACAGTTCTTAAAAATACCATAATACATGTAGTTTTTACACAAAAAATAATCAAAATCGATTTTGTCCCTACAATTTTGAAAGATTTTTTCTTACAGTCCACTTTCAATCATCATGGTGTAAAAAAAATGTATTGACACCACAAGGGCAATTATTTTCAAAAGTTGACGCAACTAACCAAGATTCCAAAATGGTATAATACTTTAGGAAACCTAGTCACAAAAAAAAACAACGAATTTTTAAACAAGAATCGACATTATTTAATGTTGGCGGTAATCACTTTTACTGTACCCAAAAAAGGATTTTTGTTGTTGAAAAATGTTGAATAAATGCAAAGAAATGGTACAATTTTTTTTTAATTTTTTTTAATTCATTTACTACATTATTAATACTACAGTAAATTTTCAAATTGCCTGCCACCGGCATTAATACAGACATGACATCGCCTTAGAAATGATCGTTTTATCCGTCGTGCATATCTTCTACCATTGATATGATCCGCAGCTTGTGTGATTTTTTGGCGAAGCTCGTCCAATGTTGCTATGGGTTTTGAGTAGACTTTGTCTTTAAGACAGCCCCAGTAGAAGAAGTCCAGGGGGTTGAGGTCGGGCGAACGGGGTGGCCACAAGATAGGACCAAGTCGCCCGATCCAACGCCCTGGATACTCTTGGTTTAAGTATTCTCGCACTGCACGGGCATAGTGAGCTGGGCAACCATCATTTTGAAACCACATGTTTTGTAAATCACGTAAAGGCACGTCTTCTAATAATTCAGGCAAGTCGTAGTTACAAGGAAACCTTAATGGTGATGGCTATTTGAACTTTTTACAAAACGACTTGCCTGAATTATTAGAAGACGTGCCTTTACGTGATTTTCAAAACATGTGGTTTCAAAATGATGGTTGCCCAGCTCACTATGCCCGTGCAGTGCGAGAATACTTAAACCAAGAGTATCCAGGGCGTTGGATCGGGCGACTTGGTCCTATCTTGTGGCCACCCCGTTCGCCCGACCTGAACCCCCTGGACTTCTTCTACTGGGGCTGTCTTAATGACAAAGTCTACTCAAAACCCATAGCAACATTGGACGAGCTTCGCCAAAAAATCACACAAGCTGCGGATCATATCAATGGTAGAAGATATGCACGACGGATAAAACGATCATTTCTAAGGCGATGTCATGTCTGTATTAATGCCGGTGGCAGGCAATTTGAACATTTACTGTAGTATTAATAATGTAGTAAATGAATTAAAAAAAAATAAAAAAAAATTGTACCATTTCTTTGCATTTATTCAACATTTTTCAACAACAAAAATCCTTTTTTGGGTACAGTAAAAGTGATTACCGCCAACATTAAATAATGTCGATTCTTGTTTAAAAATTCGTTGTTTTTTTTTGTGACTAGGTTTCCTAAAGTATTATACCATTTTGGAATCTTGGTTAGTTGCGTCAACTTTTGAAAATAATTGCCATTGTGGTGTCAATACAATTTTTTTACACCATGATGATTGAAAGTGGACTGTAAGAAAAAATCTTTCAAAATTGTAGGGACAAAATCGATTTTGATTATTTTTTGTGTAAAAACTACATGTATTATGGTATTTTTAAGAACTGTGTTAGATAGCAGGGCTACTTAAGTTTCCAAAAACAAAAAAAAAACAGTAATATTTGAATATTTGTAGACATGGTCGTTAAAAATACCATTAGGGATGTCGATTTTCGATGAATTTCATTTTTTTTCTGTAATTTCTAAAATATATGAGATATATTTTTTTCCTTATTTTTTCTCGACTAATCATAAGTAGCTCCATCCTCTGGTGCCGGCTTATCGTTGAGTTTTGGGACACGTTGTATATATAATTCTCAGCCGTGCTCGAAAACATCTTTCAGACCTTAAACTGGGATCAATATGGACTGAATATCAACGGAAGAAGGTTAAACCAGCTCAGATTTGCGGATGACATTGTCCTATTCGAGGAAAATCCAAAGAATCTAGAGAAAATGATACATGAGTTAAATAAAGAAAGTGAGAAAACCGGCCTATCCATGAATGTAAACAAAACCAAATTACTAACAAATTCTGACATCCACGAAATTAAAATACACAACCAACCACTTGAATATGTCGACGAATACATATATCTAGGACAGATCATCGCCCATAAAGATATGACGACCAAGGAGATCAAAAGACGGATAGCTAACAGTTGGAAGCAATACTGGTCACTGAAAGAGGTGATGAAATGCCGCAATCTCAGTAACAGTACCAAAAGGAAAGTATTTAACACCTGCATTTTGCCTTGCATCACATATGGCTGCGAAACTTGGTCACTCCACTCTCCAAACACCATAGAGAGATGCTAGAACACTGTCAAAGAGCAATGGAGAGAAGCATGCTGGGAATTAAACGGCAAGACAGACACAGGAATACAGCTATAAGAGCGAAAACAGGCGTAACAGATGTACTCTCTAAGATAGATCAACTGAAATGGCGATGGACAGGGCACATGCTAAGATACAGTCAAGAAAAATGGTGCAATATTGTAACACACTGGTACCCTAGAGATGGTAAGAGGAGTAGGGGAAGGCCATACAAGAGATGGGAGGACGAGCTCAAACTGACAGCCGGTCCAAACTGGAGAAGAGTCGCAAATGATAGACAGCAATGGAAGGGGTTAGAGGAGGCCTTTGCCAAGAGGCACACTGAACTCAGAGACATAATATGAAAGAAAAAAAAAAACATATATATATATACAAAACAACAATATAACAAAAAAAAAAAAAAAAAAAAAAAAAAAAAAAAAAAAAAAAAAAAAAAAAAAAAGGATACATGTCCTTCATTATGTATACATTCAATATGGAGTTCAGGATCAAGGGCTTATATAGATAGATAGATAGATTTATTAATTAAATAAAGTAAAACTTGTTTTTTATTGGTGATACTGTGAGTGTTCCACTGAAGAACTACTTGATCCATTATTAGAGGGAAAGAGGAAATAAAAAGAGCAGCGTGGGACAGCAGAGCAGGGTCAGGCAGGGGACTAGATGGAGAAAGTACCTTAACAACAGATGAAAGCATTTTGATTAGTTCGCTAATTACACTCTCTCTGGATTGTCGTTGTTCGGGGTATATTGGCCTAGACTCGATAACAGGGTCCCTAGTTAAAGCTTCATGGGCCCTTCTGTCATATCCTTTACCCAATTGAGGGAGCGAGCGAGGCTGACGAAAAACAGTCTTCTTATAAGACACAACTGGTGGAGATTGTAGGGGGACAGCTGCTACATTCGCATAAGACCTCTGGGAGATTTTAGCATGAAGATTGGATGCCTGGATGTATGAAATGTTTTCATCTGTCATGGTTTTTTTAATATTTATTTGTCTAACATATTCGGGACAAGACTTACTGTTTGTGAAATGGCCTGCCGCCACGCTTCGGGGGCAGTTACAGCATAATGATCCGTGAGTTTCTACGTCAACCTGACACGAGACACGATTCCCCGGCATGGGCACCGCCGCATCGGAAGCAACGAGGAAGTGGCCGACACTTTTCCTTAGTGTGGCCAAATCGACAACACTTAAAGCATTGTACCGTTGGGTACTGATACGTTTCAACCGGCAGCGAATTCAGACACAAATAAACCCTTTTTGGTAAACTTTGTCCATCAAAGTTATTACAACCGACTCGGAGGGTAACCAGCTAAAGGTACCTTCCGGTCTGCTTTTTTTTAAATTAAGACCTCTGACTTTTATTGCGCGAGCGCCTCCCGAGTTTACCGGCACCTGAACCTGCTCAAGGACCTCTTCAGGTGTCCACTCTGCCGGGACTCCACGTGTACAACAAACGGACCTTGGTCATTTGTGTTGTACCTTTCGCGCCCTACTGGCGTAAAAAGAGTAGCCGGCGACCCGGTTTGCGTCAAATCAGGAGTGTCAGCGATCAAATGTGCCGGGGGCGTGACCGTGATCGGAGGCTGGGTCATTATATTTTGCCCAGGGGGAATCAGCGAATCTAATTCCTGAGACCGACTACTATCATCTGTAGTGTTATGCCCTTCCAACCTACGCTCGCGGTTTTCGCGTGCCCTCCTACGTTTTGCTTTTTTTGCCTTACCCATGGCTGGAGTGAAAATTTCCGACTGTGAGTTTTCAAATATTTCATAATGGGACAGACTCACATTTTGTAATAGTGGACGGAAGTCTCCATCTCCTGGGTCGACCAAATCAGCCTCCTCACTCATGAGAATACTGACCCAGCCTACCCTCTAAACTACAAAAAAAACCAAGAATAACTAAACTACTTCTATAACACATACACAATCAACTTACCAAACCTCCCACAACCATGAAAAGGAATAGTAACTAAATTCTATAAGATTTCACCGAAAAACAGCGATAGAAACGCTAAATTCGAAATTATTTTTAACGTCCGTACGCTATCGACAATCTACCGCCAATCCAAAAATATGATTTATAAATGAAGGCCTACCAAGCGTACGTCTAAAAACTGCAACGAATACGTACGATTATTCTTCACGGTACTTCGTAGCACAGCTCACGTTCACGGTATCTCGATCTCAAATAATGTCTCAGTGCAGTATCAAATTAGACACAAAAATGAAATTACTGATCCCAGATCCCACAGCTCACAGCTCTATAACAAGTATAACATGTCGCTGACTGTGCTGTGCCATGCTATGCGTATTTAGAACTTAATGTAAATCCAGTTTCTTATTGAAAACAGTGCCACCTTCTTGGCAGGTGGCGAACTCTTTGAAGCTGTAGCGACTGCTAGGCTAGGCTGTCAAGGTATTTCGAAATTCGCCATGTTAACACTATACATCAATAGCCTAGGGTTAAAGACGACGGTATTTGGAGTCGATGAGCCGGGGTTCCTGTGACCGACACACTTTTTATATGTTTTAACAGAAAAGTTTTAATATCGGAGAAGAGATGGCGCCTACTGTATCCCTTCTCAATTTGGTCGAGTTGCCTGTCTATCTCAGTATGTGTATTGTAGTCTTTGGACTGTGCTGCTTAAGCTACTTTATTTTTCCTGCCTTTGAGGTGACAGCAATGACATGACAGAGGGCCTACCGCGAAAGGCATTGGAAGTTTCTCCTCTCTGTCATACTTACGAGTTCGTACGTAAGTGCGACAGAGAGGGAAAACTTCGAATGCCGTTCGCGATAGGCCCTCAATCAGCACTCCACCACAGATAACAGCTTAGTCTGTGCACTGCACAAGCAACCAAAGACAAACAACTACAAAAATCATACTCATAGACAATTTTAGTCGTAGATAGATGTTATAATAGATGTCGTCCTAGCGTATACCCGAAAGGGACGATGGTAAATTAACCTTACTAAATTAGCGTAGATAGAGGATATATATATAGATGACGTCCTAGCGTATACCCAAAAGAGACGATGGTAAATTAACCATACTAAATTAAGAAGTATCAGAAGGTAATACATTTTTGACGTCTAATCTCTCTCTCTCTCTTCCCAGCTATATGTATATCCCACATGGTGGTGGGGTCAGCATTCCTCGTCTTACTTCTCCACTTCACTCTGTCCTCGACATCGGTTTCGGATAACTTGCTCTCTCTTATATCGCTTAGCACTACATCTTTCCATCTCGTTCTGGGTCTGCCCCTGGATCTTCGACCAGAGACGGAAAGTTGTAGTGCCAAGTTACCAACATAGTTTGGTTGCCTCCTCTTCACATGACATCTCACCCGGCTTTCTTGGATCCTATCGGCGATGTCACGGACGCCCAGGCTTCCTCGTACGTACTCGTTGCGGATTTTATCGAGCCTGTTAACGCCGCACATCCACCGTAACATTTTCATTTCGGCAACTTGGATGGTATGGACATGCTTTTGAGTCCCACGTCTCGCTGCTATACATGAGAACCGGCCTTATGATGCTCTTGTAGACCAAACCTTTAAGTTTAACCGGAATTCGCTTGTCACATGTATGTAACCACATTTTTGACGTCTAATGACATTTATAATTTAGTCGTGACGTCATGGTGGTGTCAGTTTCAGTACAAATTTTGACAGGTGTGGTGGCAAACAAGCTGGTGGCAAACGAAAAATCATACATACATACAATGCATACATATTTTGTCACTCATGTGTGTATGCCTGGGTGAGTCCCTCTATCTATTCTACCTCTATGTAAATTAGGAAGTATCAGAGGGCCTACCGCGAAAGGCATTCGAAGTTTCCCCTCTCTGTCATACTTACGAGTTCGTACATAAGGGCGATAGAGAGGGAAAACTTCGAATGCCGTTCGCGGTAGGCCCTCAGAAGACTAAAGGCGTGTCCGCTGCGCCAAAAAACTAAGGCCCTGGGTTTTCTGACCACCCGTCGCCGGCGGCCGGCGACCGACGCGTGTCCGCCGCCGACGACGTTCGGATGTTTTGTTCGGGAATGTTTGAGGGTGGTTTCTCTGACCTACCCGCCGCCGGCGGCGTTTCACGTTTCAATAAAACACGTAAGTATTAATAACGAAATATCAAGCGCCAATATTGATTTACTTATGAAAAACAACGGTTGGTACTTGGATAAAACCTACAAGCGCGAGGTTTCTTAGTTCGAGAAGAATCCATTGCGACCCGCAAAGATATGTGTACAGATTGGGGAATTTTTGTAAATATACTGTGATTTGGAAATAAGTGTGAAAGTATACTGTATGAAATATTTATTCTCCTTTTATTATTTCATACCTAAATCGGATTAGTTTTAGATTTTGTAAAGCAATTTTCTGTTCATGCAGTGGGCCCAACGACGTCCCTAATCATAATTTATCGATATCGATAACGTTGGGTTCTAATATTATCGATATCGATATCGTTAAGTACTACAACCCTACTATCGTCCTCGTTCGTTAGGTTGGTAAGTCTACTTCCGTACTAGCGTTTATTTTTATTGGTATTGTGGTATTTCAAACTAGCTGAAGTTCGAATGAGTTGTCATGTCAAAATCAAATGACAATGTCATGTCACTGTCATCCAAAACCTTGTTCGAAGTCCCGTCTCTTATTTATATCAGAGAGTATATAATCACTACGTTTTATATATTTATATTCTCTTTGGCATCACGTATAGCCTGTCCAGAGTATCCTAGGTTCATGGTTTTAGTACAATATTTTGACAGGTAGTGGTATATAGACAAAAGAAATGTCATAGGCGGCCTATACACGGTAATTAAGAATAAGAATACTTTATTGCACTCATGTCAGGTCTTAAATATGTTACAGTCTATAGTAGGTAAAACATGACACCCTGTAAGGGTATTGCAAATCCTTCGTCTCAAAACGTAGGTACACATTACAAATTAAAAATTATAGTACTTAAACTAAGATTTACATGTAGATAGGTGTCAAATCTAGGATATCATTTGCGAAGATTATCTATGGTAACTATTTACATTGAAGAAGTCTTTCAGTGAATAAAAACAGTTTTCTATTAAATATGATTTTAACTTTTGAACAAATTTAGTATATTTGATCTCATCAGCTATTGCTTTAGGTAGGCTGTTGTAAATGCGTATTATTGTCATATGGGGGCTTTTATTTCTCATTTGTAAGTTACTTGTTGGGAGGGACATAGCTGTCTCTTTCTATTGCATTATATAGAAAGATACAGCTATGGTGGATCGTCAGTTTTTAATCACCGTGTATTGGCCGCCATACAGCTATAAGCCTCGTCCCCACGTTCCAGTAAGGCGGACGGACGGCATCTATAAGCTAACGCCAAGCTAACGCCAAACGTCCGAGTGCGGGGGACGGCACGAGCAGTATGAACGTTTAAGATAGAACGAGATAGGGATAGAATTTTGTAGAACGCCGTGCTTCCGGCACGTATCCACACGGGCTGAGGCAGTTGATTTCGTACGTTTGGCGGCACCTATACGGTACGAGGCTAAAAGATAAGGCGAGGCCAGACTAACGTACGTGTCAATAGGGAACATTACTGCCATGTTCTGCCGCCAGAGGCAGCACTACCACTAATAGTAAATCAGTATAGAAATATAGGGATTCACACATACATGCACAACTGATTGTCAAATTAGTGACAAGGATGCTTGCATAGACAATACCGCAAGTGGGAACGAGATACAATGTCAACGCTGCTAGTGTCGCCACCTACGAAGAGTTTTGCGTAATGTTCATAGAGCGAAATTAGCCACGCACAGACGTCCGAGCGCTGCAGTCCGCCGATTTCGTCCGTGTGATGGCACCTAATTAGCTTATAGCTTACGCCCGACTGGCCCGACGAACGAGCGCGGCGGACAGTTGAGGAAGGTCAAAGAATATGTAGTACCTTGGGTTTTTCGGCCGCCGTGCATCCGGAACTCATCCAGACGAGCCGAAATCACGCGGCGGACTGCATGCAGTCCGCCGATTTCGCTCGTCTGGCGGCGGTTATACATTTTATATGGAGCAGCTAGCTGCGGGCGGAATCAGCCCTTTGAACGAAAGGAACACACATAATAACTAGCTGTTGCCCGCGACTTCGTCCGCGTAGAACATGTTATCGCCGAATTGTTTTTTTAAGGAATGAATTTAAAAAACAATGGAAATTTGTTTGTAGTCTTTTATTAAACAGTAGGTATTTAAAAATCTATGAATGCAGTTTAAATTGTGTTTTAAATTAAAATAATGTCTTCTTCAGGGTTGTTTGTCGATATCGATATTTTAACTTGTAACGCCTTCAACTCGTTGGTGAATTGCCGTCGTAACATACAAGTTATTTTTTTATCGTTTTAATATTTTTAGGGTTCCGGACCAAAAGGTTAAAACAGAACCCTCATGCCGACTCCGTCCGTCTGTCTGTCTGTCACAAAGTTAAATATCTCAGGAACTACTACTGATGCTATCAATAGTTGTTAACAAAGCTAATCCACGTGTATGGAAAATTAAAAATTTAGAGATATATTTTTAATTTTTACAAAAAAGGACGGATAAGTGGGGGGGCAAAAACTTAGTCTAGTAGGCCAAGTGGGGTATCATATGAAAGGGCTTGAATTGCACATTCTTAATCAATACCATTTTTCCTCCTCCCTTATCTCCGAAGTTTACCGAGTGAAAAATTTGAAAATGCTACCGGAAAAGTAGGTATAACGTTAGTAACTATCTACCTAGCGTATTTTTTTTATTATTCAAAAAACATTTAATATTTATGTTTGTAATTTAATACTTTTTTGTTAAATTTTTATCTTCTCGGCCGCCGGTACCCACCAGCGCTATGACAATGATTTTCCTTTTCTTCATTACGTAATTAGACGCCTGAAGGGTCGCCATACGTGGTACAAATACTTTAAAAAATTGTGTCAGTACCTCCCGGTCTAATCGTCCTCACTATAAAAAGAAAAAAAAATTGGTAATGTACTAGCATTTTAAATATAAAACGAGCAAAGTAAAACTAATATTTTATAAGGCTTGGTATAACCAAGTATAACATAGGAGCTTTTATTTTGCAAGTGGTACCAAAGGCAAGGCAAAGGCAAGGTTTGCATTTGGTACCACGTGTTGTTTCCTATAAAGTTGACCTTGGTATGGTTCTAATAAACATGCCAAAGCTATGAAAACTCCCTTAAAACACAAGAAAAATCTAGTTACTCAAAAATACCTGTAATTGAACACCTGGTCAGGTGGTCAACTAAGGTTATAGGAAAACCTACAAAAATATGCAACTTAAGTAAGTTAACCAGCTAAAAATCTCGAGAAATATAGTGGTTAGTAGGGTAGAGGAACCAAAAGATGAACGTTTAAGCGACTATCCCAACTTTACAATTTTTTTCCGAGGAGTGGTGATTTAGTTTGTTTACATTTCATTTTTTTATAGGATTTCGTATATAGTCGAGATTGGATATGACTATTTTAAACCATCCTATTACAATACAGTATTTTATTAAAAATGGTTTTATGCTGAAGTATGTCATTTTGCCCAGAAGATGAACACTGTGCCCAATAGTTGAACATTTTGACACCAATAGTTGAACGAAGAAAAACGTAACACCGCGCAGCCTCTGACTTTTGGTCTAGTTATTATATAATCATTGTTATAGCAATTTATACTAGTTAACAATCACAATATTGATACTAAACACAGAATAAAACAGTTCAAATGTACCCTTTTCATATGGTTACAATTATAAGAGATTATTTTTTACATATTAATCATTGAAACATTTTTTTATTATTATATCATTAGATTAAAATAGATAAATTGTTGGGTTTTATATGTATAAGTCATATTTCATATTTATTACGTATCTTTGTTATTTATTAAGATGTTCATTGTACTAACCCTTGCCTAAAACTTGAACGAATAAATTTTGTTCGTTCATGTATTGGGCACTATGGCAAAGGAATGAACGGACTAAATTTAACAGAGCGTTCACTTATTGGAATCGAAGCCAAAAGTTGAACGAACTAATTTTATTCGTTCATCTTCTGGGCAGCGGTTCTTTGTTGAACAATCGTGCTTTTCATAGTAAAACAAAGCCCAAAATAACCGTGTTGCGAATGGATACTCACGTTCAACTTTTGGTTCAAAAATCAACAGTTAAAAAACGATTCATTTGAGCCATAAAAGTTTTATGTACCTTTTCAATAAGAATTTATATAAGCATTTGAAAAAACTATACCTTGCCCAGTAGATGAACACCGTTCATCTATTGGCTCAGGTACAAAAAGTTGGAACCGTTAGTTGAACGCTAAATATCTCTTAAATTAACAATAAATACGCAATTTGTGATAGATAATCCATTAATGGCATTAATCAAGAATCTATATCACGCAAAACAATCCTTGTAGACATTTTATTAAATTTTATACATAATTTAGAGCTTAAATTTAAGAGCGCTTTCCTTAAGTAAATCTCCATACAAACGGTGATTTTGGCGCGAGACCTCGACGCAACAACCGCTCACAGCCGTGTGTGTGTGGGAACTGTATGGGAGTTTAAATGCCAGCCTCGGCAAAGGGATGATGCGTTAGGAAAAAAATATCCCGAAGGCGTAAAATGTATCGCGATTTTTTTATTTCAATTTTACGACAAAACATTCAACTATTGGGTGGTGTTCATCTTTTGGTTCCTCTACCCTAATTGATTTACGTTAAAGTCGACAAAATAAACATAGAATCTTCAAGAAAATCGATCATTATTACCTCATAGTAATTTAAAAACAATGCCAAATAAGCTGTAGGTGTAGAGATGATTGACGTGTCTCAGCAAGAAACAAATAGATTGACATCGGAAAATAACTGTTCTGATAAGAACGGCTGATTGCTCTGACAAGAGCAGTTTCTGGTTGTCCTGAGAAGGACATTTTGTAATTGCGAAGACACCGGCAATGCAGCACCCAATCATCTTCAAGGTCTTCATTGTCGAGGCTTCGCGTCTTCGATCTTCGAGCACGGAGCAGCAGAGCAGCGATGTGTTCGTCACGACAGCCGGCGCAGGAAAAGACTGTTTTTTTTTTTATTTTTTTTTTTTTGAGCCTGACTGTTGCTATGATAGGACGAACCCAATATAGCAGTCGAATTGCGTGGTTGGAGGGTAGCTTGGGGAAAATCCAAGGGGAACCTCCGGAAGACTGAATTTCGCGCTGCCGAACTATTTATAGGTGAGCGAGCCGAGCACCTATCTCCCTCCTGCTCACGCGCATCCGTCTCGCTCTAATTTTGTAAATGTTGTGGATTAATCCTGTCGCTAGTTGTATGCCTTTTTCTTGTATATAGTTAGGCCTATTTTGTAAATAAATTCATTCCAGTTCTAGAGTTACAACACAGTTTATCTTCAAGTACCTACAATCCTCCGGCAGTCCTCCAGTGACTCAACACCTCTGTTAAAAAGCTTTCGCCGAACGTCCGAGCGCGGCGGACTGCTCGAGCGGTAGTACGAAGTTATAAGATAGAGCGAGATAGGGATAGGATTATGCAGGACGCCGTTCTTCCGGCACGTATCCATCCACACGGGCCTGATTTGTGCCGGATTCAGGGCGTCCGGCCAAACCAAGGTCACTCCGTAGCAGTGGCGGCGCGTGAGAATGTTCACTGGACAACCCGGAGCAAAACAAAGAGCTGTTTTTTTGATGATTTACGAATTTGGTAATATATAGAAATAAATTTTAGGCGAGCCGGTGGGAATTGGCTTGTATGGGCGCTCCGCCACTGCTCCGTACTAGATTTTCTTTGACCTTGCTCGGTTGTCCGCCGATTTCACACGTTTGACGTCGCCTATTCACTATCGTCTCGACATTAGCTTTTCCCGAAGCGTGGCGATAACGTGTCCGTGCTGGCCTACCTACTCACATGACTATTGTCGCTCGACTGTGAGCTTGCCACCTCTCTAGTAATATTATGCTTGTAGATTCGTAACAACTAGAACTGAAGAACAAAATTATACTGGTTCCCTGTAGTAATTAACGCCTTATGTTAGCGATTGATAAAACAACTTCCAGGTCGGTACAGTTTCAGTGCAAAGTACCTAGGTACCAACTCTCAGCAAGAGTTGACGCGGTGTCTAATATATAGCATCCGAATAAAATAACATTATATCTTACAAAATAATTCCTTTTAATTTTACACACAGAAACTTTTACATTTGGACGCGAAGTAAGAACAGTTCCTTGAATTATTGTGTGGTTTCATCATTTAATGTATATAAAATATTTATTTACACCTTAATTACAATTTCATCTTATATATCTACATTAAAAACCTAATTATGATGTATGCAAGGAAACATTGTATCAAATTAAAATGAACAATAAATTAATGAATGTAGAGCGTAAAATGTGGCACGTTGACAATAGTATTATATATAGATAGAGCATCAATTATTTACAACGAGAAAAACTTATTAAAATAAAACTAAGAGAACAGTTTTTTTTCAATTATAGCACATTTTAAGTAGTGTAGGCACCAGGCTAAATGGCAAATAAAAAAGCGAGAGAGCTTGGACTGGCACTTGCTTGTATAGGAATGTACAGTCGCCATCACATACATCGGAGCAAACAAGCACGTCACAAACATCGGAACACACCTCTATTTTCAAGGTATTAGGGTGCATGTGCCGATATTTTTGAACACCTATAGTGTACCTATGTATGTGATGGCGACTGTACCTAGTGTTTCTACCTACCATAGGTGGCAACATTTTACGTCGACACGAATTCCTGTGTTATCATCTCTCTTAGAAAAATTACAAACCTTATTTATTTATTGATAGTCGGTACAAAGAAAACTGTTATCACATATTCGATTCCGGGTTCTCGACAATTTATGTAACTAATTGGTATATTTTTTACTACGTAAATATTGATTATAAAAAAAACTACGTTTCAAATACCAAGGCCCGATTGCACTTGAGACGGTCAATGGGCGTTAACAATAGGATTAGTGAAAACAAAAGATACTAAAAGGCAAACATTACGAGATCTATTCAAGTGCATGGCCTTCGTATTTGAAATGGACTATACAAGGAGATGGCTACCAGTAGTCTACAACCAATATTGCCTGGAAACTGGCATCAAGTGTTGCGTATATACCACATCTCACCGTAATATTTATATGAGAGTGAAGATACAGTTTAAATATAGGTGTTATATCACACCATTCAACGCTGTGGTAGTAGTAGCTATTTATAGCTAGGTTCGTGTATAGTCAGGTTTCATCCGCACAGTGACCGTTTTGTGAATGTTAACAGCATTAAAGTTCATTTTACATTTAGACGATTTTGGTGCGGGAGGCCTGATAGCAACTAAACTGATAAAAGTACTAGTGGAAATTTAATTTTCCGATTGATAAATATTATTTTCAACGTCAAAAAACACGACAGTGCCCTTATTGGAAGGGGATGAAAAGGTGAACAGATTAATGAGAAAGAAGAAATTATGTACAAAAAAATAGAAAATAAGCCATCGGTAAAAATGTAGCTACCTAGGTACCTACTATTTGATAAAAACCTAATAAGTAAAAGTTAGTAAGAGTAGGTACTAACCGTCAAATAAACAAAGAGATTTTACATAACAATGATTTTGTTGGAAAATGTACATATTCTTATTTTATATCACAGACCGATACATTACTTGATCCATTGATAATGAATGATTTATCTCAAATGATTTTGATGATTGTTTTCAAAAGGCGGTATTGAGTCACACGAATGCAAATTACAGTTCGAAGCCCATAAACGAGCTTTAATATCTACAGCACCACAAATTGGCAATTTAGTATCGTTAAAATCTTAGTAATAATAGGCAACACGAACGTAATAGGTACACTCGCTTGTATTTTAATTCGATCGCCAACTGAATATTACGATGTAGTTTTTAGATTGTTAATTGACATCAGAAATAGGTATAACGTGGAATTAAGTTGGCGATTGAATGGAAGTTTAAGGTGGTTCGATTGCCATACAAAGTGTTATTTGACATTCGCAGGCTAACGGCGTGATATTTTAAGAAACTTATGTAACAAACTTTCATCAATTGGCTTCCCATTTGTGCCAAATTCCCCCTTTCCTAGAATGAACTTGTATAAACTAGATTAATTTGAGAAAAATAGTTTTCCCAAAATATCACGTGACAAACCATTTTCTCAAATTAATCTAGTTTATACAAGTTCATTCTAGGAAAGGGGGAATTTGGCGCAAATGGGAAGCCAATTGATGAAAGTTTGTTACATAAGTTTCTTAAGTAAAATATCACGCCGTTAGTCTGCGAATGTCAAATAACGCTTTGTATGGCAATCGAACCCCCTTAAATGAGCGCGTGGTGAGAGGGTTCAGTTCACGTGTTGGGCTGTAGCGGGCGGGGCTTGATCATCATCGACGCGCGCTTGAGCGTGTAGTCCCAGCCTCGCCAGCGGAACCACACGATCCCTGCAAACAAGCAACCGATGTGTTCAACGTCAACTCTTAGCTATCCGTGGTGTCTTTCGTGTTTTCCCGTTTAAAACGAGTCATCCCGGAAATGAGACCTACTCGTTGTTAGGTCGGTTGCGCGCCCCCGTAAACCCCGGAGAGACAGAACCGAAACGAGAACCCATTTACAAACAGATAAATACTTAAGTAATACTAATGTTGCTCGTGGAATAGTATAGCAAATGCCGCCATTACCCCATTGACACAGAGCTCCATACAGCGGCGCTACCACGAAAATCGAAACTCGAAGTTCTGTCACTCGAGTAATGCGAGTGCGATAGAGATGGAGATACCCGAACTTCGGTCATAGCTCATAGGTTCGTTGGTCATAGCTCAGGTTTTAGCGAACGTCGACAAGACATCATTCGCTGTGATAGCAACGCTTTCCCTCTAGATTTCCCTTTAAACCCGTTCCATCGTATGACACCTCATGGCCAGTATTTATTATTATTTTGTTTGTGGGCCTTAATATGCCGCTTCGACCAGCAAGTGATCTATTGTGGCAGCCCTTGTTTTAGAGTTCACCGTTAAGTCCCGTTGCCTCCAGGAAATTCCAGATTCTTTGGGCGGTGATATGTTGTACTTCTTGTGGGTTGCCAATATTAGGCCTCTCACAGACTGGCGCGGCCTGGCCGCGGCGGTCAATAGAAAACTTGTCATGAGCTGTCAAATTTACTATGTTCCGCCACCGCAGGCCGCGCCAGCGTGATGCAGGGTTTACACTGGATCAGGCGCAGACGGCCCGTAGTGCTTTTTTTAAGGCGTTATCCAAATTAGCCTGAAGACCCAAAGCAAATAAACTCTATATCCGCCAAGGTATTGGTTAGGTTAGGCGAAACTATGTATTTAATCGTATGGCGATCTGTAGAATAGGCGAATATCCATGTGATATTTTTATAGTTGCGCCAAAGTATTTCGCCGCGCCGGAAGTGTTAAAACTGTTGTACCACGGACATACTTTTACCAAGGACAACTGTCCAAACGACCGACGGCGAAAAAGACGCTTTCCTTGAACCGTCTCATATTGCAAAATAGTACATTCGATGCTAGTGCGGAAAGTATGTCATTACGCCATGAGTACCGAAATATCTTGACACGAGCCGTAGGCGAGTGGCAAGACTAGAAACGAGTGAAGAATGACATTTTTTAATACAGTTGCGAAAAAATCACTACATAGTATAAAACAAAGTCGCTTCCAGCTGTCTGTCTGTCTGTCCCTATGTATGCTTAGATCATTAAAACTACGCAACGGATTTTGATGCGGTTTTTTTAATAGATAGTTTGATTCAAGAGGCAGGTTTATATGTATAATACATGCATGTTATTATTATTTGCATACATATAAACCCGTGCGAAGCCGGGGCGGGTCGCTAGTAAAAAAATAAAAAATTAAGGAATAACTGTTTTTTTTTTTTTTTAAAAAACTTCATTATTTTTCAACTGTATTACAATGATGTTACAGAATTAATAATATAAAAGTTTCGAATTCCATCCTTGTTGTTTTTCTTATTTTTTCGCAATTGTATTATAAAACCGGCCAAGTGCGAGTCGGACAAAAAAAAAAGGTATTCCTATTACCAAAAAAATAATCAGGCACTTCTGAAATTTTCATCCATTCCCAATTGGCTGCCGCCAGGCATGCCAAAAAAAATGCTATTATACCTAAGCTTAAAATTTTTTTTGACGATAAAAATGTAATAATTATTTTTTGTATTGTGTATTGTTAACCAAGGGTTGAAAGTGACCCATTTCACCCGAGATATTTCTCGCCAATAGTTCGAGGGTGAAATGGGTAATTTCACCCGAGTTAAACACTCTACTCTTTATTTCGACTGCGAGGAAAGTAAAATACTGCACTTACATTTTATAAAACAGGTATATTAAGAGTAATCAGTTAAAATACACATATTGCCAACTTTAGAAAAGTTTAAAAAACTTATCTGATCTAATAGTTTTAATCTTATTTCTTGTATTTATATAATTCTATAAATAAATGTTAAGAATTATTTGCTTGATATGAAATAAATTAATTATTCGATTTTAGATATACCTAAATAAAATAATTAAAACTATATCTAACCTCCAACCTCTTTGCACTGGCGACGCAACTAATCTAGAGGGCCATGCCGAATCATGAAAAAAACAAGTTTCATAGCATTATGGCGGGCAGCCGATATTTACAGAAATGATTTTGAATGTTGATTTTCTGTAATTAGGATAAAAAATACCAACTGTTAAAGGATTTTAATCAACATCGTCGTAATGAACCCGTCACTTAATGTATAGCAGAGTTAAGATATATGTAAAGCTTTTATTTGAATAATATGAAGTAACTCAATTATCTTCGACTCCGTGGCTGACTGTAACAATAAAAAAAAATACTTTCCACCCCAGGGGAGAAAACGCTATTTTCCACCCGGCTAATATGCCCATGAAAAGTCAACTTTCAGAACAGGAGAGATAAAAAAATTATTTTCATCTCTCCTGTTCTGAAAGTTGACTTTTCATGGGCATATTAGCCGGGTGGAAAATAGCGTTTTCTCCCCTGGGGTGGAAAGTATTTTTTTTTATTGTTACAGTCAGCCACGGAGTCGAAGATAATTGAGTTACTTCATATTATTAAAATAAAAACTTTACATATATCGAAACTCAGCTATACATTAAGCGACGGGTTCATTACGACGATGTTGATAAAAAATCCTTTTACTGTTGGTATTTTTCTTCCTAATTACAGAAAATCAACATTCAAAACCATTTCTGTAAATATCGGCTGCCCGCCATAATGCTATGAAACTTTTTTTTCACGTTTCGGCCTGGCCCTCTAGATTAGTAGCGACGCGGCCTACTCGATTACAATTGATTACAATCGAGTAGGCCGTGGCAAGTGGCCAGTGCAAAGAGGTTAGAGGTTGGATATAGTTTTACTTAGGTATATCTCGAATAATTAATTTATTTCATATTAAGCAAATAATTCTATACATTTATTTATAGAACTATATAAATACTAGAAATAAGATTACAACTATTAGATCTGATACGTTTTTTAAACTTTTCTAAAGTTGGCAGTATGTGTATTTCACTGATTATTCTTAATATACCTGTTTTATAAAATGTACGTGCAGTATTTTACTTTCCTAACAGTCGAAATGAAAAGTAGAGTGTTTAACTCGGGTGAAATTACCCATTTCACCCTCGAACTATTGGCGCTCTCACTTCGTTCGAGCGCCAGAAATATCTCGGGTGCAATGGGTCACTTTCAACCCTTGGTTAACAATCTACTATTTTATTATTGATATGTACAGTCAAGGTCACCAATATGTATAAACCCAAAGTTGCAAAAATATGTATACCTACAACAACCTTACTTCCGTAGTTATAAGGTAAGGTAATACATAGGTATTTCTGTAACTTTGTGGTGTATACATATTGGTGACTTTGACTGTACAATAACGGACTTGACATTGAATTTTCGAAGTCGTAATTATTATTTACTTATTTACCGAATCTGATTATTACTTACCTACTGATTAAGTTAGATTTAATTAAAATTATTTTTACCTTTGAAATTGCTGTGCTGGGTCCATAAGAATCTACTTATGCCATATGTAAGACCTATATTTGTACAATGGCTGCAATAAATGATGAATTACGGAGTTTCTAGATACCACATAACCCCTTCCCCGGATGACTACCCAGTCCCTTACCCCCCGATCTCAGTGTATCTACTTGAATAAGGTTGGCTCCATGGAAAAGTGTGTTAGGTACGGACCTTGCCGGGCGGTGAGGTCCTGCGGGTCGTGCAGGTAGAGTCCGTTGAGGCCCCGACCGCACGACTTCCACCACCAGCCGCCCTTCAGCATCGACGCGCAGTTCAGCGACGACCGGTCGTTGTCTCTGCAAAACGAGTTATTGTCTGTTCATTCTAGGTTCATTCATTCAAACACGAATAAAATCTTAATACATATGTAGTGAATAATCCTTTCCCATCGTATTTTCTCGGAAATGTTCGTATTTGTCATGCTACATCAGTCAACCTCAGTACTTTTTGTACCGTGCCCGACTGAAATAGCAAGACACGTTCGTACGTTTCCGTAAAAAAACGGAAACCATTATGCACTACATCTTGTACAGTCGCCATCACATACATAGGTACACTATAGGTGTTCAAAAATATCGGCACATGCACCCTAATGCCTTGAAAATAGGGGTGTGTTCCGATGTTTGTGACGTGCTTGTTTGCTCCGATCTATGTGATGGCGACTGTACTATACTCTTAAACGTGTTAACCTGCCTTTCTCTTGTCTAATAATCCTAAACAAAAAACAGACGAAAAGTTAAACTCATAATAATTCAAATGTTGTTGAACATTGCCATTACGATTACGAACCCCTCTACTAAGCTTACAAATCTAACAATTTAGTATTTTTTTTATTCTATTTTCTGTAATTAAATTATACGAACTAAACGCAGAAACAATAAGTGATAATAATAACTTAAGCATCGCCATTGTCATCATTCTAGTAATGGCGTCAGCAAACTTTTTTATTATCAGAGAAACTATGAAACTACTACGAAACCATGCTGCCTACGTACCATAGTTTTGGAATAGCAAAATGAAGCGGGTAACTTTGGAAGCGACCGTTCGTCAGCTTAAATTATCACGCTGAAACCGAATCTTATTTATTACAAACGTTATTTCGGGATGAATTTAACCATACATATTATCGGGTCGTTCGAGCCTGTTCCGCAATAAGCGTGCTGTTAACCAATGGAATCGGAACAGCAAACAAGATCTTCAAATGTTGCCCTTGTGCTTATTGCAACGACCTCTGAACCCGCACATCCGCACTCCTTTACGTATGAAATTGACTATGAACAACGTCATGCGTGAGAAGGTAATGGAAATAAGAACGATCCCGAAAAAAATCTATACTTAATAATCGCGTTGGCACAACTGACTGATCAAAGGACTTCCCTATAAAAGTTACCCCAATATTCGTAGGTACCTAAGAACCTACTCTAATCAAGGTCAATAAGTTCTATCCCTCTGATACGCTCTATCTCAATAGTAGTAGGTAGTAAGAGCACTCTCACCTGTTATACGTAGAGAAGGGGCTGTTGTTGGATCCGTACCAGGGGTCGTTCAGGGAATCGCCGGCATTTCCTTCGTAACCATCGATTTCTAGTTTGTAATATTCAGCTTCGGCATATATCTTGAAGTGCGAATATTGAGCATATCTGAAATAAGATAGAGTAAGTATCAGACATGATACAGGCTTTTCCAATGTCAGTTTTTTTAGGGTTCCGTGCGTCAAAAGAAAAAGACAGAACCCTTAGTGTAAGGCCTGAGTGGACGCTCGGAGCGGGGCGTTCGGCGGCCCGCCCCGCTGCACGCCCTGCCGAACGCTCGCGCTCCGCTCTGAGCGTCCACTCAGGCCTTACACTTATAGTTTCACTTCTGTACGACCCTTTATCTCAGGAACGAGTATGGTATCGAGTTGAAATTAAAACCATAACCAAAACTCAGGTATACAGTCCCTTGAAGCTGTGAACATATCTAACTTCTATGTTAATGTAAAACTAGCTGTGACCGACGGACAGCCTCCGAGTGATCGCATAAGTGTTCCGTTGGACCAATTTTGGTACGGAACACTAAAAAAGACACGGCCGTAATTATGCCGCAAAAAACGTATGTTTCGACACTCAAGGGAATCAAAATGTATATGGTCTTTAAGGTCAACGGACCTAGAACTATGAAATTTGGCAAGTAGAAAAAAAGCAGCTCTTAATCATAAAAAGACATTTTCTCTTCCCTTATCCCCGTAGCAGGATAAGGGAAGAGAAAATGCCTTTTTAACCATTATTTATTTATTTGCATAAAGCGATATTATTTTGAGGAAATATAAATCAATTACTTTAAAAACAAAGTTTAAACCGACTACAATTCAGTACTTCGCCAAGCCACATGGTACATTTCCTTTCCAATTTACCACATGAACTGCTTTCCGAGAGCATATGCGTTGATTATTATTATTACAGAAAAAACCCAAGTCGCTAGGTATATGTGGGCTGATAATATTTGAGGAGTTCCGTCGATTCCTCAAGGATCTCAGAATTAACACTTCATTAGTTGCTACTTCCGTTTGAATCATGTTCCATTCCGTTGAATCATGTCAGAATCTTTAACGTACTTTACATCTTTGAGGAGTTCCATAAGTCATCTATGGTCTTCATCATCAGTTCCACTTAGCCAAAATTGAGATTTCCGAGAGTAAATACACGAGTTATAATAGAAAATACCGAAATCACTACACGCGTGCCTATAAAGTTTGAGGGTTGCCCTCAACTTCCCTAGGATCCCATCATCAGATCCTAAATTGGTGACAATGGGACTACCTCGGGCGTATACTCTTTCAAATAAAAAAATAAATTTGAAAATCGGTTGACAATTGACGGAGAAGTCGGCGAACATACATAAAAAAAAAAACATACAGTGGAACATATAACCTCCTCCTTTTTTGAAGTCGGTTTTAAAATACCAGTTGACTATCGAATCTATACGAACATTTAAAAATATATAAAAAAAAACGTGGAATATCCTATTAACGCACGATTTTTCTAATCTTATCTGGAATATGGTATACACAATGAGAAGCAGTGAGGCGCGTCTTTTTGGAGTGAATTATGAAGTTGGTGCTCACAGTCAATGGTGCTCACCGTTTATTCCCATCGAAGTCCTCGAGTTCGACGCGAAGCATGTAGTCATCGTTATTGGTGAGCATGTAGATGTTCTCGTTGCCAAGCCAGAACTCCTTATTCGACTCTCCGAACCCGTTCTTGTAGTCGCTCCAGTCTCGGTTGAAGTTCTCAGCCAGAGCTCCAAAGTCATCACGTCGATGGATAACCTGGAAATGTAACCCAAAATTAGTGTTTACGTACTGGGTATAAGGGTCATTATGCTGGTTACCCGACCCGACCAGCTTTAGTTGGCGACTAGCTGAAGAACAAGGTTTCTTATTAAAAAATAACAACAATTGGCTACTTGATAACTTATTTTCATGGTGGCGTTCGGGACTTCGGGACTACAATTACGAGTAGAGCACGTAATAAGTTACTTTTCTCAAACATGCTCGGAAATGTATGCGTTAATGTCACGAAATGAAGACATGAAGCTCCTTGTTTATGGCTGCTTACATTACTTCTTGGCCTAGGCCAAGAAGTATTGTTTTAGTTTTTTGTAAAAAAAAAATTGTTAGTTGTTTACATTTTTTTTGTTATTTTTCGTTTATCTTTTCTTTTCTTGATGTTTGTCTATTTTTTAATGTTAAAATTTTTGTAGGGTCTTTTATGTTATTTTTAAGTTTTTATTTATCTATTTTTCCTTTTTGTTTTACTTTTTTTAATGTTTTTTGTTTTTTTTGTCGTTTTTTTTAATTTTTTCAAGTTTTCCTTTTTGTTTTACTTTTTTTAATGTTTTTTTTTGTTTTTTTAATGTTTTTGTTTGTTTTTTTTTGTTTTTTTTTATATTTTTTTTGTTTTTTTTTTAATGTTTTTTTTTTGTTTTTTCCTTTTTTTTAAATGTTTTTTGTTTGTTTTTCTTTTTTTTTGTCCACTTTTTTGATTTTTGTTTTTTCCTTTTTTTTTAGTTTTTTGTCTTTTTTTTGGGTGTTTTTTTTTGTTTTTTGTTGTTTTTTTTTGTTTTTTTAGTTGTTTTTTTTTAAATATTTTTTTCCTTTTTGTTTTACTCTTTTGTAATGTTTTTTTACTATTATTCTTTTTTAATGTTTTTTTTTTCTTTTTTAGATTTTTTTATCTAGAATCTTTCTCACTTTAGTGAGGTGAAAAGGATTCTATTTTTAAACCACTCACATTCGCTAGCTCGTGTTTCAATTCCACACTCGCGGTTAAATTATAACTGCACCCTTGTATAACAAATAACTATTTATTATTTCCTCACATCGTTTGAGAAAAGCACTATACAAGCCTCGGCCGGAACAGGGATTGCTGGACTCGTTGTATCCGGCCTCGTCTACGACTCGGCCGTCTAGCCCAAACTCGTCCATCAATCCCTTACTTCACGGCCTTTGCAGTAATGTACTATTAAAAACAAAGTTTTAACCGACTTCAATTCAGTACTCCGCCAAGCCACATGAATATTACCACATTTCTTTTGCAATCTACCACATGTACTGATTTCCGAGAGCAAATGCGTTGATTATTAGAGAAAAAAACCAAATCACTGTATGTGAGCCGATAATATTTGAGGACTCCCGTCGATTCCTCAAGCATCTCAGAATTACCCTTGGCACTTCATTGTTTGCTATTTTAACGCAATCATATCAGAATCTGTGACGTATTTTTATAGTTTGAAGTAGGTACATCATTGAAAAGTTCCACAAGCCATCTGTGGTCTTCATCATCACTTCCACTTCACCAAATTTATGATTTCCGGGTGTAAATACACGAGTTATAATAGACAATACCGAAATTACTACACGCGTGCCTTATATATTTGAGGAGTTTTTATTTTTAAAGGCGGACCCTCGCTGGCGACATCCGACACAGGTTCGTACATTGCTGTTTAGTTCGTAAAATACTGCGTTTAAGTAACATTTTTTTAAATTAAAGTTTAGGGATTCTGTTGGTATATTTTCATTTACTTATGGGGCGATATTCCTTTCTACATATTTTTTTCAATTTTCATGTATGTTTTATATGTTATTTTGTAATTTACACGTTACTTTAATAATTTGATGGTTTACTACCAATATAGCAACACTACGTTATTCATTTTAACATGAGGAAAGTACCCAATTCCGCAGGCCCTATCAAAACAGCCAGCCTTATTCAATTCTTTGTATACGAAAAAAACAAGCAAATATCTTTGCAGTTCAAACTGATTTAAGTGGTTGCAAACCAGCATACTAAATCAGGTGGTCGATAACCGGCGTAATGACCCTGTTCTAAGCGCACTTCACAGAAAAGCGGTCTTTTGGCCGCTCCTGATAATGCCCGGATCGGTAGTCTACTTTACGTAAGATCTAAAAGTAATCCTACATTTTTTTTTTGATCACGAAGCTAGTTTCATTCTTAACCCTAAACTTCGCAAAGTAGAAAAAAAGCGTGCGTCCAAGTCTCGTTGGCACTCTATAAAACGCAAAAAAAATTCAAAAAGGTAACTAAAAAATGAGTGCAATTATAGATACGCTGCCAATTTAAGGGCTAAGGCGAGGCCGGTTCACGATCTGACGAAAACATTACATTTTTGAATTTCCAGTTTGAAGAAATAATGAAGACTCCTACTACAGAAAAATTACTGTGGACTGAAAAAGGGACAAAGAAAAACAATAACCGAACATAATATTAAAAAATGACTTGGTAACTCTGTAAAAAATCTCGTAATTTTCAATGACAATCTATGTTTTTTTTTTATAAAAAGGATAGTTTTTTTATTGTTCTAAGACAATAGTTACCCGGATAGATTTTTAATAAATCATCCAGTATTCCAAAAAACAATTCATATGTACTAAAAAGTGATGTTACACACTTCCGAACACGCACTTCCATCTCGCTCACGCTTATGCTCAGTGAGAGGGAGAGAAGACCATGAACCGGCCTCGCCTTAAGTAGTAAGGGCGAGTTGCACTAACTTACGATTACTTACAGACCGATCAACGTTAAATATGGCGCCGGCAGCTCCATATAAAATTGTCAAACTTTCCATACATTTAGACATTAACGAACACTGCTTACGATTACAGACGGTCTGGTGCAAATGGTGCAACCCACCCTAACGCCTTGGCCACGACTTTGGCCTTAAGCGACCTGCGACCAGCGTTTTATCTGGTCATTGCGCGTGATCCCAACTAACCACAGTGCGTTGCGCGTCTCGACCGATACAGATAAAACGCTGGTCGCAGGTCGCTTAAGGCGCTATAGTATCATGGTCTTCTCTCCCTCTCGCTGAGCATAAGCGTGAGCGAGATGGAAGTGCGTGTTTGGAAGCGCGGATGTCATGTTTTTAATTTTATTTTTTTGTGCGTTTAAATAAATAAAAAAGTAATCACTAAGTTCCCTCAAACATGATATTGCCGATTTTTAGAACCAATGTTAATATGTTTAGCTATGGTGCATAATTTGCTACGAATGTTTTAAGTGAATTTTAATATGTTTTAGACCTATGTTCGTGATTTTTTTTCTATAGAACGAAAATTACTTAATCGTGTTTCGAATCACTGATTTCCCTGCAGAAAAGCCTGAAGATTACTATTCGTATTTTTTTGAAACCATATTATTATAAACAGATGCATTATATTGTTTCAAAAACTATGTTCGCTTCACTTCGCTGAACCTATAGCGCCTTAAGACCAAAGTCGTGGCCAAGGCGTAACGATAGAATTGAGTATTGGTTAATATACCCACGCAATTTCCAGTTCGAGCTTCACAATTTAAGAATCAGATTTCGTAAACAAATAGGTATTTGGAGGACATCGGTCTTGTCAATCATTGGGATGAGCTGCGTTGCGAAATAACGATGCTAATCGTAGTCGTAAAATCGACACTCACTACATTCGCAAAATTTACCGATCGATTTCACCCATTGATAAACTCGTAAAGTTTCTAAATAACGGAGGTAGGAGCCGCGACGTCCTTGGTAAAAACTGTATACGTGTTTTCGTATAAGTACCTATATATATTTTTGTCGGACTACGGCAGAGCCCAAAGGAAGGGATTTGTTTATAGCAGTCTATGTAAGTTTGTGATATCTAACTAAAGCAGTTGTTTGAGATAGCATAGCAGAGCAGCGTTGAAGATAAAGCGAGAAGCAAACAGAATGTAATGTCTATCATAAAGCTTAAGTATGTCCCGAATGAGCATTACTTAGTTCGAAGTTTAGCCGCGCCTTTAATAAAAAAATATTTGACGACCGCTTTAGCCTAGTTGGTAGTGACCCTGCCTACGAAGCAAGAGGTCCTGGGTTCGAATCCCGGTAAGGGCATTTATTTGCGTGATGAGAACGAATATTTATTCCTGAGTCATGGATGTTTTCTATGTATTAAGTATTTATCTATCTATATAAGTATATTTATTAGTACAAGCTTTCCTCATTTTGGGACTAGTTCGATTTGTGTAAATGTTAATGTGGCCTATTTTAGACCCTAGTTATACAATCTGCTATTCCACGTCGCCTCGAGGGTGAAAAACCTTATGACTTCTTTTTACGTCTCAATCGTACCTACCTACTTACAGCGGGTTCTTATGCGTGTATTTACAAACATTATATAAGTACCTACACATAATTATCCAAAATATTGTAACGTGAAACATTCAGGAAAAAAGGTAGGCTTTCAAATGATAAAACGATCCTTACAGAAGTTATTCTTACTAACAGAGACTGTGGAGCTAAATTAATGGGAGCACCCATAAAAAGGAAATCTGAATATATACTTACGGTCCAGCCACCTTCAGCTACGTTTTGTTCGCAGTACACTTTGAGGAACCAGTATGTGGTGCCCCTAATTTGTAGGTAGTATACTCCAGACTCCCGCATACCTGCATTCAAGAGGTCCACACAAGAATAGCCCTGCAACGAACGAGATTTTCATTATCATTAATGTTTTGGATTACAGTTAATACACGCTCCATGTTTCACGTTTCATGTTTAACGACCACTGTCACGGGTAGCCGCTATCTCCCTCGCGGTCGCTATACTTTGATTTCGCATACGTATTACCTGCTGTGTTTTCTCTTACACTCTTCTTTCCTGCACCCCGTCACCATCTAACGTTTACAAATATGTTGAAAACAGGAGCGAATATAGTTCAGGCGGTGGACGGAGGCGAGAAATAATGCAGAAAGTTCTTGATTTTGACTCCGTTTACTGTTTTAAAGTTTTACATAAAGTAAAAAAACCGTATGTAGGTAAGCGTTCGTTAGATGGTGAATTGAGGCCACTTTGTAAACGTTAGATGGTGACGGGGTGCAGGAAAGAAGAGTGTAAGAGAAAACACAGCAGGTACGTATGCGAAATCAAAGTATAGCGACCGCGAGGGAGATAGCGGCTACCCGTGACAGTGGTCGTTTTGCAAGTAAGTGGATAAATACGTCACATTTCGCCACTAGCTTCATTCTGACGATCTTAGTACCTATATGGGCGCACAGCGTTGAAGACACCAAAGTCATCTTTCCGCCCACTGACTGGAGGAAAAACGCGAATCCCTGTACGCCCCAAATGTAGGATAAGTACATACATTTAAATAAGTCATTTTACCATAAATTCGCAGGCAGCTGTTATATTCGCAATGGCTTCATACTCTAAAATACTTACGTTTACCTAAGTAGTTACTAGTATCTATCAGAGTTGGTAGTACTTAATAATAAGTCATGATCTACTGTTACAACATTGAATGGATGAGATAGCAGATTCGATTGAACATACGACGCAAACATACGTGTCCAGACTCTCGACACAGCGGCTTTCTTCCGTGGCATGCTGGCGTGTCGTGCCGGACCGCCAACTTCCCCCATTATATCTATTCATTGGATATGTGGAATCTCTGCATGAAGACTGTCGCCAAACACTCATTTATTTGCTAGTAACAATTAAAAGAAAAACTTTCGAATTAGTTGAAAAATAGGCATGATTAGTATCATTCCCATTTTTCGGATTAGCTAGCTGGTTTTCTTTTTGTGACAGTCGTCGTAAGAGAAGAAGCCATCCTGCCAGCCATCGTATTAATTAGTAAAGACCATATCACAAGAATTGCTTTTAAAAATTGTGCAGTTGGTATTCGTAACATTAGTTAACTTTTCACAACATGTTGAATGGAATCTTACGAGCCATGGTAAGGCCAATTTCTAAAATCACTTTAATAGTTTTTCCTTTCAAATATAAGTAGCGGGCTTTCAAGTCCGTGGCGATTATAGCAACTCTCCGGCGACAGTCCATTAATAATACTAATATCTCTATAGCTAGTTTTACTAAATGGTCTATTTCTATTTGGTGTCCATATGTGTCAGAGGCAACTCTGTCTTCGTCTGCGAGGAGATAATTATTCTTTCGGCTTAAGTTGCGGATTGCGCAACATTGTTTGCGAAGATCGCGAGCTTTCCACACCACTTACTTACTACATCGTCACATGCTTAGTTCACATAGAAAGTATTATAACTAGAGTGTGATATTACCATGGTTATAACGATCCATTATATAGGTAGGCGACATCAAGGACTATGAAATACGTTACAAAAACACATACAAAATATAGGCTGTTAGAGTTTGTTGAATCAATTTCATATTACAAAGGAACATCAATTATGAAGTGCGTTAAGGAATTCTATATAATCTGGCATATAAGAACATGAGTAGGTACAAGCCATCTTGCTACTAGTTCCAGAATATAATCGCACTCTAAGGTTTATTCATAAACTTTGACAATCGTTAATATAATGGTAAGAACAACAAGACTCTCGCAACGAACTCATTACTTTACTAAGCTTACTCATAAAATTATAGTAATTAAGTACAGCGGGGGCCGCTTTTCGTCGTTAAATAATCGAAAGAAAAGGAAAGTCGTGGCTTATTTCCATCATTGCTTGGAGTGCAACCGTCACGATTCAACTATTTCCTGATTATAGACGTCTTTGAAAGTTATAGTACCTGTCTATGTTAAATATCTACATTCTGAGTTAAGACAATTCTTATCTTTTAAAGACAAGGAAAACAGAAGTCAAGCTTGATCCAACTACCTATTACAGAGAACCGTAGATTGAGGACTGAGCCAGTCAGCTGGCTCAGATATTCTTTAAAGACGTCAGCGGCAGCGCCATCACCGGTTGCATTCGGGCATGCGTTTGTACTTGGTACAGTAGAATACATAAAACGTACCAAACGCCTTTTGGGGCGCTGTGCTAAACTAGCATATGTATATCTATGCCTGTTCTGCAGGTGTCCGGGGAACAGTCATGTTGTTATTATGATAATATATTATACTATTTTTGTATTTTTTTTATTAACAATAACTATATTATACAAACTAAACTACTTATGAAAGACACTTGAATATAAAACTAACTAAAATTAAAATAACTAAAGCTAAAAATTCAAAATACCTGTCGACGAACTATTTGTATTATATTGTATTATACAGGGTGGAAAGATAAGTCGGGCCCTGGAGGGAAACTACCTTAAATCATTAATCTGCCTCATTTTACTTAAAGGAGACATTCCTTTATTTTTAAAAAGAAACAAAACTGTTTTCAAAGATTTTCAAAAAAGCCTTACACAGGGCCAGGAATCGAACCCGGTCAAATCTGTCTAAAAAATCTGAGTTCGTTTTTTTGCGTAAATTAATAGTTCTAGGTGTAAGGACCTATTGTTGCTAAGGAACTCTGTATCTGCAATCACAGGAAAATGCTGAATTTCATAGTTTAATGTACGGAAATGGACCTTCCCATACTAACCCGCTTAGTATGTCTGTATGTAAGTATGGGGAGATGTGACATCTGAAACTAGACGAAATTGGTAAATTCGAAGTTTTATTTATTTATTTTCATTATTTATTTGGGAATGATATTTTATTACAGTTCTTTCAAAACTGTAATAAAATATCATTCCCATACTTGGGTCATTGTCAGATTTAGGTTCGCGTCTTTTCGGTGGACATTGCCAAAGTTAAGGGTTATAAAGCCTAATTTTTGGTTGAACTCTGAATCCGCATAAACGGCGTTGCCCCTTCTTTAATTCTATGTGATAAAAACATATCATATGTGAGCGTAAGCCCTTAACTATTGACCACCGGAAAGATGATTTTTGTTTTTGTGACTGACAATGACCCACTTAGGTAACAATAGTAGGTATACATACCTACTGTTTGTACGAGGTGATCCATTTCCGTATTTAAACTGTGAAATTCGGCATTTTCCTATGATTGTAGATACAGGGTTCCTTAACAACAAGTGTTCCATACATCCAGAACTATTTATTTACGCAAAAAAAATCACTCTAATTTTTAGACAAATTCGACCGGGTTCGATTCCCGGCCGTGTGTGAGGCTATTTCGAAAATCTTTGAATGCAGTTTTGTTTCTTTTTAAAAATAAAGGAATGTCTCCTTTTAGCAAAATGAGCCAGCATAAGGATTTAAGGTAGTTTCCCTCCAGGGCCCGACTTATCTTTCCACCCTGTATATCTATTTTGAAGAAGATACATTAATCCAAAGGCGTGTGGCGAGGAGAAATATGTATTTATCAGGTGATCACAATTTCAGTTTAGTCGGTGTAGGTAGGTAGGTACAACGATGTTATCACTAACAACTTTGACATCTCCGATATTTTGAATTAAAAGTAATTTATTGAGACATGCGAGAACAAACCTGTATTAAATAGTTGCATCACGAGCCACATAACAGCAGCTCATGTATGCTAAGAACAATAAACCCGCTGTAATCATTGGTAACTGTCGATTGGTGGGAACGGCCGGTTTTTGCCGCACACAAAGCCGCGGAAAGCGCTGTTTATGCGCATGAACCAGATTTACGTAATAAGCCCGATGAAACTTTCCTTGAGCGGAACTTATGTAGGTACTGGTACTACATTTAAACCAACTCGTTTACTGTAGATAGGTAATACACCAGCTACAATAGGGTGGTTGCGTCATGTTAAAATTGACAACGTTGTGTTGCTAAATAGATACCTAGTAAACCATCAAATTATTGTAATAAAGTATAAATTACAAAATATAATTAAAATCATAAAAAGATATGGACCTTGAAAGTTTAGAAAAATATGCATTTTTTTATTGTCCAAGAGTAAAATTAAAACTATCAATAGAATCTTCACGCTTTTATAGAAACAAAATTGTATTACAACTGTGTACCTAAACGCAGTATTTTGCGACCGAAACAGCAATTTACTTGAATATGGAAATACAACGATAAGTACGAGTATGAATTGCAACGTGTGACGTCATACTTGAACTTCAAATAGTATGAAGCGTTTTCGCCTGCCGCCGAGGTCCGTCTTTAACACAACTGTTTGGGTATTTTTGTTCTTTAATTGTATGTAGTTGCTCTCATACAAACATTTGTTCCTCTCCAAAAACTGGTTCGAATGGCATCGTGAATAAATCGTAGGACATATAGGCCAGTCCGTAGAGTATATCTTTGTTGCAAAAGGTGGTGTAGAAGATTTTGTTCTTAAATATTGTTTACATCGATACAACCGAGCAAATATCAAAAATGGTTACACGAGATATCTTGGGACAACTTTTGGCAGCCACAAATCTGGGACTTTATTTGGTTTCTCACTCGTAGCTTCTATACGGTGCATCCTAGCGAAAAGTTACACGCTAGATAATTAAAGAACATGAAATTATGCGTCTAATGAGTACCAATACATATTAATTCAGTTCAGCGACATAGTAGAAACCCATGGTCGAAAACGAGGCTTTCCTCAAGTTTGTAAGTTATTTCAAGATAGTCGTTTTTAAGCTTCTGCGTTTCAATTTTGAATTTAACTATAGGTTTAAGCTTTTCAATTGTAGGAATTTACAGAATCTACAGTAATTTCAGCATTAGTATCATCATAACTGGAAATCGAAGAGCTGGCAGTTTTCTCGTGCAACGCATCAGCATTGCAGTTTAGTGAGGAAATACCGCCAGCATACTCGGTACACTGCCTAGAGGGCCTTTTTAGGGTTCCGTAGCCAAAATGGAAAAAACGGAACCCTTATAGTTTCGTCATGAATGCCCGTCAATCCGTCTGTCCGTATGTCACAGGCATTTTACTCGAAAACTATAAAGTGTATTTGAATAAAATTTAGAGGATATTAGGTGTATTTTATTAGCCGCTACATAATTCTAAAATGAAATGACCAAAAAATTTTTCTTTTAGAGGTGCACTCCATACATATAACTGCACGTACACTAACGTGTTGCACATCAATCGATAGGTCTTTTAAAATAAATATAAGGTTTCTCAGCAAGTTTTTCGATTAAGTGAAAATAGTCGGAGATAATCGCCCCGAAAGTCACTAAATTTCCAGGATTTGTAGCTGCCAAAAGTTGTCCCGAGGTATTTCGTGTAACAATTTTTGATATTTGCTCGGTTGTATCCATATTACATGACATAAAAAATACAATCTTCTACACCAACTTTTGCAAAGTACCCCGTGCTTTGAACCTCTACTGACAGACGTAGGCGATTATCTCCGACTATTTTGACTTAATCGAATAACTTGCTGAGAAACCTTATATCTATTTTAAAAGACCTATCGATTGATGTGCCACACGTGGACATACGATGTTTATCTTTTTTTTGACTTGCAGTTATATGTATGGAGTGCACCTCTAAAAGAATATTTTTTTTGTCATTTCATTTTAGAATTACGTAGCGGCTTATAAAATACACCTATCCTCTAAATTTTATTCAAATACACTTTATAGTTTTCGAGTAAAATGCCTGTGACATACGGACAGACGGATTGACGGGCAATCATGATGAAACTATAAGGGTTCCGTTTTTGCCATTCTGGCTACGGAACCCTAAAAAGGCCCTCTAGGCATTGTACCGAGTATGCTGGCAGTATTTCTTCGTTGAACTGCAATGCTGATGCGTTGCACGAAAAAACTGCCAGCTTCCGATTACCGGTTATGGTGATACTAATGCTGAAATGACTGTCGATTCTGTAAAATTCCTACAATTGAGGAGCTAAAACCTATAGTTAAATTCAAGATTGAAACGCAGAAACCTAAAAACCACTATCTTGAAATAACTAACAAAGTTGAGGAAAGCCTAATTTTCGACCATGGTTTTCTACTATGTCGCTGAACCGAATTAGTATTTATTGGTAATCGTTAGATGCATAATTTCATGTGCTTTAATTCCCTAGTGTGTAACTTTTCGCTAGGATGCACCGTATAGAAGCTTCGAGTGAGAAACCAAAAAAAGTCTCAAAATTTCGTGGATTTGTGGCTGCCAAAAGTTGTCCCAAGATATGTCGTGTAACCATTTTTGACATTTGATCGGTTGTATCGTTGTCAACAATATTTAAAAAAAAATCTTCTACACCACCACTTGCAACGTACCCCGGGGTGCTTTGAACCTCTACGGACTGGCCTAACAAGCCTATTGTAACTAAATGTAGTCCTACATTTCTTAGCCGTCAGTCCAATAAGTAACTAAGTAAGTAGGTACTTATAAGATTCGAGCAAGTATTTCAAGTTTTCGTCTAACACACATTTGTATAAACAAGCATTTTGTCCTACATTCTCTTAACATTGTACCTACAGAATTTAAGTTTTTATAGTTTCGTCATGTCCGTCTGTCCGTCTGGCCGTAAATCACAAGCATTTTACTCGAAAACTATAAGGTGTATTTGAATACGAACATAGTCTCCGTAAATGTAATAGAAAGTACAAAAAAAAACATTGTAAGTCGACGTGTGGCTTAAGTTTGATTAAGGGAATTGAGTCGGAGTAAGTAATTTTCAAAGGGTATGATAAAAAAAAACATGTAGGTACATACATAGTGCTTATTAAATTCTTTTACCGAAAAATATTTTGAACAAGATCGGTTCAAAGGTTTTCGAGATATTGCTGAAAAACTGGCTTCCCTATGGAAAAGGACGCGAGTGCCATAAGATTTTTGTGACGATACGACCTTTTTAATATGCACAGAACCCTTCGTTTTGCGTGGTCCGACACGTACTTGGCCGGTTATTTTAATAAGTACCTCCCACTTCGCGGCGTGATAGAGTAAAATCTAAAATCATCTACAGATAGAGATATTCAAGCAATATATATTGTTATTATTATATTAATATATACACATGTAGTCAATAATGTTATTTAGAAAGTGCACACCATCAAAAAAAAATAGACAGAGAAAGCAATGTAGTATTTGTTCTTGGCCACATGCAATGTTATCTAACTAATGCACTGGGCGTTTTTATCAATCCAATGCGATTCAAGGATTAAAAAGTTGATTACATTACACGTAATTTAATACCCACCGTTGCGAACGGTCCAGATCAGAATGTAGAGGTCGCACCGCAGCGCAGGGCGGTACAGAGTTATGAACTTATGATTGACGCTATAAATTGCATAAAATACCCGTGACTGTACAATAATAGCCAGTATTTAGCAATATGATATTATATTTATACTAAGACTGGATAAATATACATCCCCAGCTAGAAACGGAAACGGTAAACCTAGTTTTAAGTCATAATCATTTCAAAATCCGATCTTATTTAATTAGTAGGTAGGTACCTATGTCTGCGCGTAGATCTAGATATTTATCCTACTTATTGCCGCGCGAACAAGACTCCCTATTGCTACACCATGGGACGTAAAAGGTAATGCATAGAGGTGGTAGACTCAGTAAGAACATTCATTTACCGAGTTGTGCTGTGCTACAAATTGAAAGGTAACGGTTGATTAACATTCCGACGTCGCTTATACTATACTCGTAAACTTGGGTAATCAATCTAACGTAAGGCAAAATACGGTTTTGAAAAACATTAATTTATAATATTTTTCTTTATATCATTTTAAAACATTCATCTAAGATGCTTTATTCAAGAATCCAACAAACTTTCCATCCGGAAGTATTTATATAGATTTAAAAAAAGAATGAATTGTTTTTTTTAATTATTTATCTTGAATATTATAGAGCAAATGTAAATGAACCAAAATAAAGATAAAACCATTTATTAATATTTTTTCTGACTTTTCAGAAGCTAGTTAAGTTATCATTTTTTTGATGTCTGAAATTTTGTTGGATTTTGTCACTAAGTAACTATTTAAGTAATTGATAATATCCATTACATAAAAAAATCTGCTATTATAAATTATTTCCTGACATATTTTCCATACAAGCTGTCAGTTCATTGCCTGGACTATACCCACAACGATAAAAGTACACAATATGAATACATATACAATATGCATACAGTAGGTAATCTCATAATTAGATATTTGTTGCTATACCATGATTAAATTAACTAATTTCAGTAAATTATCAGGGTTAAAATTATAATACGAGATACGAAGTTTGTTGCTAGAGATTAGTATGGTTATGTGTACGGCAGTGCACAATATAAATAAATAAATAAATATTACGGTACAATCTTACACAATAGTAGATTGTACAACAAGTGCATAAAACGCACCATTTTACTCGAGACGTTTATCCATCCGAGCGAGCTTGCGAGCGAGGATAGATATAAAGTCGAGTGTAAAATGGGTTTTATGGACGAGTTGTACACTCTACTTTTCACTTCGATTGCGAGGAAATGAAACAGCAACACGTAAAATAATAAATGAGACGAAATACAAATTATAAGTTTATTTCATGAAGTTTTATTGTGTACTTTGGCTGTTGGTATCTTTGCCTTGGTCTTAGAATACGAACGAAACGAAATAAAATAAAGAGGTTGTTGTATGAAGTTAAAGATGTTCGTGTGGCTGTTGCAGCGATTGCCTTGGTCTTCGACGAAGATTTTACTTTATGCTCTAGAGCATAAAAAGCGACTTTATGTCGCCTACTCACGACATAAAGACGAACTTTTAGAGCATGAGAAGTGAAAAAATAATTTATATAAATGGAGATTGTTTGCATTTGCTGTCGTTATGTATAATATCCTATTAAATACCGAATAAAACATCACACGCCTGTGAAGGAAAAGTTCTTCAATATCAAACCATTATGAGAAATTAATATTCGTAGTGTGACATTATGCGGAGGTACCTAACGTTTACGGTAGCTAGTTATGTCATTCGCTCCGCTATCACATTTTAATGGTAGCACGTTTATGATTGATTCAGCGATAGATATGTACACGAGTAGGTAGGTAGGTTAGTGTACAACCCATGAGTAGTAATAATAATAGTTTATGTAACGACGACTCACTTTCACGTCTTTATAGTTGGCGACGATCTCTGAGGCGAAGGTGTTATTGCCGATGATGGGCTTGTTCTTGACGCTCGGGAAGATGATGCCGCCCTTGCGGCTGGCGGGGCGCGCGCCGGCTGCCGTGCCGGCGGCGCTGCCCGCGCCCACGCCCGGCGTCGCCGCCGCGGAGCTCGAGCTGCTTGGAGTACTCGGGCTGCGTGCGATACAACTATTAGTCACAGTGGACGCGCGCACAGCCTCGTACAACAACTCGCAAATGCGTAATAATACATATCTACGAGTATAAGGTCAATGGTAGGTAAACAAAACAATCGCTTATCGCTTCACAGATTCGCTGGCAGGTATGATATAGTGATTATTGTAAAGTCGCAACAGTTATGATAGTGAATTTAAAAAAGGTCACCTGTTATTAAGAGCGGAGGTAGGCACGGTGGTGGCGGCGACGGTGCTGGTGCTGGGGTCGGTGGCGGGCTCCTCGGCGCGGAACCGGCTGGGCGCGTACTCGACGAGCCGGTCGATCGTCGGGTCCAGTAGCAGCTCTGCGGGTACTGGTCTTTGAGCCAAAGTGGCCACGTCATCTTCTTGTTTCTTTAACCTTTTCTCAACCATATCCAAGTTTTCTATAATAAGATTGGTTTTCACTCTTAAATCGTTGTGAATTTGACCAATAGCCCGTTCCTGACGTTGGGTTTGTGTTAAAAGTTCATCCGATTTCGGAACCAAATCATCAACTGAGCTTTTTGTTCCTACTACTACATCCCATACTTCATCCATTTTTTCAGATACACTCATCATAGGAATAATTTTATTAACAAGGGTATCAATTTTACTGCCTTTAGGTGCAGGAGCCGGTGTGCTCGTAGTGGTCCGATTTTTAAACAGACTATTAACGTTGATAGAAGCGGTCTCTGGTTCCACTATGGCGGCGTGTACGTCAGCCATCATGTACAAAACTTTACCCAGATTTTCAGAAACAAGGTTAATATGGAATTGTAATTTACGATCAACTGTTGACATGGAAGTTCTTAGTTGGTCTACTTCTTTTGTGATTTCATTAATGACTTCGGTGTTCAGCCCTTTAGCGATTTCTATGACATTTAGGCTTATAGGTTTCTTTTCACTCGCCTCGGCATTAATATCATCAACTGGCAGGAAATTATTATCTATCTGGTTCTTAAGGCCAACTAATTTCGTATCAATATCAGAAACTTTCTGATCTAACGACTCTAGTTTTCGATCCAGAAGTTGAGCGTCACTTATTCTATTGACTACTTGTCTTTTAGTGCTAGTTTCCGTGGAACTCTTTTCATTGCCATCAGGAATGTGACTAAACAGTTTTAGGTCGAGATTTCCAAGTTTCGAAATAATGGCGTCAGTTTTGTGAATATTGTCATTTACTCTCGAATCAAGAGCTTCAACTCTTCTCATGAGATGCTCCACAGCCTTGTCTAGATTCTCGATTCTTTGTAATTTGGTTTCCAATGTGCTAACAATAACTTCGAACACATTGAAAATATACTGCTCCCTGAAACAAAAGAAAAATCGATATCGTATTGGGTAAACTTTGAAGTGACATATTAAGTGCTGTCCTCAATCCGTCACCGCTGCGTTTAGTGCTAGTTAAAATAGGAATAACCTCTGAGTGATAAGCCTCTCTGTTACTTATGAGTCTCACGCATGAGTGGCCGCATACCTACGGCTACGTAGAGAATTATGATACTTGGTTCTTTCATGAGACCTACGAAAAACAATAACTTTTTGTTACACCAGCTACCACTTAAAAATGGATACTTCGGCCTTAATGGAAATGTCTTGATTTCGATTGTATTTGACATATTTCTCAATTTGGATGATACTAGCGTAGCAGTGAAATTGGCACCATTGTCCGGTAAGCACACTATTTCTTGTAGTTTCGCAATGACGAATAGAAACCTCAAGTACGCGCAACGTACGTGCTTGTTTCATTTATTACTTGTACAATATAGAAGCTGCCCAACTAATGTCATGAGCTGGGTGCTATGCGGCAGCGCCCGTCACGCGCTAAGCGGTGGTGGTCTTTACATGTTTTGAACAGATGTCGATAATATGTCTTTTCGGTGGACATTGCCAAAGTTAAGGGCTATAAAGCCTAATTTTTGGTTGATATCTGAATCCGCATAAACGGCGTTGCCCCTTCTATAATTCTATGCGATAAAAACATATTATATGTAAGCGTAAGCCCTTAACTATTGACCACCGGAAAGATGATTTTTGTTTTTGTGACTGACAAATGACCCAACTCTGGGGATGGATTTAATATAAGTATTGCCCAGATTGCTAATTTCTTGCTACATCTGCTATGTGTACCTGGTATTTATTCCCACGCTTGTTTTATTACTTTTATCTTCGTCTAGTACTCTATCTATCTGTACCAGCACGGCTATCACAAGAAGGCGCGCGACCTCTCTCAATTTTTCTCGCACTATCTGTCTCTCTCTTATTAAAGATCTATTCTCAAAGTCCTTCTAGGTAAAACCATACGATACCGTACTAATAGTGTTTACCGGGATGCTGATGTACTTACTCACTGCGACACAGCTTTTCACTAAATTGTATTTTTAAGATGCACAAAAGTCTAAAATTTGACGATACCTTACTAAAAAAACGCAACGTCTAACTGTAATTAAGGAACCAACCAAAATTAGGACAGAATTTGCTCGAAAACCATTTTATGTACTATCTATTAATTTATATTACCAAGTAAACAGACTGGTGAATATATACACAAAAAGTTATAAAATAAATATGGAAATGTCAGTTTAAAATAGAAAAGTTTAAATTGAATTTACCTAGGTTGTCAGGTATGTGCTTATTATCTGGAGCTGCGTTTAACAACTTCTCCACATTTTTTGCGGTCATGATAGGGAATATTACGCAAAACTCTTTGTAGGCGGCGACACTAGCAGCGTAGACATTGTATCTCGTTCCCACTTGCGGTATTGTCTATGCAAGCACCCTTGTCACTCATTTGACAATCAATTGTGCGTGCGTGTGTGAATCCCTATATCCCTATACTGGTTTACTATTAGTGGTAGTGCTGCCTCTGGCGGCAGAACATTGCAGCAATGGTTTTAATAGGGATTAAAACCATTGTTTTGTGGGTTTGGACCGCAATTAATTATGAGTCATTATGTTCCACAGCAAAAAGTCACTACTTATACCGCCATAGTTCTAAGAAACAAACTTAAAACTTGTGGAACGCAATAATAAATTATCATTATTGCGTTCAATAATAATAATTTATTATTGCGTTCCTATGATTAGTAATTTTCACTCGATATTTTTAACAAATTTATCTATCTAAATAAAAACAGACTGTCTTGTTAGAACAAATTTCTTATCTGTGAAAATGTGATTATTGCTAAATAATAACATAGATTTCGATAATATTATTTCATTTAAATTTCGAACATCTCTGAAAAACAAAGAAATTTGATTTGACCTCTATTCTAATATCAGTCGAGATGACGTTTAGTTCGAAATGAATTGTCAAGTTGCATACAAATTGACAAATGTCGCACGTAAGTAAGATATCGAACGATATGATAGTTACAGCTGACTCTAGTTTGCCTCTGAATTAAAAAAAAAAACTATGACAGCTGCCAGAAAACAATGCCGCGATGCCTGTCTTAATATGCGGCTCCTGAATACATCACGGAGGCTTATGATATGTGGATAGATAAAGCAGTGTATGTAACTGTACATAATTAGGCACTCGTGTGATGTTATTATGAAACTCGCCTTCGGCTCGTTTTTTAATGCCCTTCATTATGTACAGTCACATAAACTACTATTAGGTACACCAAATAACTGCAATGGCGGGCTTTTTATTTTTAAATATATGCGTGCTTGACGTTATGTACCACTGCGCATGTGCAAATAGCCGCCATGCCGTGTCGCAAAAGGCATAAAAAAATGTTTGGCTGAACATATAAAGTAAATATTTCAAATTTAATTGTTTTTAGGGTTCCGTACTCAAAGAGTAAAACGGGACCCTATTACTAAGACTACACTGTCCGTCCGTCCGTCCGTCTGTTTGTCACCAGGCTGTAACTCAAGAACCGTGATAACTAGAGAGTTGAAATTTTCACAGATTATGTATTTCTGTTGCCGCTATAACAACAAATACTAAAAACAAAATAAAATATTTTTTTAAGGGGGGCTCCCATACAACAAACGTGATTTTTTTGCCGTTTTTATAGATAATGGTACGGAACCCTTCGTGCGCGAGTCCAACTCGCACTTGGCCGGTTTTTATTTCTTCTATAATGGTATAAATAGTTACATTTATTAAAATAAAATAACAAAAACAAAACTTAAACCTTTACACTTAAAACTAATTACTAGTCTAATATACTCGTATATACTCCCCAAGGTCGCTGCTTCTGGAAAGGGTGCCACATTTCCTCGTTGGATATCACTTTATGTTTATTGATCAATTTGCAATTTTAAAATGATTATTAAAACGTTTTACAAATTATTAGTAATTTTGTTAAACTTTTCCCTAGTAATAAAAACTCTTTGCGTCGGGCTCAATACCGAGATAAAAAAACCGGCCAAGTGAGAGTCGCGCACGAAATGTTCCGTACCATTATCAATAAAAATATTTATTTTATTTTGTTTTTAGTATTTGTTGTTATAGCGGCAACAGAAATACATCATCTGTGAAAATTTCAACTGGAACTATCACGGTATCAGTGACGTACAGCCTGGTGACAGACAGACGGACGGACGGACGGACGGAGTCTTAGTAATAGGGTCCCGTTTTACTCTTTGACTGCGGAACCCTAAAAACGGAAAATTAAAAAGCACTAGTGCGAAAAAGTGGCACTTTCCGCACTATTGGAAAAGGCTCTTTTCGAGCACATGCATTGTAAATTTTAATTTCGTATTTGGAACCTACTCTCTTCGTTATGCACCGATGCTCCAGTACACTATAATATTTAAATACTGTTCCCTATAGAGGAAGCAGTACTGGGTAAGTACTTGTTCATTTTTAACCCCCGACACAAAAAGAAGGCATTCCTAAACGAATGGACCGATTTGAATGCGGTTGAAATTTTTTCTCCGAAAGCTGACGTAATCGATATGGTTCTTAGCTACGCTTCAACAAAATCAGTTCATCCGGTTTTGAGATATTGAGCTTTGAAATAAAAATATCGAGGGTTTTTCAACTTTTCTTAGTTGTTAATAATAATAAGCTATGCAAGTCAAACATCCGCTTTCATGTTAAATTATTGACGACGAAGATATTATTGCATATACCTAACCTGTTATTGAATTGGCCGCTAAAAATCACACAAAATGTTCCTAAAGCTGGAGGAATTATAATTTAATGACAGTCTTTAACATGCAAATTGCGGCAATTATGTTGTCGAGGGAAACCATCGTTTTATTTACATAACCGTGGTGCGTTATGGACTTTTTAAACGTGAATGTTGTTTTTAGGGTTCCGGACCAAAAAGGTAAAAACGGAACCCTTATGCCGACTCCGTCCGTCCGTTTGTCTGTCACAAAGTTAAATATCTCAGGAACTACTAATCCTATCAATTTGAAATGCTACAAATTTACAAAGGTAAATGTAGAAAAATATACCATCCCCTTTATCTCCGAAGTTTACCAAGCAAAAAATTTCAAAATAATGTATATTATTAATATTAACGTAAATATTACCGAAAAAGTATAACGAGACCTCTATCAATTTTTTTTTTATTCTTCAAAAATCATTTCATATTTAAGTTTGTAATTTAATACTTTTGTGTTGAATTTTTTTCCTTCTAATTTGTACCTTCTAGCAAATAAAAAAAGAATTATTGAAATGGGTTCACTTGAAAAAAAAATTTCTCTGTAAAACCACCATAGATTTTTTCTTAATAAAGCGGGGTGAAAGTTTGTACGGAACCCTCGGTGCGCGAGACAGACTCGCACTTGACCGGTTTTTTGTTTATTTATTTAATAATCATCCCACTTTTATTACCTACAGCGAGTTACGTACTACATAGATAAGTACAACAAAGTTTTTGTTTGAATGATGGTGATGTTCTCAGCATCTAAAAGTGAGATTCTTACTTTTGCATTTCCCATATTCGAAAAAAGGAGGCTATTGTTAATTAGGAAGCAGATAAAAAAAAACTCCATTTTTTTATACTACGACGGTGGCAAACAAGCTATAGCCCATAGGTTTTACATATATGATTATTTTCTCAATCGGGAAATAATGTTTTCATTTATAACTTACTAGCGACCCGCCCCTTCGCACGAGTTTATATTGATAATACATGCATGTTTTATACATATAAAACATCCTCTTGGATCACTCTATCTATTAAAAAACCGCATCAAAATCCGTTGGGTAGTTTTAAAGATGTAATCAAATTATACATAGGGGCGCGACTTTGTTTTATACTATGTAGTGATTGTAACCGGGTGGAAATTAGAAACTAGCTGTGACTGCCAGTGGAAAGTAAATTTCTGTTATATGCAGTTAACTTCTTTTTTTGTTAATCTCCACTTATAATAAATCTCTAAATTAAAAAAAGAATCAGCCAGTTTGAAACTAAGCTTTGCGCGGTTCGAATGTTCTCAGCATCCCATGAACGGAAAAATATGAAACATTTTATATAGGTACATTATTATTCTAGCTGCAACTTAGGATAGTTTTTATCCGACTGCGACAGTTAATTAATTTTCCGAAATATACGACTTCATTTAATTTTTCATTTATTTTTATTGAAATCAAACGCTGCTCCAACTGTCAGCTATAAGAACCGTCAAATTTTCGTCAAAATGGCGGAATTGCTTTGCCTTTCACTTATTAATAACTAGCTGTTGCCCGCGACTTCGTCCGCGTAGAACTTTTTATCGTCTTAGAAAATGATTTCTCTCAATACAAAATTTGAACCCTCTTTTAGGGGATAATTAAAAAAAAAGTTGATGTTCATTTTCTAGTTTGTGAACAAACAGTCTAAAACCAAAGTTAAAAATCTCATATTTTAAAAATGCCTTGAAATACTCAAACTTTGAACCAATTTTAACACTCTTAGGGGATGAATTTGGAAAAACTCTGAAATCAGTTTTGTAGTCTTTTAACGTACAGAATAAGACCGAAGTTAAAAATCTCTTACTCACACTTTAAAATTTTATTGCTCGCCATTTAAAATTTGAACCCCCTTTTAAACCCCCTTAGAGGTTGAATTTTTCTAATCGCTGAAAGAACTTTTTTCGTAAACTTTTAAGTCTCTAGCTCAAAAAAAGTGTTGCCCATACAAAGCTTTCTTAACCCCCTTAGGGGTGGAATTTTCTAAAACTCTGAAAGTACTTTATTATTAATTTTAATAAGTAACATTTTGAATAGTTTTAAGTCTAGTAAAAAAAAAGTTTTTCCCACACAACACTGGCTACCCTTCTTAAGGATCTTAAGGATCCCCTTAGAGATGGAGTTTTCTAAAACGCTGAAAGTTCTTTTTTAGTATTCTAATAAGTAATCTTTTTGCAAAGTTTTAAGTCTAACTCAAAAAAAAGTGTTGCCCATGCAAAGCTTGCTCTCCTTTTTAACCCTATTAGGGGTGGAATTTTCTAAAACGATTTGTGTTCTTTTTTTGTATTTTAATAAGTAATCTTTCTACAAAGTTTCAAGTCTCTAACTCAAAAACATAAGCTTTCCCTGATAAAAACTTTGCACCCCTTTTTATCCCCCTTAGGGATAGATTTTTTCAAAACGCTGAAAGTTTTTTTTTTTGTATTTTTATAAGTAATCTTTCTACAAAGTTTTAAGTGTCTAGCTCAGAAAAAGTGTTCCCCATACAAACCTTGCACCCTTTTTTAACCCCCTTAGGGAATGATTTTTGTAAAACGCCGAATGTAGTATTTTTCATGTTCTAATAAGTATTTTTTCGTCAAAATTTTAAGTCTCTATTAAAAATAAATATATTTTTCCCATACAAACTTTGCACCCTATTTTACCCCCTTAGGGGTGAAATTTTCCAAAACGCTGAAAGTACTTTCTTTGTATTTAAATAATCTTTCTACAAAGTTTTAGGACTCTAGCTGAAAAAAATAGTTTCCCACGTACAAACTTTGCACCCCTATTTTAGCCCCCTATTTTTAGGGGTAGAATTTTCTTAAACGCTGAAAGTACTTAATTTAATTTGTATTCTGATGACTAATCTTTCTACAAAGTTTTAAGTCTCTATTTAAAAAAAATTTTGTTTCCCCCATACAAAATTTGCACCCCTATTTTACCCCCTTAGGGGTAGATTTTTTTAAAACACTGAATATAGGTACTTTATTTGTATTCTAATGAATAATTTCTCTACAAAGTTTTAAGTCTCTATTTAAAAAAAAGTAGTTTTTCCCATACAAACTTTGCACTCTATTTTACCCCTTTAGGGGTAGAATTTTCTAAAACCCTGAAAGTTCTTTATTTGTATTCTAATGACTGATCTTTCTACAAAGTTTTAAGTCTCTATTTTAAAAAAAATGTTTCCCCCATACAAACCTTGCACCCCTATTTTACCCCCGTAGGGGTGGAATTTTCCAAAACGCTGAAAGTGTTTCATTTGTATTCTAATAACTAATTTTTCTACAAAGTTTAAGTCTATAGCTCAAAAAAAAAAGGTTCTCCCATAGAAACTTTGCACCCCCATTTTACCCCCTTATGGGTAGAATTTTAAATAATCCCTTTTTATCCCTAGCCCACGTTATAAAAGCAACATACTGTGCAAAAATCAACTCTCTAAGATTAGTAGTTTCGGCTGTGCGTTGATGAGTGAGTGGCTGTGCGTTGATGAGTGAGTGAGTGAGTGAATAAGTCAGTCAGGACATAGGCATTTATTATGTATAAATAGATAGAAGATAATGAAATTCCCATTCAAATATCTCAAAAAATTATGAAGCTACATCCGTTTTAATGTCGCTTGTTAGAGTGAGAAAACGATGAGGGACTGTGACGTCAATATACTCGAGCGTCATAGTAAAAAACAATCGTTTCATATGAAGGTGCGTTTTGCGGAAAAGGGACAGAACATACCCCCTCTTAAAACTTTGGACTCTTATAACTTAATCATTCATTACCTATATAACCTCTTGCTTTGTTTTTTTCTCCATTTGACTATATTTATTTTAAATTCTTTTTCGAGAAAATACATTATGATTATTTACCATATTTTCGATTCCTGAGCTATAACCACGAACTTCGGAATTCGAAAATATTCGGGTATCTCTATCTCTATCGCACTAACCATACTCGAGTGACAGGGATGCAAATATATGAACATTGAGTATCGGTTTTCGTGGTAGCGCCGCAGGTACTTTGGCTGAATGCGCGCCGAGCGCGTGCCATTGTCATTCAAAAAAAACAAATTCGTGTTAATTATATTGTTCAAATTTGTTGATTTCATTTATTGAAATTACGACATAAAACGACATTTGCGCATATAAGTTCTCATATCAGAATCGAATATTTTTTTATGGTTTATATTTTAGCATTTGTCTCGTAAAGGTCTATCGTAGACGGGATTTAAATTATTAATAAGTGAAAGGCAAAGCAATTCCGCCATTTTGACGAAAATTTGACGGTTCTTATAGCTGACAGTTGGAGCAGCGTTTGATTTCAATAAAAATAAATGAAAAATTAAATGAAGTCGTATATTTCGGAAAATTAATTAACTGTCGCAGTCGGATAAAAACTATCCTAAGTTGCAGCTAGAATAATAATGTACCTATATAAAATGTTTCATATTTTTCCGTTCATGGGATGCTGAGAACATTCGAACCGCGCAAAGCTTAGTTTCAAACTGGCTGATTCTTTTTTTAATTTAGAGATTTATTATAAGTGGAGATAAATAAATAGACGATAATGAAACTCCCATTCAAATATCTCAAAAAATTATGAAGCTACATCCGTTTTAATGTCGCTTGTTAGAGTGAGAAAACGATGAGGGACTGTGACGTCAATATACTCGAGCGTCATAGTAAAAAACAATCGTTTCATATGAAGGTGCGTTTTGCGGAAAAGGGACAGAACATACCCCCTCTTAAAACTTTGGACTCTTATAACTTAATCATTCATTACCTATATAACCTCTTGCTTTGTTTTTTTCTCCATTTGACTATATTTATTTTAAATTCTTTTTCGAGAAAATACATTATGATTATTTACCATATTTTCGATTCCTGAGCTATAACCACGAACTTCGGAATTCGAAAATATTCGGGTATCTCTATCTCTATCGCACTAATCATACTCGAGTGACAGGGATGCAAATATATGAACATTGAGTATCGGTTTTCGTGGTAGCGCCGCAGGTACTTTGGCTGAATGCGCGCCGAGCGCGTGCCATTGTCATTCAAAAAAAACAAATTCGTGTTAATTATATTGTTCAAATTTGTTGATTTCATTTATTGAAATTACGACATAAAACGACATTTGCGCATATAAGTTCTCATATCAGAATCGAATATTTTTTTATGGTTTATATTTTAGCATTTGTCTCGTAAAGGTCTATCGTAGACGGGATTTAAATTATTAATAAGTGAAAGGCAAAGCAATTCCGCCATTTTGACGAAAATTTGACGGTTCTTATAGCTGACAGTTGGAGCAGCGTTTGATTTCAATAAAAATAAATGAAAAATTAAATGAAGTCGTATATTTCGGAAAATTAATTAACTGTCGCAGTCGGATAAAAACTATCCTAAGTTGCAGCTAGAATAATAATGTACCTATATAAAATGTTTCATATTTTTCCGTTCATGGGATGCTGAGAACATTCGAACCGCGCAAAGCTTAGTTTCAAACTGGCTGATTCTTTTTTTAATTTAGAGATTTATTATAAGTGGAGATTTAAATCCCGTCTACGATAGACCTTTACGAGACAAATGCTAAAATATAAACCATAAAAAAATATTCGATTCTGATATGAGAACTTATATGCGCAAATGTCGTTTTATGTCGTAATTTCAATAAATGAAATCAACAAATTTGAACAATATAATTAACACGAATTTGTTTTTTTTGAATGACAATGGCACGCGCTCGGCGCATTCAGCCAAAGTACCTGCGGCGCTACCACGAAAACCGATACTCAATGTTCATATATTTGCATCCCTGTCACTCGAGTATGGTTAGTGCGATAGAGATAGAGATACCCGAATATTTTCGAATTCCGAAGTTCGTGGTTATAGCTCAGGAATCGAAAATATGGTAAATAATCATAATGTATTTTCTCGAAAAAGAATATAAAATAAATATAGTCAAATGGAGAAAAAAACAAAGCAAGAGGTTATATAGGTAATGATTAAGTTATAAGAGTCCAAAGTTTTAAGAGGGGGTATGTTCTGTCCCTTTTCCGCAAAACGCACCTTCATATGAAACGATTGTTTTTTACTATGACGCTCGAGTATATTGACGTCACAGTCCCTCATCGTTTTCTCACTCTAACAAGCGACATTAAAACGGATGTAGCTTCATAATTTTTTGAGATATTTGAATGGGAGTTTCATTATCTTCTATCTATTTATACATAATAAATGCCTATGTCCTGACTGACTTATTCACTCACTCACTCACTCATCAACGCACAGCCGAAACTACTAATCTTAGAGAGTTGATTTTTGCACAGTATGTTGCTTTTATAACGTGGGCTAGGGATAAAAAGGGATTTTTGAAAATTCTACCCCTAAGGGGGTAAAATAGGGGTGCAAAGTTTGTATGGGAGAACCTTTTTTTTTTGAGCTATAGACTTAAACTTTGTAGAAAAATTAGTTATTAGAATACAAATGAAACACTTTCAGCGTTTTGGAAAATTCCACCCCTACGGGGGTAAAATAGGGGTGCAAGGTTTGTATGGGGGAAACATTTTTTTTTTAAATAGAGACTTAAAACTTTGTAGAAAGATTAGTCATTAGAATACAAATAAAGAACTTTCAGGGTTTTAGAAAATTCTACCCCTAAAGCGGTAAAATAGAGTGCAAAGTTTGTATGGGAAAAACTACTTTTTTTTAAATAGAGACTTAAAACTTTGTAGAGAAATTATTCATTAGAATACAAATAAAGTACCTAGATTCAGTGTTTTAAAAAAATCTACCCCTAAGGGGGTAAAATAGGGGTGCAAATTTTGTATGGGGAAAACAATATTTTTTTTAAATAGAGACTTAAAACTTTGTAGAAAGATTAGTCATCAGAATACAAATTAAGTACTTTCAGCATTTTAGAAAATTCTACCCCTAAAAATAGGGGTCTAAAATAGGGGTGCAAAGTTTGTATGTGGGAAACTATTTTTTTTAGCTAGAGTCCTTAAACTTTGTAGAAAGATTATTTAAATACAAAGAAAGTACTTTCAGCGTTTTGGAAAATTTCACCCCTAAGGGGGTAAAATAGGGTGCAAAGTTTGTATGGGAATAACATATTTTTTTTAATAGAGACTTAAAATTTTGTTGAAAAATTACTTATTAGAACATGAAAAATACTACATTCGGCGTTTTACAAAAATCATTCCCTAAGGGGGTTAAAAAAGGGTGCAAGGTTTGTATGGGGAACACTTTTTCTGAGCTAGACACTTAAAACTTTGTAGAAAGATTACTTATAAAAATACAAAAAAAAAGACTATCAGCGTTTTGAAAAAATCTATCCCTAAGGGGGATAAAAAGGGGTGCAAAGTTTTTATCAGGGAAAGTTTATGTTTTTGAGTTAGAGACTTGAAACTTTGTAGAAAGATTACTTATTAAAATACAAAAAAAGAACACAAATCGTTTTAGAAAATTCCACCCCTAATAGGGTTAAAAAGGAGAGCAAGCTTTGCATGGGCAACACTTTTTTTGAGTTAGACTTAAAACTTTGCAAAAAGATTACTTATTAGAATACTAAAAAAGAACTTTCAGCGTTTTAGAAAACTCCATCCCTAAGGAGATCCTTAAGATCCTTAAGAAGGGTAGCCAGTGTTGTGTGGGAAAAACTTTTTTTTTTACTAGACTTAAAACTATTCAAAATGTTACTTATTAAAATTAATAATAAAGTACTTTCAGAGTTTTAGAAAATTCCACCCCTAAGGGGGTTAAGAAAGCTTTGTATGGGCAACACTTTTTTTGAGCTAGAGACTTAAAAGTTTACGAAAAAAGTTCTTTCAGCGATTAGAAAAATTCAACCTCTAAGGGGGTTTAAAAGGGGGTTCAAATTTTAAATGGCGAGCAATAAAATTTTAAAGTGTGAGTAAGAGATTTTTAACTTCGGTCTTATTCTGTACGTTAAAATACTACAAAACTGATTTCAGAGTTTTTCCAAATTCATCCCCTAAGAGTGTTAAAATTGGTTCAAAGTTTGAGTATTTCAAGGCATTTTTAAAGTATGAGATTTTTAACTTTGGTTTTAGACTGTTTGTTCACAAACTAGAAAATGAACATCAACTTTTTTTTTAATTATCCCCTAAAAGAGGGTTCAAATTTTGTATTGAGAGAAATCATTTTCTAAGACGATAAAAAGTTCTACGCGGACGAAGTCGCGGGCAACAGCTAGTTAGCTTATAATTTTACTAAAAATACTTAGCATGATTTGTGAAATTAATGTTCCAACTTTACTTGAATTGTAAAAAAATGGCAATTGTAGCGTGACAGGCGACGAAAGCGGTACTTATATTTTACTTTTAATTGAATTGAGGAACTATTTCTTCCTCTTTGGCTCGGTTGGAAAATAAAAATGTGAATGATTGAATGATTCGTTTCAAATACAATTCCAGTTTTTTTTATACTAATACGGTGGCAAACAAGCATACGGCCTGCGATGAGTAGTCACCGTAGCCTATGGACGCATGCGACTCCAGAGAAGTCAAAAGCGCGTTGCCACCCCATTATTGTTTTGAGGATTCGTTACGTCCACAGCTAGAGACACATGTGGGACCCTCACTCTCATAATAGCGCTTCCTCGGTGGCCCTGGCGACCTAGCGCACCACCAGGAACAAGCACCACATAGGTACTTACACAGCAAGCCTAAATATCGCATCCTCGGTGGCTCTGGCGACCTAGCGCACCACCAGGAACAAGCACCACATATTCGTATTCATATTCATTTATTCCATGCGTAATCAGATACTTTAATTTACATAGATGTTGGTTGCAAAGTAAGAGGCTCTGATACCCCGGTAGGGCATTGCAAATATCTTACAAACTAAATTCACATTTCATTTCATTTGAATAAGAGAGACACTTCGTCTCTTATTCTTTCAGATAGTTGTGTCCCTCTCGGTCCACCGCACCGTTTTCGATCGTGTACTATAAAATTGCGGGCTGAATTATTTTATATGGTTAACTTTTTCGTTGTAATATTAGACAAAAATTATCTTATGCGCTTCTTAGGTCCTGTATGTACTAACCACCATTTAAAGGTTTGCTCGTATTGGATTTCCACGCTGTATGTAGGTACCTATACATAGATTTAAGTATTTATATTGGGCGTACAATTTCATTTCATGAAATATTATTTATATAAAAATCATGCGCGCACAGCGCATTGATTAGCCATCACGTACCTAAATAGTTGTAGGTATTACTTAAAATTTGAACAGTCGTGCAAGCGGAGAAGGCCCGCGCGGTCTCGTTATTATGTAAGCTCCTCGTAAATTCACACCTGTAGGTGAACTGGCTCGGTTGGTTGGTTAAATAAAAAAACCGGCCTAGTGCGAGTCCGACTCGCGCACGAAGGGTTCCGTTAGTTCCGTACCGTTATCTATAAAAACGGCAAAAATATCAGTTTTTAGGGTTCCGGACCAATAAGGTAAAAACGGAACCCTTATGGTGCGACTCCGTCCGTCTGTCTGTCTGTCACTAAGTTAAATATCTCAGGAACTACTGATGCTATCAATTTGAAATTTGGAATAGTTGTAAACAAAGCTAATCCACGTGCATGGAAAAAAAAATTTTTAAAGATATATTTTTAATTTCTATAAAAAAGGACGGATTTAAGAGGGGGGGGGGGGGGGGGGGGGGGGCAAAAATTTAACGTCTAGTTAGAAGGCCAAGTGGGCTGTTTATAATTACTTTTTCTTTAATGGTAACATTGATTTACAAAGTTTTCCGAAGTTTATCGAGCGAATTTTTTTAAAATAATATATATTATTAATATTCCCGTAAATATTACCGGAAAAGTATAACGAGACCTCTATCTAGCGTATTTTTTTTTAAATCTTCATAAATAATTTAGTATTTAAGTTTGTAATTGATTACATAATTAATTAATTATTAACTCTGTACTATGATGTACACAGACAAACTGTTCCGACAGTTTTGTGAGACCCAGTTAATTTACCTGAAAGTACCTTTTAGCAAATATAAAGAATCATCGAAATTGGTTCTCTTGATATAGAATTATATCTGAAAAACCAACACAGATTTTTTTTTAATAAAGCGTGGTGAGAGTTTGTACGGAACCCTCGGTGCGCGAGACAGACTCGCACTTGACCGGTTTTTTAGTATTTGTTGTAGAAATACATCATCTGTGAAAATTTCAACTATCCACTGTGCAGGACAAAATAAGAAAAAAAAAATACTTAAACTGAATAATTTCACTGCGTTTCTCATAAAACCTGCATATATATATATATTAATTAACCGACACGGCATGTGTTTACCAAATTAGGTATCAAGTACCTACATTTATGTCAGGTAAACAAGTACACAAGTACCTACTTAGGTATTTAAAGTACAGAGTTTTCCTGTCATGCATGAAAATATGTATAAAAGTTTTTTAAATACCCAAATATATTCCGCGCTGGTATTGAAATCATCCCGATTGCATCTAGGAACATGCATGACTGTAGTTATACTCAGTACTTACTCCGTACACTCGTCCAGTTCTGTTTTTATTCGGTAATATAAGAAGATAAAAGCCAATTTAGCTGTAAGTTGTGTCATTTTTCAATTAATCTATGTCTGTTCAGTTTAATAAATTTACTTATGTCATTTATTAGATATGTATATTTTATAATTTTCACTCATAATTTTATTGTTGTTTTAATTATGCACAATCTTTTGTTTATTTAAAATACATATACACCGTGTATTGTTTGATTTCCGTTAATTTCGAAACGATGTTCGGTTCATTAACAGAAGCTACCTGGTATGTTGCTTTTTGTTAAATTCGAAAAAAAAATTTTTTTTCATTTTTTATACAAACTAAATCAATATTACAGTGTGGGAGGGCTCTAACACTTAATCTCAATTAACACAAAGTTAATTTTCACCTACGACAGCACTTGTCAACACATGGCTCAGTGGTAAATAGTTTGCTTATGGAGTGAGGGGTCCCAGGTTCAAATCCCAATAATTCCCTTTTTCGTTTAACGAAAATTAAAACGTAAATAAAATAAAGGACCCTTCACACTGATTCGGTCATTAAATTTTAGATTTATTGAATATCTGAAAAATAGTAAGAGTTAAGACACTAGTTTCTTAGAGAAATTAGTTCCATTTAACCTGAGGATTCTTCCCTTAAAGTTAACGGAAATAAAAAAATATATATTTATCTATAAGTATTTTTTTGAATGAAAAATGGAATTTTTACCAATAAATGATTGTATTGTATTGAATTAAAATACCTCGGTAAGTAGGTACCTGCCTCCTTAAAGTGTACCGGTGTAATTAGAACGTAGTTCTCTTTAGGTGTAATAACTGCGACAGGTTAACTAAGTCACAGCGTAACAGGGTACTTAAAATATCGTGTTTTGCATTCACTTTTATTGCTGTTGGTATATGGTTCGCAAAAAATCTGTTAATTAATTATATGTGAATAATGAATAGGAAATGTTGCCTATTTCCCATATTGAGCCCGGTGGCTGGCGCAGGTAGCAAATCCACTAGCATCGGTTCGGTATCGTTTGCTAACTATTCGAATGTGGTTCAGGGTCTCATTGTATTGTATAGCAGACTTCGATTGCGAGCGTTCGGCCCGCGCAATGCTTTGTTATACACTATTTACTAAAGCACCAACTATTGTTACACCTATAACTTCGCCCTGGTTAAGCTTTAATTGAGCAGTAATTCAAGTCAATTTGTATTAAAAAATAGTAGCTAGTCAAGACGGTGCTTCTAAAATAATCTTATTCCAACTGCGATTAGGTTACATACCTATAAGTAATTTACATAAAAAAGCGTAAAAGGATAAAATGTCGATTCTGAACATTACGTATTAATAAAAGCAAAATACCTAATGTTAGACCGCAAATGAAATAAATAATTAAATTATTAGTAATTTACATAGACAGGACAGTTGATATAAAAGGAATAAAAAGGTATTTTCCCCTCACTGCCTCGGAAAGCCGTCTTTTATCCTTTAAAACCAGTTTAAAACCAATGAGAAAAATCGCATTTTATCCACTAGTGGGCAAAGTTATTTGACCTCGGAGCGTATCTCATGATATATTTCTGTTGCCGCTATAACAACAAATCCTAAAAAATAGAATAAAATAAATATTTAAGGGGGCTCCCATACAAAAAAACTTTTCAAAATTGCTTGTTGCCTTCATCAGGCACTGGGTCTCAAAATGTATGGGAAAACTAAAATCCGACTCGCACTTGACCAAAATTCAAAATAAATAGTTATTTGTCATATTTTTTTATACAAGGGTACAAATTTATTATTTAAATTAAATAAATTTGTTTTGCATGTTGCACTTTCCTCGCTACAGTGAGGTGAAAAGTTTTGTGTTACACACCACACGGGTGCAAATGTATTTTACTTCTCGTGTGTTAAAACACTCACTACGCTCAAGATTATATTTAAGAAACACTCGCTTCGCTCGTGGTTCAACTATAGACTCCTTTCGCTTGCTTGTGTTTCAATTCCACACTCGCGGGTAAAATACAACTTTGCACCCTTGTAACATAACAAATAACTATTAATTTTATGTTTCAAAAGTATCGCACAGTTTTGCATTCAGGCATCGTAAAAATAAATTATAGTTCGTTTATAAAGTACTTAGGTACAAGATACTTCGCTTTTGATGAATGTCGCGTCGATTAAGAGCCAAAGGGCCTTGTGGCGACTGGAAGGTGTGCGCCGCCGCCGCCGTAAGGCTGGCGAGCGAGGCTCTGCGCTGTTATTCGCTACGCGCTCATGCGCCGCACCCCACCCGTCACGCCTAACTGAACTAGACCTCTAACTACGCTCATCGCTACGCATCGCGGTGTCAAGTATATTATATTTGTGGGTGAACGTTGAGGTAAACTTAAAACAAGTTACAGAATAGCGGGGCTGCAAGCAGGCCCACCTCACCACACGTCATTACGGAGGCGATAATGTCTTTGCATTTGTTTAAGGTTCCTCCTGTCCTGTCGCAATGAGTTAAAATTTCGCCCACGCGAAGCGTTGATTATAAATTGAGGGTAAGTACTACATGATACAATTATTTCTGTACTTAATATTTTTTACCTGCAAGAAAATTAACACAAATACAAAGCTGGTCTCCATGTATCAAAACTTAAGTTGCCTTCGGCTAGGACTGCAAATGCTTTCTTTATTCTTTATTTATTCATTCTTCACTTTGGGTCATAGTTGTGTAAGTGTGTAAGGTAAGTATGTATATTCTATTATGCAACGGAAGTGTTTTATGTCATTATGTCCAAGGAGACCGTAATCCTACTAATATTATATTATAAATGGGAAAGTTTAGATGTGTGTTACTCATTCACGCTTAAACGTGTTTATAGCCTGGATTGATGGTTTTTTATCCCGCGTCCACACAGACGAAGTCGTGGGCGGAAGCTCGTAACTAATATTAAGGAAAATGGTAAGCACAGTGATCAATTAGTTCACAAGAAGCTTATTGTATCAAAATCAAAAACGGTAAAGCTCATGAAAAAATGTTAGAATAGCCCCATATTGTATGACCTTCAATTTTTATTATGTAAGTATGTTTATCTATCCAAATAGCATAAACCCTCCATGATGGCTTCAAGAACCGCACATTATGACCACCATAAAAATAGACTGTTTAGTTAGAACAAATTTCTTATCTGTGCAAATGTCATTATTGCTAAATAATAAAATCGATTTCGATAACATTATTTCATTCAAATTTCGAACATCTCTGAAAAACAAAGAAATTTGATTTGACCTCTATTCTAATATCAGTCGAGATGACGTTTAGTTCGAAATAAATTGTCAATTTGCATACAAGTTTGACAAATGTCGCACGTAGGTAAGATATCGAACGATTTAATATTTGGATCCGACTCTAGTTTGTCTCTGAATTAAAAAAAAAACTATGACAGCTGCCAGAAAACAACGCCACGATGCCGGTCATAATATGTGGCTCCTGAATGCATCATGGAGGCTTATGATATATGGATAGATAAAGTAGTGTATGTAACTGTACATAATTAGGCATTAAAACACTCGTGTGATGTTATTATGAAACTCGCCTTCGGCTCGTTTCATAAACCCACACTCATATTTAATGCCCTTCATTATGTACAGTCACATAAACTACTATAACATCATTGGAGCTATGGAAACCTAAAGAAGCTAAAGAACTTTTGTAACCTTTGAACTTAGGATTGTAGGATAGCTTACAACGCCCGCCAATGGTCACATCCGTCAAAACCGCGTAGATAGGTTATAGGTTGTACGCGGGCTGGGTTTCCGCAACTCGACGTCATAATGCGCCTATTTTGCGTAGGGGTTTTGGCACTACTCTTATTCGTGCCAACCCAGTTCCACCAGGAAGCCTAGCAGACCCTTTATGTTGCCGACGGCTTCCGGTAGTGACCCCGGTGTTCCGATGTGCTTTGCCCTGTCGCGTAGGTAACAGGTGTTGAACACATTATTTAGTCGGATTATATGTATCAGCGGCGCCCCGGGCGCGGCTCGGCGGTGCCGGTGTGCCTGTGTATCACCCTTTATCCCGTGGATACCAGCTACCAGCTCTCTAGTATTGTCCAGGCTGGTGCCGTGAGGCTTTAAGGGACTCCTAGCTCCCAATGACCTTCGATCTGTAACTGTCCGTTTTTATCTTGTTCTTTATGGCTTATCGTATAACAACACCGAGGTTTACCGAAATAGTATCCCATATTTACTTCAAAACTCACAGTTTTCGAGATATATGGCACAAAACTTTAGCAATTTTAGGCCAAAAATACAGTTTTTTGAACGTAACTGTGTGAAAATAAAAATCTCTTGTGGATTTTTAGAGACGTCAATAAGGAACAGTTATATGTAGATTTCATATATAAAAGTCCATAAACAACATAATTATGTCAAAAACAGTTTTTTTTGATCATGTTTGAATAAATCATAAAAAAAAATACGTGCAAACGTAGATAAAGGATTGAAGAACCGATACTCGTTTGTGCCATAAATATCAACTCAAAAGTCGTCAAAATTCGAATGCTTCGAGGAAAGCGAGGTATAGATAGCCCTTTGGCATGTTTTTCAGCACGCGCCTAGTTTCTGGATCAGGTTTGTTTTATGTTACGTTTTTACGGCTCTCTGAAGCGATCTTCAGCGCTTATTATCGCATTCGAGCGCTGCACTTTAGATAAATATCAGGTACCACTACAAGTCAAGCAATCGTACACAATTTTGTTTAAGGTACCTACATTACGCTTAACACACGTCTCTTTTGCGCAACAGTGAACTCGAAGTTTGGCGACTTTAAACATTATTGGGTTAATGTTCAAATTAGTGAAACCGTCCCAACCAGTTGCAACACCATAAAAATGTTTCAATGAGTTGTAACGCCTTACATTAACGTATTATTATAGAAAACATGTTTAGGTTTTTACTTATATGCGAAAGAATTAAAAAGACGGGGTAAGAAAATATGGTTATATCTGAATTAATTCACTAAAATCTGTATAAGTACAGATAGATCGGTGTACCTATATGGCAACATGGACTGACGTAGCAAGAAAATGGCGGTCATTTCAGTATTATTTTCATGTCCGCCACATAAACTAAATAACATGGCACTAATGGCAAATAAAGAAGGATTAAGGACATGTAACAAACAATTATTTGAAATCAGATTAGGCTTCTCTACAAAAAGTTATTCCGGAAGTCACGTGATACATTTTGAACTGTACCTACCCCTTACAAGAACGCGAGCAAAGAAGTATCCACTTCAAAATCAGAGGGGTAGTCACGTAACGTTCCGAACGCGCGTTAGGACAATTTAACTGTCATTTTTCCATATAAAAAGTGACATTTAGATCTACCTGACGCGCGTACAATGAGTTAGGCCTGCATCACACTGGCGCGGTCTGCGGTGGCGGACCATAGTAAATTTGACAGCTAATGACAAGTTTTCTATTGCCCGGCGAGGCCGCGCCAGTCTGTGAGAGGCCTTACGTGATCGACCTGCAGCTTAGAAGCAGTCAGTCACAATGGAATAAGGATCGATATAGGTTTTCATACTAAAACCATAACCAATAATGTGAATATAGCAACGACTTCAAATACAAAGAGTATATAAGTAATGTATGTGTCAAATAGTTGTGAAGTGTCAATTTTATTTGAATAATATCAAAAAATAATATTTCAAATATCATCGATCCCGTGAATATTTGCTTGTTGTCGTATTTTTCCAGTTCGTTAGACTTTAATGCTGAAATTCTGTTGATTTCCCCATAAATAGATTTTTGAGCGTTAAGTATTTAAATCACTACAGGCACGGTTTTCAACTCTTTCTATATTATGGAAACTTACTCGTACCTAAAAAAGCGGCGGGACTTTGGAAAGCAGCCCATGTTCTGCGAACAAGGGCCAGAGTTGGTAGACTCCATCATGCCCTTAGTCCAAGAACAAAAACATTTCATTCTTCGTAACCCAGTGCACCAATTAACCCAAAACACCCCGATCTACTCGCAGCATGAAGTTAACACAAAGCGGTAAGCCGGTCAACAGTGCGCTGCGCGCTGTTTTATAACAACACGGACGTTTTTGGAATTGTGATAAAATTTAGAAATAGTATCTTTTTAGGGTTCCGTACCAAAAAGGTAAAAAAGGAACCCTTATGGTCTCTTATGGTACTCTGTCCGTCTGTCCAACCAATCCGTCTGTCACAACGTTAAATATCTCAGGAACAACTTATGATATCAGTTTGAACTTTGGAACAACTGTTAATACATTTTTATTTTCTGTTTAAATGACGAATATGAGGGGGGTTAATCAAAGTCTAGTAAATAGATTAAGTGGGGTATCACATGAAAGGGCTTGAGTTGCACTTTCTAAAACCGTTTTTTATCATGAAAGGGCTTGAGTTGCACTTTCTAAAACCGTTTTTTATTTTTTTCTACAGTGGCTAAATTTTGATTTATTCAGGATAACGTAGAAAAAAATACCACCCCCCCCCCCCCCTTATCTCCGAAGTTTACAAAGTGAAAATTCTGAAATAATTACATATGATTAAGAGTAACATAAATAATACAGGTAAAATAAAACGATATCTCTATCTAGCTAATTTTTTTATTTCTCAAAAATAATTTCCTAATTAAATTTGTAATTTACTTACTTTTGTATGAAATTTTATATCATCAAATTCCTATCTAAAAATATCCCAGCTGTACAAAACTGGTAGCAAATTGGTGGTAACAAGTGGGAATAACCCTAAGGGGGTTAGTTGTGCTGGTAATTGTTATGCATGTAATATGCTGGTCGACGTGTAGGTACCAAAGGGCACGCAAGAAAGGACTTCTAAGACTTTCGACGGAGCCCCGCACAGCTCGTATTTCTAGGCAGTTTACCCTTCGGGCATCTGAAGCTACCAGCAATCAGCATCGTATAGTTAAGTAGCAGCCAAATATATCGTAACACGTTCTGTTTACACTTACAGTAATATGATGATGATCATCATGCATGTCATCATTAAAAAAATGGGTTGTTTATTTAAAAAAAATGTTGACGGTGTTTAGTTAGGGATGCATACGTCAGTGGGCCTTATTACGGGGCTTTTACTTCAGTTCAATTAAGTCTCGTACAAATATATCAATAAATTTAAAATTACAGTATTTACCTATAGTTGGATGTTAAACAGCTTAAACACCTTTTTTTTTATGAGCCTATTGTGTGTCCCACTGCTGGGCAAAGGCCTCTCCCCGTGATCTCCATGCGTCCCTACTAGATGCCTCTTCCGCCCAATTGCTGAGGAATACATCCAGGTCGTCCCGCCATCTCCGTCTAGGTCGGCCCCGTCTGCGTCGCCCGCCATGTGGCACCCACTTGTTAGCTATGCTAGCCCACCTATCTGGATGCATGCGACAGACGTGGCCAGTCCCACTTGAGCCTGGCAGTTTTTAGACTCACATCAGCTATGCGTGTTTTGGAGCGCAGTGTAGTGTTTCGGACCCGATCCGTCCTTTTGACACGTAGAATACTGCGCTCCATAAACCTTAAACACCTAATTTCACTAAAAGTACTGACAAAATTTGCGTTATTTTTTCAATTTGGGATGATATGTAAAGGTAAACACGACACAGCAAACTGTTTTTTTTTTCAAAGTGGCAGCGCTCTTGATTAAAGACTGAAATGCACGTTTGTTTGTGACCAATGCTCACGAGATTTGAAGTAGTTTGGAAAACCATAACTGCGAATTTTTAATCTTAGGAGCCTCCTTGGTGCACCTACCTTAAACGATAGAACAATACAAAATATGTGTCATAACACTCATAACAGTCATAACTCATAAGTCATAGCCACTCACCAACGAAAAATATACCTGCGTACCATTTGCTACACCCTAACCTATATGCTTGTTTGTTCTATGTTACTGTAGAGTTAAATTCACGACAACGGGTATAAACCATGCCGAGGGTGGCTGGCCCAAGGACGTAAATGTAGTCGATATCGAAGCTACACAACGCTACCGCCGCAAGATCGAGAAGGAGGATGAATATGTCAGTTGCATCAATGCCTGTTGTTCCGTGAGTCTTCGTATACATATATTTATTTTTTAACAAGATTTAGGTAATAGTAAATCGCATAGGAATCAATCACAAGTGCTTCCGAAAGGACTCTGAAAAGTCCTACCGGAAGGGTCAGCAGTCGCGAGTCCTACTGGCGGTACGAGGGTTGTGAAATTGATTGCTGCAAGGCAGTGTGCTGATCTCGAGCCGTGCGCAAGGGTAGAAATATCCTGTCGCCGTATATCGTGAGCACAAATATATTGTAACTTTATTACTTTGTCACTTGTACGAGTGAACATTATCAATTTAGATGAAAGGCAAATTTTTTTATGAATAGTTTTGCCCTTCAGTTAGCTTGACTTCGGGCGATCTATCATTAGTATAGGATAGCATTGCGTGTCTGTCTGACATTACCATCGCACGAACGCTTTAAATTATTGCATTTTGGCAATTTTAAAGGGTACACCAGGACGGCTAATGCTAGACCGCACGCGGTCTTGTGTTAAGTAGTCATGCTGGACAAAAGGTGATTGTTTGGCCTTATTTACACATATTAGTTTGGCTATAATTTCGCATGACTAACTTTCCTTTTTAAAAATTGTAATATATTGTTTAGGAAATGGACCACTACGTGTTTCAAAATAATGCTATCGATATGTACCAAATATACTACACGGATATGAGCTCGTTGCCGCCTGTGGAGAAGAACAGTATGCGCACTGTGAACGTGTACCGCGACCCGCTGCAAGGCCGCCCGGTCTCCTCTATCTGCTGGCAGCCCGATGGTGCAATGCGCTTTGCTGTAACTTACGTAGACATGAATTTCTACCGCAGAGCTACCGGTAGCATTTTCGGGTATTTATGGGACATGGAGACCCCTGCCGAGCCGTTTATGAATTTCATGCCACCATCCATATTATTAGATTTACAGTTTAATCCTAAGGACAGTACGATGTTGGCGGGTGGACTAGTTACTGGGCAGGTCGTGCTGTTTGACACCCGGCGGGGCAGCCAGGCGGTGTCGGTGTGCCCGCCGCACGTGGCGCACCGCGACATGGCGCGTAATGTGCTCTTCATCAACAGCAAGTCGGGGCTAGAATTCTTCTCGGGCGGACCGGATGGTGCATGTAAATGGTGGGATGCGCGTTATATGTCTGAACCCCTCGAAGAAATGATTATAGATATCGCTAAATACACGTTTGATGTCCCAAACATGGCAACCGCTCTCGGCATCAGCACGCTGGAGTACGAATACACAATCCCGTCGCGTTTCATGGTCGGCACAGACAACGGATTTGTCGTTACCGGTAATCGTAAAGGGAAAACTCAATTGGAAAAATTACCATACCAGGTAAGAATTGATTTTAAACGCATCTACGTGGCGTGTGAGGCCGCGGACTGGGCTACACCCCACCGGTCACCCGTTACGAAACTATATAGACCTCTACCTACGCTTAATTACTAACGCATCGCTGTATCAAGGTATAATTGTGGGTGAGCGTTGAGGTGAGCTTAAAACAAGTTACAGAACAGCGACGAGCGGCTGCCCATACATCGAAGTCGCTCGAATGTATTAACTGCCGCTCGTCGCCCGCTGCCCGCTGGAGTCCAGTCCGCGGGCTTACGTATTTCCTCGATGCCCCCCTTCCAGATGAGATTCTCTGAACGTGATGTTAAGGAGAATTTTAATGCCTCTTTGATTTCTACAAGAGTAGTAAGATAACTCACGTGGTCATGTCTTATGTCAATAACCTATTAAGATCTTACCCACCCGCGGTTAAAAAAAAAGGGTAATGGATTTAAACGATCGTTAAGAACTAATAGTTTGCTACCATGCACCCACAGGGCAAGATCCTTGACGGGATCCAAGAAAATTTTCGTATTCCAGGTCATATGTTTTTGCGTATTGCGAGTACAAATTGTATAAAACTCCTATATGGTGAACGTGAGATAGTGTCAAATTGGAAATCAAAACTTTAATTTTAGCGGTTATAGATATTATTGGATTTATGGAGATTTAATAAGCGATAAATCGTTGGATTATATGTACATCACTGGATTCACTGGGGCTCCATAAAGATTGGTCAAAACGGATTTTATGGTCACGAATAGGGTTATTAAAACAAGACACCGGCGGGTGCAGTGAACAAACTCACTGAAACCTCTGCTTTCCTGTCTTAAAATTTGCACTTCGGGGACCACAGGGATTATTGGTGTTCTGAAAAGTTTCACGACTTTTTTAGATTTGCATTTCCTTCGAAATCTATTTAATCTATGGACGTACGTAAAAGCTTATTACTTATATTGTACAGTCAGCAGCAGCACTTGCTAAGCGGTCCTAGTGCTCAAAATGATCTACACACGAACACTAATGTCAAGGGAATAAGGACGTCATTTCGAGCGTGTTTATTTTGCTTAGCTACTTCTGATGTTGACTGTATACCAAAGAGTTGGAAGTAGATGACTATGCTAAAAGCAGAAGCATTATTGTAGAAACCTGGTTAATCTCAGGAGAGTTACTTTAACTAATACTATGTTAATAAACGGTTACCTACAGTACCCAGCGAGCTCTGGATCCGTGCGCGCATTAGAGCGTAACCCGTACTTCTTGAAGAATTTCTTGACTGTGGGAGATTGGAGACTAAGTGTGTGGAGTGAGGACTGCCACGACTCGCCCGTGTTGACGACAGCTCCGATGCGCCATAAAATTACTTACGCGACCTGGAGTCCGACAAGGTATACGAACGCCACGGGTAAAATAGGTTATATTCTATACTATATACATATACCAATCGCATTCCTACAGACCTTTACACTCGTAGATATTATTCGACCCATAGGTTTGAGAATGGCTTAGGCTTTTTACCGGCCATCAATGATATAGTGGAGGAAGTTATGCTTCGCCCCCATACATTTACCTTCCCAGTTTTATTTATTAAAATATTAAGCTTCATCATATATGTTTGTTGAGCAATTCTAAGCATTTCTAGTCCGGGAGGCAACAAGAAATGTGCAGGGAGGCCGAGGTACAGAGATGGCCGCCACCCGTCATCTTTTAAAAAGATCTATTCTCGTCCTGGCCCCGTAGCATGAAGGCCTAATCACGCGATAAGTGACATGATAAGCGCGTCGTCTCATTCTATCGAACGGTGTCAGCCAGGGACGGCAGCTCTATCCTATCACTTATCGCGTGATAAGGCCATCCATGCTACGGGGCCTGGTGGCTACTAGGGCAAGTCAAGAGAGCTAATAACTTTTGTATAGTGACAAAAACTATCATACAAAAAATACTATTTTTGTATGAATATTTTTGTAAGTAAGTATGATATTTTTTTTCAAAGCAATTTTTTTTGTATTTGTTCTCAAAGCAAAAATCTCCAACCAAATTTTCACCTTTTTACGTTTTTCTTGTATAATTACTATGAAAATGAAAAAAACTAATATCAGCAATGAGTTCTACGTCTTCGGTTTATACGAAAATGATATCAAACTTGCCCTAGTATGAGTAGCTACCTGGCCCCGTAGCATGGATGGTATCACGCGACAAGTGACAGGATAGAGCATCCGTCCCTGGCTGACACCGTTCGATAGAACGAGACGACGCGCTTATCCTATCATATCAATATATCGCGTGCTACGGGGCCAGGACGAGAATAGTTTTTTTTTAAAGATGACGGGTGGCGGTCATCTTCGTACCCCGGCCTCCCCGACCCGACTAGCCGCACATTTATTATTGCGTCCCGGACCAGTGCCAGATTATTTTTTAGATGATGACGGAAAAAAGTTGCAGACTTTTCAGCTGAGTCAATTATTTTTGAAAAATATAAATTGTTTCTTCACTTACGTTTTGGGTTTAGGACGCCAAATAAGACACTTTTGCTTAATACGACTCATATTACAAAAAAATATCTTTAAAATCCGTGGTAAACTGACACTGGCAATGATATTGACAGCTGCAGCAGCTATATTTGTCATTTCGAGGTTCAGATATTTAAAATATTTTTTGTAATATGAGACGGATCAAGGAATGTGTCTCATTCGCCGTCGTAAACCAAAAACGTAAGTGAGGAAACTTTTTATATTTTTCAAAAATAATTTATGCAGCTGAAAAGTCAGGGACTCTTTTCTGGTGCTAAGGAAGGTTATTACTATCACCAAAAAAACATACAGCCACTTCTAAAATTTTCATCCATTCCCCATTACTCAAGGAACATATGTGATAAGCTGATAAGCTCAAAGCTTTGCCAGGCCCCTAAGAACTAGCGTGTCTTCATACGAGCTTTATATACTGTTACAACCGTATTTGAACGCCTTGTAATACATGTATTTACGAAAGTCGGAGATGTTCTTTTAAACCAGAAATAAAAATGTGGGTTACGGTTATCCCATCGCCTTACTAAGTAATTAACTGTCATACTCGATTTTGTCTTATTATATTCTTGATCAGGCGAAGGGATATTTAAAAAAACAAAAAAAAACTACGAAACATGAATTCGCTCTATATTGAACTCAAAAACAGTTTTATTTATCTTACGTAAGTTTTTATGACATGACAAGACAATTTATAATAGCCCCCGCACAGTTAAACTCTAATAAGGCCATGGGATAATGTCAACCCCCATCCTAATTCTGGTCAAACACAATAATGCATGAATATTTAGCAATGTTTACGATTACATTACCTTTCAACACTCAAAATCTACAAAATATCAAAAAATTGTTCGACCTATGTACTTCGGTTTCATAGAAATTAAGGAAAGTGTTCGAATTTCGCCGTAGTTTACTGAAATTAGAGTTTAAGTGAATTTAAACGGCTGCCAAAGATATATTACGCGTTTTAGAAGCGTGTTGTGAATGAAGATCATAAAATACTATTTCCAGGGATTGACAATAGTATTTTTCAAAATCGTGTTATAATAGAGAGCTTTTTAGTCGAGTACCGTGTTTAGGCCACGAAGCTTGCTGAGTGGCCTAAGTAAGGTACGAGATTAAAAAGCTTGATTATAACACTATTGTGAACAATACTTTTTGTACGAGTTCATTAAAATTAATTTTCTACGAGTCAACTGAACTAATTAAACAAACTCGATACTGTTGAAACGAAGTGCAGCTCATCGCTCGTACGCTTGTTGATATCTTAAAAGACATGAACGAGCGTACGACATCAACGAGTAAACTCAATAATCAAAGCGATTCTATTGGTCCAATTCATTACAGTTCGGTAAAGCAGCCACGTGATTGGTCGAATTTATTTTAGTTCTATTTTCAATTTTGATTGTTTCGACAGTAACATGGACTACAACTATGAAAAGAGTGACGTTGCAGTGTTCTCTATGAAATCTTAAATACACAGATTTTAATCGACGAGTACAAAAAATATTTTATAGGAGATTTGGAGTTAAAACCTGACTACGGTAACCGATATAAGATGTAGGAGGAATATATCCCTTCGCCTGGTAAAGGGTTAATACATTTGGGTTTGGGTAAACTGCATAACTGCCTCCAATAATAGTAGGTAATGTATGTAAATAGATGTATACTTAGGTCCGGGTGCCAAAGAAAACCGATCTATCTATGAATGCTAGAAAATTCAAATCCTGAAATTCCGCATAGCGCGTGCTCTTTACAGTGGCCCGTAGCTAGGAAGACGCTAAGAAGTCATTCCTGACACATGTCTCTAGTGATGTGACACGTTCGAATATTGTGTCGATGAAAGACGTGTCAAGCGTGAGGTGGCTCAGACCCTTCTCAGACCTAACTACATAAAAATATTGTGTATTGTTTCAACACCAACCAACCAACCACCAAACAACCCCTTTATTGCTGTAGTACCATTGGATAGTACCATCAATGGAACTAGTGACACACTTGTATATCGCTTGTGCCATCGATGGTACTAGAGACCACAGTTCTTAGTACCATTGTCCGATAAAATTAACAGTAGGTACTAGTGACACACTGTTGTTTTCAAGTACCTTTGGGGAAAAAACTTCCTGGTCATAAGTTTTATAATTCCGATACCTCCAAATGCAGTTATTATTTTTGTACTTGGTGTGAAAATAAAACTCATACCCATTGTACAACAATACTTTTCCGCGTCCTCGCACTATAACACTTACCTGCAACAGAATCATTCATTATTTTACCGGTTTAATACATTTTATTTACGCACAATTTCTTCCAGTAATACCTACCTATCTGGAAGTTGACACTTTTCAATGTCAATGAAAGTGGATTGCTTATAATTATCATAGCATAGACTATGATAATATCTAAAACAATGAAGTGGCCAGTTTTTTTCCTAATGGTACTTGAAAACAACAATGTGTACCTACTGTTATTATTATCGGACAATGGTACTAAAAACTGTGTCTCTAGTACCATCGATGGAACTAGCGATATACAAGTGTGTCACCAGTTCCATTGATGGTACTATCCAATGGTACTACAGCAATAAAGGGCAAACAACCAACAGCAATCGCTGGATATGAGAAGTTGTTGTTACATACTCAATATAGTGTTGGTGATATTGTTGTCTCTCACTATTCTGCAACAAAAAAGTATATAGGTAGCAATGATTTCCTGTTGTCGAAATTGTCAATATCAAGACGATTGATGGTTGTGCTAGACTATAGTAAATATTATAAATAAATGAAGGTCAATATTATATATAATTACTTTAACAATTAATACATTTTATTTTTATGAACAAACGTGTATATAATTTTAGTATTGTTATCGGCAGATGTTCTTTGCTGATATGTACGGGCGCGAACGGTGTGGTGTCAGCGTGGGACCTGCTGCGCTGCCAGCACAAACCCATCAACACGATGTATCTGTGCGAGGAGCCGTTAGTCACAGTCGGCATTCAGGAGCATGTACGTTTCAAACTGGATTTATGTCATATTTTGTTTACTAATAGCTTTAGACTTTAAGAAGTCCCAAAAACACTATTTTACTAGCGGATGAATAAGTTTTTAACCGACTTCAAAAAAAAGGAGGATCTCCATTCGGAAGTTTTTTTTTTTTTATGTTTGTTACCTCAGAACTCCGTCATTTATGAACCTATTCGTACAATTCTTTTTATAATTGAAAGTATATGCTTCAAGATGGTCCCATTGTTTCCAAAACCCCAGTTGGATGATGGGAACCATGAGGAATTGAGTGAACTCCTCAAATATATTAGGCACGCGTGTAGTAATTTCGGTATTTTCTATTATAACTCGTGTATTTACACCCGGAAATCATAAATTTGGTGATGGTGGAAGTGATGATGAAGACCACAGATGGCTTGTGGAATTTCTCAATGATATACCTACTTCAAACTATAAAAGTAAGTCGCAGATTCTGATATGATTGCGTTGAAATAGCAAACAATGAAGTGCCAAGGGTAATTCTGAGATCCTTGAGGAATCGACGGAAGTCCTCAAATATTATCGGCACACATACAGTTATTTGGTTTTTTTCTCTAATAATCAACGCATTTGCTCTCGGAAATCAGTTAATGTGGTAAATTGCAAAAGAAATGTGGTAATGTTCATGTGGCTTGGCGGAGTACTGAATTAAAGTCGGTTAAAACTGTGTTTTTAAAGTAAATTATTAACATAGTCAGTTACTTTCTAAAATAGAAAAGATTATACATATTTCAGTTATACCATCGACAACTAATAGCTAAATAACCAATCAAATACTTAGTGTAAGTTAACATACAAAGCTACGAGTACATACATAAACATGAATTTATGATTGTTGACAGGGTTCGTTCGTCGCTGTCGGTTCTCAAAAAGGCTCCATTATAATGGTGGAGCTGTCTCATTCTATGACGGTGTCGGACAAGAATGACAAGAATCTCATGTTGGCGGTAAAATATATGTTTAGTAGACGGTCTCTACAAACCAGCATCGCACCTTGGCATGGACAAGTCTATTTAGAAGCTTAAAGGGTTCCTTTAGAACTCTATTTGTATCTTAGATGTTGAGTATTAAACGTTGCTACACCTGCTAGTAGTCTGGGGTTTTTATAGTGTATGTTACATATTCTTAAAGAAGATAATCGTCAGTAAATACAGCAAGCAAAGTATGTAGGTACCATCACGAATCGGGATTGTTGATCCACTTACCCATGTTTCTAATTTGGCCGTGTAATGCAAATCGAATAGCTGTCAGCCAGTCGGTGACATCGGTTATTGAATACACGGCTAAATTACGAGTAATGGCAAGTGGGTCATCAATCCCGGTTCCTGACTGTACATACAAAAATACCAAAAGGAAGGCTTCTCTCGACTGTAGTTGTGTACTTACAGTTTAAAAAACCGAATATTGTAAATTTCTTGGCATTGACAATTATTTATGCTTATTAACCAACTTAAAAAAAAAAGGAGGAGGTTCTCAATTCGAATGTATTTTTTTTTAAATTGTGTTTGGATTTACTTGACATGTACGTATTTCTTAAATACACATTTGATCTTTATCACGATAAATAAATTGTAAGTGGACAGGATTAATCAAAAATGTTTGCAAACCGTATGCTATATTTCAAATATGGGATGTCTATTCGAGAATCTCACTACTAGTTACTACATGCAAGAGGGGCCTTAATTAAGTTTTTACCGATATATCTAACTACTTTGCTGGTCACGATTTTTTGTAGAAAATACGCAATGCCTGATAAACGTTTCGAAGTCGGCAGCAAAAGTAGCTAAGCAGACATGTTGACAATAGTCTACAAAAGCTCATAAAGCAATACAGTAGTTACTGCACTGCTTCAACTCTAGTTTTTACGGTCCCTAATAAAATAACTCGTTGGTTACAGTCGACTTACACATAATGTTTCAATACTTATACCTATGTTTAGATACTTGAACGTGAAGGAAAGCGTGAAAAAATCCTTGAAGCCCGGCTCCGTGAGATCCGTTTGAAGCTGCGTCAGGCGGAGGAAGGAAGCCCCCGGCACAGCATCGGGGCCGACGACCCCTCGGTAGGGGACCGCGACTTAAGCGAAGCCACTCAGGACTACAATGCAACTGTCAAAAGAGAACTCGCGGCCATGTAGACTAAGAGTCTCCACCCACGTGCACACTGCTTGACGCGGAGGCCAGATATCGATGTTATCCTTCAAGAAGATGGAAATGTGAAGAGCTGAAAATTACGTGATAGATTTGCCTAAGGTATCTTATCTATGGACCTTCGGCCGATTCGAACAAACAGGAATGAGGACTTAATATGAGGTTAAATGACAAAGTTGTATACACTAATATCGGAATTAACATTCCTACTCCACTCCACTTAGTCGGTCAAAGCTCGATTCACAGTTCGGTATTTATACGTACACCATTTATTCCTTGAGATTTATCGCTCTAGTCAGCTACCCGAAGTGTTCCATAAACGAGGAACAATCGGTTTTCTGTTTACAATTACATTATATATTAAATACATGAAAGTGGTCATATTATACATTAAATAAAGGGTTGTTATGTTAATTTTTGTGTAAACTTCCCGTCTTATTTGTTATTCGCCTCTATGCTAAACCTTCCGCTTTATTCGGCATTGCAACATTACCCGTCAACGTTAATATCGCAACAAGTGGGTAATATAATAAGGCCAAAAATTCATAAAACCAAACGGATAGTAATAAAAACCACAAGAAGCCATTTCACCTTTGTTTTCGGGGTGGAAAAGTTTGCATTAAGAGAGAGAGAGAGAGAGAGAGAGAGTAAAAAGGTTTTATTGGTTGTCAAAAAACTTTAATTAATAATTTAAAACTTCTGCCAAACCACAGTGCGGTTTGTTGGCAGACGATACTCCAATTATTATTATTATTACATAACAGAACTAAAATAATATACAGTCGTGGCCAGATAATTAAGAACACGATTTTTTTCCCATATAGTTGCATACAAATATGATTTTTTTAATTTGATGATAATTTAAAATGTGTTTGATTAAATTTGTTTCTGAGTATACGGATGTAGCCGTGTTTAAACAGTATTTAATATAGTGCAGTAAAATTTAGACTTTTTAAAATACAGACGATCAAAATCGTTCCTAATTACATTCAATACATTGTTCCTAATTACAGTATGAACTTGTAAAAACTGGCCATTTGACCATCCGTATTTTTTTAAGCACAACTTGTACAGAACTTTTATATGAACTAAATTAAATCTTATTTATACACAGATACCTCCATATACTCAGAAATAAAATTTCATACACTTAGCTCATTTAAGACTGACAAAATTGTATGAAATAGTTGTTTTTTTTTTTGCATAACACAAAGTTGGCCCCATAGTAAAAGTTGCTCAGAATCATGGATAGATTCACATTTTGCTATTTCGGTTCACGACTTAGGATTCACCCTGTAAATTATCATCAATTTGAAAAGTCATATTTGTATGCAACTGTATCGGGAAAAAATCATGTTCTTAATTATCTGGCCATGACTGTATATATCCAAGCCTTGGCCTAAGTCATTGTAAATTTTCGGAACTAGATATTTTTTCTACATCTTTGGCCGTAATCGTTTTTAAAGCCATAGGTAACAATAGCCTATTAGCATCTCTGTTTCTGGTTAATCTTTGTTTGCAAACTATCTCTTGCTTACTTGGTATCTAGAAAGTCATTCAGGTCAAGAGTAGGTACACATTTAATTTTTGGGTTCTAAAAACGTACAAATATTGCTATTTCCAAACTGACAGTTTATAAAATACTTACTTAGTTTATATAATCTAATATATTTCCTTTCTTTAGGCAAGTCTATTATATACGCGTTAATACTAGAATTTTTCCTACGTGTTCTCTTGACCCTACATGCGGGTAAAATTACGCAAACCGTTGGGTAAAAGTATGCGTGCTGGATAACCTTACAGTCTTAGGGCCGGTTTTTCAATCACCAGATAAATGTATCTGTCAGATAAAATTATCACTATCCCTTTCCCCAGACATATAAAAGAAAAGGACAGCCTAACATTTATCTGACAGATATGTTTTATCTGGGGGTTGAAAAATCGGCCCTTACACATTCAAAATTACATGAAAGGGTACAACACATTTTGCTATATTCTCCTTCTTCTTCTTACTGTGCCATGTCCTCATCGGACGTGTTTACCCTTATGTATCTTACCCATTAGCTGAACTAATTATTTAAAATAATGATTTATAGATCATTTCTAGATTTAATTATAGGTTCAAAATTATATTTTACACATATGATCTCTAAAATAGCGAAATATTATAAATGCTATACAAGGCATTTAGCCTTGTATGTTGTCCAGGTGATTGAAAACCTTGTCGACTTAAACTGCCTCATTTACATATTACATAGTTTAATTAGGTAAAACTCATTATTCAATTGTTTAAATATCGTGTAATTACATAAACTTGTAGGCGTGTGGTAAAGTGATGGTGACAACAATATAAATTATTATTCCTATACATAATATGAATCTACCAACTGGGTAGTTACTTCCCGGAACTTAATAGTCTCAACAGATATTTAAGTAACCTGGAGACTGTCAATGTTTTTATGTTTTCCTCAAACCATTCATTACAAATCTCATTACTAAGTTAATAACAGACTGCACAAATAATATTAAGTTTTAAAACAATTCATGTCATAAAAACTACTAAATACTTGACTTATATTCCATTCCAATGTACTTATTTTATAAATAGCTGGCTGGCGGTGTCACCCTCATATAACAAAGAAGGCGAGCGGAGTCCATCCCAAAGGTCCGTTTTATTTATTTATTGGTAAAATAATTTGATATCTGTTGAGTACCTTCGGAGGTTTAGCGGGACCTTTTTTTTAAAGTTGGGGGAATGCTTTGACGCGTATTACTTATCGACGGGTGTGTGGGACTCCCGGACAGAAGGCCCAGACTACCTACTAAACCCCCAACGATTGTCCAACCCAAAGGTTCGCTTGAAGCATTCTACTTTGACCCTCGCGACTGGCCCGTTTGTGCGGGCACGACCAGGGAGAGCGCCCCGGGACAATTTTGGGGCGCTACAATCCCGTGGGCTTATTGCGGATAGGGTCCCCCGGACCCTACGCACGCCCCGCTCTCCGTCTGCGGATGTTAGGAGCGGAAGCCCGGAAGAGCGTTCTCCCACTCTCTCTCCGCAGCCTCCTTCTGTGCTATTACGGACTTGCAGAAGGAGGCCATAGCTTCACAGCCGAGCGCTCGTTCGCTTACTACATTTATTGCAAAATATCTAATTGCCGACATCCATGCTTATCAAAATATCTGATTCCCACAATACCAGTATTTTTATATATTATGTTCCTTTTTATATCAGTTTTATAAAATACCATATTCTCAATACACCATGTTCCCTATTAAACGTTATACCCAAAACATCAAATTATTTCGCAATCACAAGAGTCTCAAAACACTGAAATGGGTAGTACCATCGAGGTTGTACTTCAATAGTTTCGAGAGTAGAATTATTCTCTCTAGGAGCATCTCTCCAGCAACCCCAATCTTAAAAAGAAGCAATTTCTCGTAGAATCTTAGTTTTTTGGGTCAAATAAGGCAAAAAAATTGTAAAACGTACCATGTCTACAATATCAGTTGATACCTATTAAAAACTGTTTTTTGTACTCTACGATTAAAATATGTGTATTAAGATTTCATAGAGAATACTGCAACGTCAATCTTTTCATCGTTGAATAGTCTGTTACTTCCGAAACAACCGACATTGACGTAAATTAAACATAACAAGCAACGTACCTTTATTAGTAAAGGGACAAAAATACAAACAATTCATCTGTTCCGTCCCGTATGGAGTAAATCTCTTTCAGAACAATATTGGCATCATTCACACTACGCGGGATATTTTTCCGAAGTAGAATTTAGTTGAAACAATTGTTATACGGTTTATACCTACACTTACTTAGAGGCATCTTAGAGGTAACGTTAATAAATGTTGTCCTATTTATGGTCGATATTCATACTCGAGTTTCGTAGGCCCATTTCGCATAAAGAAACGTTCGATCACCACTAATTATAGCTATATGTGAACGAAATACCTACTCAATTAAATGTCGTTGAGTTGGGCGCTAATTTTGTCTAAGAGTTGAGCAACGAGCGGCCGCAAGACAAATCGTATGCGCCGATCGATAAGATGTTGAGTTAGAAACGCGCAGTCCCTCGGTCGTGCCTTGTGTTCATGTTTTGGAACGACACACAGAAAGTACACAAGGCTACAATACTTTAGGGTAAATCACCCTACAGTAGGCAGGTCTTGCGAATAACATCTACTATTAGAATCGTTTATCATGCCGTTATTTCAATACATTTATATATAATATATATAAATAAATAAATAAATATTACGGGACAATCTTACACAAATCAACCTAGGCCCACGGTAAGCTCAATAAGGCTTGTGTTGTGGGTACTAGGCGACGATATATATAATAGATAAATACATATAGATACTTATATACATACATAACATCCATAACTCAGGAGCAAATATTCGTGATAAACACACAAATAAATGCCCAGACCGGGATTCGAACCCGGGACCTCCAGCTTCGTAGGCAGAGTCACTACCAACTGGACTACGGAGGCCGTATATAGGTATAATAAATTAGATAAAAAAAAGGTTATGAGGAATTAATTCCCATAAAGCTGGAAATCGTTTTAATACCTTCATTTGGTCCTAAATGCATGTAATCCGAGTTTGCACCATCTCAGGAGGTGTGCATAACTTTTGTAGTAGCCCAATAACCGCGAAATTTTTGCTCTTTTTTCAGCTTTTTGCATGTGCACTAAAACAGTAGGTACGACGGACGGAAAATGTATCCTACATTTTTATTCTATGGGTTTGTCAGCAGGTATATTTTTTTCAAAGATATGTCGGTCTTGAAAAGTCGCAAAATGGAAGTTTGCACCTAAACGACAAAATTTTCCCAGTTTCTAACCTTTGAACCGAAAGTAGAAGACTGAAGTTTAGATATTCATTCGACGCAGAATTTGACCCTCTTTAATATTGAATAGCATACATTTTCTGTCCAGGTACCGTTTTTATGCTACATGAAAAAAGAGCAAAAATGCATGCACACCTCCTGGGATTGGGCAAACTCAGATTACACGTATTTAGGACCAAATGAAGGTATTAAAACGATTTCCAGCTTTATGGGAATTAATTCTTCGAAAAATTCTAATTTGATTGGCGTATGACTCGATTATTTTAAATTGAGAGTTATTTAATTACTTTTTATAAATCTGACATTGGAATTGGAATCTTGGATGGTAGATTTGCTTTTTAATGGACTACTTTATTACTTAGATGCAATAGGGGTGTAGACACTAAATAAAATAATCATAAATGTTGCATTTTCTCGAAAAAGTAGTCAAATGGAGAAAAAAGCAACGCAAGAGTGTAGTTCCTGAGATATTTAACGTTGTGACAGACGGGCAGACGGACAGAGTCGGCATAAGGGTTCCTTTTTAGGGTTCCGTAGCCAAATGGCAAAAAACGGAACGGTTATAGATTCGTCATGTCTGTCTGTCTGTTTGTCTGTCCGTCCGTATGTCACAGCCACTTTTTTCCGAAACTATAAGAGCTATACTGTTGAAACTTGGTAAGTAGATGTATTCTGTAAACCGCATTAAGATTTTCACACAAAAATAAAAAAAAAACAATATATTTTGGGGTTCCCCATACTAAGAACTGAAACTTAAAAAAATTTTTTCATCATACCTATACGTGTGTTGTATCTATGGATAGGTCTTCAAAAATGATACTGAGGTTTCTAACATCATTTTTTTCTAAACTGAATAGTTTGCGCGACAGACACTTACAAAGTGGTAAAATGTGCCCCCCCCCCCCCGTAACTTCTAAAATAAGAGAATGATAAATTTGAAAAAAATATATGATGTACATTACCATGCAAACTTTCCACGAAAATTGGTTTGAACGAGATCTAGTATGTTGTTTTTTTTTTTAATACGTTCTAAATCGTAAAAAGCAATTTATTTAACGGAACCCTTCATGTGCGAGTCCGACTCGCACTTGGCCGCTTTTTTTACCTTTTTGGTACAGAACCCTAAGAAAGAAAGGGCTTTCCAAGATAGTGAGGTGAAAAAATATAATAAAGACCCAACTCTGTTTAATTTTTCTATCGAGTAAATTTTAAGAAATCGTGTTGTGGCTTCTGACAAACAACAAGATATACCTACTCAAGACAAATAGGTACTTACATCCGAAAATGCGACCACGTACCGGAAGGCGCGGCGTAGGTAGGCCCCCCCCCCACAAGGTGGACTGATGACCTGGTAAAGGTCGCGGGAGTCCGCTGGATGCGGGTGCCGCAGGACCGGCCATTGTGGCACTGTTTGGGGGAGGCCTATGTCCAGCAGTGGACGTCTTTCGGCTGATATGATGATGATGATGATGATCCGAAAATGAATTAATTTTGTTTCCTATTAGTTCAGGCGTTTTCCAATACCTGCCCTTAATACTTAATAAATCTGACACTCGCACTTCTGTTAAGTAAAATTAAAAACCCAATTACTTGTACTTTATACCCATATGGACAGTATCACATTATGTTAAATTCGTGCTAACTCTACGAGTAGCCATTAGCTATTTTAGGTGTAAAGCGACCTCAATACGTGGTTTACATCTTGTCACAACTAGCTACAAGGCTGTAGAAGTGTGGTAACGCTAACGAGGTACTAATTGCAATATGAGATAATATACTTAAGTTTTTTTATCATTGGAACGCCAACACTAGTTATGGGGCTGTCGTGACTGCAACGACATCAACGTCGCGACGCGACACGAGAAACCTAGATTCACTCTAGCACGGCTACCACAGGGTTGTTATTCGGAACGCGCTAATGCGGCTCACCTCACCCGTCACGCCTAACGAGACTAGACCTCTACCTACGCTTTGTTACTACGCATCGCGGCGTCAAGATATATTTGTGGATGAACGGTGAGATGAGGTTAAAACAAGTTACAGAATAGCGGGGCCGGACGGCCGCGAGCTGTGTCGTGTCAGCGAGATATAGGCACTATCAGTCTCTTTCTAATTAGAGTGCTTAGAAACAAACGGATAGTCTATGACGCCGCGACACCGCTCGCGGGCCGTGTTGTGATAGTCGTGCTGGGGCATAATTACTAGCTCAGAATAGATTCGTCCCCATTTCTAATTTATCCATTTTGCCATATCGTCCACATTCCCAATATGTCATCTTCCTACTTTGTGTAGACTTCTCCCCTTCCATATTATGCGAATGTTGACGAATTTGGATAGTCGAGTATATATAGGATTGTGGATTTGTGGAGAGTAGGTATAATTAAATTTAAAAATCCTTTATCTTATCATACTTCCTTCCGCTGCACCCCGGTGCACATTCCCAATTTGTCATTTTCCTACTTTGTGTAATTCCTCCCCTTCCATATTATGCGAATGTTGACGAATTTGGATAGTAGAGTATATATAGGGTTGTGGATTTGTGGAGAGTAGGTATAATTCAATTTAAAAAGCCTTTATCTTATCATACTTCCTTCCGCTGCACCGGGGTGCAGCGACGTGAATTAAATTAAAATGATATAACGGCATTAATCGTAGATTGTATAACTAGGGTCTTAAATAGGTAAAATCACAGTGAGGGAAAATTGTTCGAGGGGTAAAGATCAGAGTTAACTATACTTACACTCTAATTTTCACTTTGATTGTGAGAAAATACAATAAATAATAAATAACCGAAAAATAATAAACGAAAAAAGCTTGCCCTGATATTTAGCTTAATAAATATCGCCAGGTAATTCGGGGTAAGCCCCCCCCCCCCCCCCCCACCCAAAATTTACATCAGACAATTTGATGGCTCCCCTTCTTAAATCCATCTTTGAGTCGCAAGGACCAAATCAGCAAAAGGAAATATCTTAATAACAAATCGCCGTATAATGAAGCCAACACCAGCAACTATGACTGTTATGGATGAGTATGAATTTCCCGCTCTATCTTTCTCGTCTCATCGGTGGGAAACCTCTATCTCTATCTATTGCATACCGTTGGTCGGAATACTCGGAAGTAAGTAGATATTATCGCTCGCTGTAGGAAGCATCGACGGCCTGTCAGCTCAGACTGACGCTGACAGTCAGTGCCATAAGTGCGTAGGTACCTTTATATAGCAATTTCCAGTGACCGTCAGTGACGTCAGTGTGGACCGTCGGAAGTAGTCGGAACGGAACCAAAATATATTAGATTCCAAAATTAGCTTTCGTTGAGCTACGGTAACATCATCAGTCATCACTAAGTATACGTAATAATTTGAAAAAGTCTTCTTGATTTGTTAACAGTTTAATCAAACCCGCGGAATCTTGCAATCGAGTCGTGATATTTCTGCAGTTGTCTTCAACAATTGTTTAAACTATTCGTCGTTGTTTCGTAAGATGAAGGCACGTCCTGCTGTTACGGTCACTACGTGTTTTACGGTCCTGTCTATTATTTTTACATTTTGCAGCACTGACTATTTCGTAATAGACGAGACCTTGGCGGAGAACTCTTTGAAATCAGACTGTACTAGCCGGTGAGTGGGTCCGGAGGCTGCGACAATAGCCGCGCCTGCGCGCGCGTCGCGCCCACCGTCGCGTGGCGGCGGTCTCGGTAGACACCTACTACCTATACCCGATGGGTGCCGATGGGCTAACCCTGGCTCAATGCAATATTATTTTATATTATTTCCGGCGGATTATTCGCAGCCGTTCCTTTGGGCAGTACCTTTGAGGGAACCATTGCAAATAAACCTATGAATTGCGAAGATGATTTTATCTAAAGTTACTTTCAAAGGAAGTAATGCGAATAATCCTTTCCAGCGGCTAACTAGCCAGACCTGCTCCCTATCATATCATCATAGATCGGTAATTCCACGAAGATACGCCCCACTCCCACATACGCTATAGATAAAACACAAACTGGGGTGATAATACGTAGAACGATCGATGATTTCCCATATAAATGCATTGTACAAAACAAATACAGCACAGGGAAACTTTAAATAAAATCGGTATTGAAATGTTAATATATTAAAGATACCAACGCGACATTACCATATTTATAATGCGAAGATCCTTAGCAAACTTGAATAACTAAACGGAATTTATTAGAATAATATTTACAAACAAAAACGTACTGTCCTTAGTGTCTCTAGATGCCTATCTATTACCGAATTCGATACACTGTCCTTGATAAAAATGACAAATGACGCGGCGTGCTCATTGTATTTCCGTACCAGTTAAGTATAAACATATACCTAGCGACCCGCCCCGGCTTCGCACGGGTTTTTATGTATACATGCATGTATTATACATATAAACCTTCCCCTTGAATCACTCTATCTATTTAAAACCGCATCAAAATCCGTTGCGTAGTTTTAAAGATCTAAGCATACATAGGGACAGACAGACAGCGGGAAGCGACTTTGTTTTATAGTATGATAGTGATAGTGATACGACACCATATCCTCATTGCACGTTTTTAAAGCATTCTTGTGACTTGTGTCATGGCAATTTGGAATGTTGGCATTGAAAATGTCCATGGTACTCGTACCCTAACCTACAAAAATGTCTCGTCAATTTCATTTCAATGTTTTGTTCTACGCCAGGGTAACCAGAGTCCCTCGGTAATGCGTGTGCAGACTAGAAAGAAGACGTCATCTAATTAAGCGATGCGAAGACCAACCTTGAAGTAAACATTACCAAGAACCGAGTGGTATGGATAATTTGCAAAGCATTCCATTAATAAATATAGCTGTCAACACAATCGTTAAAACGAGTATTTGATACTTGACTAACTGTACTGTACAGTGAGCTCCAAAAACTTTCCGACACCGACTCTATTGTCATTGCAAACAATTTGGTGTTACATAATTTTTTACAAGAAATTGTTCTAATGCAAGGCTTAGGTATTTTAGCAGCAAATAAGCTACCTACATCATAAAACATCCAAGCTTTATAAAGTATTTTTCCAGATTGTAGTGCTAATCTACACTAATATAATAAAGAGGAAAAATCTGTGAGATCTATTTCGCCTGTGTGTATTATTATTTCTGGATGGTTATAGGCTATATTTTATCCTGTGGGTTTGCCTTCGTTTTTTTGCAATTCGCGGGCGAAGCCAAAACAAACGTCATAAAATCTACTAATACAGAAATTACCATTAAAAAAGATGTACAGTCAAGGGTATTAATATACGTAGGTACATAAATAAGGACATAAATATCTGTACAGGATTCTACTGTCAATGTCATAAAGGCGTGCACAGATATTAATGACCTTATTTATGTACGTAGGTACATATATCAATACCCCTGACTGTAACAAAACACGTTTGTGTGTCACGATAATATTTAACATTTTTGTGATTTTTTTTAATCATTCTTAAAATTTATGTTTATAGCGTTCCGTACCAAAAAGGTTAAAAAGAGACCCTTAGGTATGCCTGCGACTCTGTTCGTGTGTCACAAGTCACAGCGATTAATATATCAGGGAACAAAAATGCAAAGCCTAGTTATTAGGCCAAGTGGGGTATCAGTATCACATGAAAGGGCTTGAGTTGCACATTCGGAAACGGTTTTATTTCAGTGGTAAAATTTGGTTTTGTGAAGGAAAATGTTGAAAAAATAATAGCTGAAAGGAGGGCAACAAATTTTGAAAAGGTCGGCAACGCACAAGTGGCCTCCCTGGAATTGAAGGCGTCCATAGACTATACGATAACCGCTTACTATCCGGCGGGCCATACGCTTGTTTGCCATCATAGATAACCTCCTATAGATAGAGCCTATGAACGATTTTGTTCGAATCTAAGGTCACCACAGTTAGAGGTAGGTGCGGGTTGCGGGGCGGTCGGTAACGGCGCTGCGATTGGCTGTTTCGAAAAGCGCGCGCTTTGATACAGCATGGCGTCAGAAGCGTAGTGATGGGACGCGTTGGCCGATTACGGTTTTTAGCGGTGCCGCGATTATTTGTTAGTATGGTATAGTATTGAACTATTTTAGATGGCGTAACGCAAGTACCTGTTACCATGGTTTAAAATTTTGAACTGCTGTCACTGTTATATTATTATCACATTTCGTTCATTGACTATTTTGATCGCCTCGTAATATAAAAAAGTATGTAAATCACAGTAGGCATTTTACAACATTTACTGCATTAAGTATCGTGTTTATGTCGGACTTATGCCTTCGTCCCGTTCGTATTTACATACTTACTAGGAAAGGACAAATGCTATGCTTATTCGACATTAAGAGCCAGTTCACGTGCTCACTAGCGCCACTGGTAAATAATCGAGATTATTTAAATTTAACGACATATATTTTCAAAAGTAGTGTTATCTTAGTACAGACAGGCGTATCAGTAATAAGATGGGATCATTATCAAATCCAAGCTTGGATTCATATTAAGGGGCCCAGCGGATCGTCAGATACCGATTTTGAACCAAATAAGACTGTATTTAAAGAATTTCAAGGTGGCGGCAACTTATTTACAATCCAACCTCGGATTCATATTAAGAGGCCCCGCGGACCCTCAGATATCGATTTTGAACTAAATCGGGCAGTATTTAAAGAATTTCAAGATGGCGGCTACTTTTTAAAAATCCAACCTTGGATTCTTATTAAAAAGCCTCTCGGAACCGAAAAACGAAAAAAAATGGCCGGCTTTTCTAAACTTATATATTTCTATTTAAAGATCTGAGTGAGTGAGAGAGTGTTTTTAAAATAACAACATACCTACTTACTTATGAAATGCTTGAAAATGAATCAAGTAATTATAAATTAATTAATATCTCTCCAAACATATTTTTGACAACCCTGACTCTTGAGCGGTTACGCTAAGCGGGTGCGTAAATTCGTATATGAATGAAGCTTGCCTACTGGTTGTAGTTCTTTATACTGTGATTGTACCTTTTACTGAGCTGTAAAATTTACTATGGTCCGCCACCGCAGGTCGCGCCAGTATTGGTGTGGCTTTATATAATTTTAAAGAAAACATCAGATCAAAGTATTATTTCATACGATTATATATAATATTGTAACTATGTAGCTACCTATTAATTTCTATTTCATTCTACATTATATTTATACTACATAGCAATAACTAACTTCGACACTAAATATTATTCTACAATACTCTAAATTACCCAATAAGTAAAATAAAACTACATACTACTAACATCTACTCTTAAACCAACAAAATACTTCCAGTACGTACTACAATAATATTCCGTTCACTAGCTCTGAAAGCTATAAAATAGAGCGAGATAGTATTTTACTACGTCTAGAGGGAGAGAGCTTTTAAAACGGTTGCAGTCTGCAACGCCGCCTTCTTGATGCAGTTTAAACCTTACATCGTATATATTATCTATGTTAGGAGATACTTTTTTAACAAAAGAATTTTGATAATGCAATGACAAGGATATAAATATAATCTTTAGTGAATTTTCGTGTTAAAATAGTACACGAAATCACGGATGAATTATTTCCTTAAATGAATCTGAATCGGTAAAATTCGAAAGCATCACTAGCCCATCACTAGAGTGTCACGTGATTTCGTCAGAAAGGAACAGTATATTGTCATTTCCATTGAATGAAAAGGGACATGCATACTTCACTACTTCTTATGGACCAGTGTAAAATGAACTCCGCGTGACCGAATGAAAATTACATTTATATGATAAATTTAACTTTCCTGTGAAATGTTATTCCGTCGTTTGTGTAATTAGACGTTCGGGTGTTCTTTCCACACCACTTAACACAGCACGAACTCATTTTTATAGCGCAAAATCTATTTTAATTTGTTGGTTGTTTGACGCTAGTGCAGATCGCGTACCTGGCCGATACTGACAACATGGCGCGGGGAAGCGGGGGGTTATGCTGGCTAAATCATGTACCCGTGGTGACCGCACGTCGCCCTATAGGCTCTATCTATAGGAGGTTATCTATGTTTGCCATCGACGTAATATACAATGTTTATATCGCTTCGTATTTGTCAAACTTGTATTTTTTTTTTGTTGTTTTAAAAATATTCGACAAAACAAAGAGGTCGGGGTGCTAGTGCTATGCTGCGTGAGTCAGGCGGGATTATTAGAACGGCCGCGCCGGCTCCGTCCAGGACGTAACATGTTAGATAACGAGTCGCGTAATGCATTGTGTCGTGCCCCTCATGCCACTAATCTAATTAAGTAATATTTAAGTAGGTATGAGAATTCAGAACGTGGCAATTTCGTGAAAAGGTTAAAAGTTTTGCGCTATTGAACTGCAAACATTTGAGCAGGTGGAGCTGACCTTTGTAGGTAGAAAGTTTTGAAATGTTATCTGTAGGTACTTATAAAAAAGCGCACACATAACAAATTATAAAATACGTAACGTAACTTAAGAAGTAGGCTTGTTCTTTAAATACATGTCGGAAAATGTCGACGAATGCTTCGACATTTAGACTAAAAATAACTAACGTGTGGCGTGAAGTTCCTGATAAAACTTATTGTTAGACCTTTACAAAATTAAAGACTTCTCAAATTAAATAAAGAAAACAACACCATCCTCCACGATTTTGTTAGAGCACCTATAGGTATTAAGTACTTAAGAATTAAATTGTAATCATAGTAGGTACACTAGGTACGGAATCTCTTAGTGTCGTAAAGCGTGATAATATTTAGCGTATGTGTGTGAATTAGCTGCTCCATTCCATACTAGGTAGTTTACAAGGCGATGTCATATATATAAGGAAGGACAGCCAACATAACAATAAATACTTAGGTAGGTACAGTAGACGTCAATGACATGTTTCTACTTATGCAGCAGCTTATTGCTATGTAATAAGAATAAGGTGCAAAAGTGTATATATATATATATATGTAATTGACGGTTAAAAACATCGCCCTACATGGCGTCTCATTCAATAACATAAAAAAATTGTTTCGTTTTGCTACGACAAAGATGCTTACGGGCTCCTATTGCGCCTTAATTGACAACTGCATGGCTATCGCAAGACAGCGCGCGAGCTCTCTCGATTTTTCTCGCACTATCCGTCGTTCTCTTTTTAGAAAACTTAGAAAGAGACGTACTCGTATAGTGCGAGAAAGATCGAGAGAGCTCACGCGCCGTCTTGTGATAGCCGTGCTAGGCGTCCGCGGGTCCCTCTGCGCGAACGGCAAACGTGGTATGGGCAGGGGAGGTTCACTCTGTGATCCCGTCGCGCCGCTACAAGTACATGCCGGCGGCCGCCAAATTGGCGGCCCATTAGTAGCTGCCACTCGTTGGGACGGGACGCTCGCACGGGTTGCAGCGCGTTGCATGCGATAGAAAGGGATGGCCACATTTATACATGTTTGGCGTACCTAAACAGGGAATTTGTTAAAAGAGAACCTTCTGTACATAGTACTATTACTTATTCTGTGGTATAGGCCCGTTTCGTGAAGCTACATGTTACAATTTTACAAGTCTAAGGTGCGCCCCAGTGTTGCGAGACTCGAGAGTTTAGATTTGTAAAATTCAGACTTCTAGCTTCTTGAAATGCGCCCTAGAGCAGCATACCTACATACGTACCATGCTGTAAAATCTCCGTGAATTCAGATGTATAGGTACCTATACCACGTATTACCTAACAATTAAGAGAGAGATTTTTTTGCGTGTTACAGTTGACGTCAAGTAGGTATCTATAATTTTTTTAACTAGAATGAGGTCCTAAAGTGTAAACATATTCTTTGAGGTCGCCGGGCCCGATTTTTGACTTTCGACCGCTCGAAAATTAAATAAAAGTAAATACAATTTTGTGTAAAAGTTGCAGGCACTAACTTTCTACCGATAGAATTGAATACGAGTGGTCAATATCACTCGCTTTTCAATTTTCTATCGCTATTTCAAAAGAGCATTTCGTAATTTTAGTCCGTTTTCGAGTGAAAGATTCGAGCGCTCGAAGGTCAAAAATCGGTCCCTACACAAATGGGTACAAAAAACCTACATATCATATACCATCCGTATGCATTATCAGCTGCATACAAATAGTTTTTTAGAGCATGTGGCTGAAATTCTCTTGCTATATGTAGGTATATAGGTATGTAGTGTATTTGTGTATCTGTAGGCTGTAGGTAAGAGAGGTTTTGAAATGATATAGCAATAGCTGGTACGCCATATAGACGGTACATACGTACAGTATAAAAGTAGGATTTGAGCGAAAAATCTTGTGTGAGGGCTGTAAGTCATGTAGGATCATTTCGCCGGTTGGCGGAGTGACCGCTAACTAAAGTAAGTGGTCGCTAACCGGCACATGAAATTAGGTGTCATGTGCCGGTTAGCGACCACTTAGCTGACTTGGTGAACTGAAAGAATATTTTCTCGTTTTTTTTGTAAATTCCTATTCCATAACTACAAACAATAAGGCATACGGCTGACTGTTTCAATAGGCTCTGTAGAGTTGATGTTATCTTCAATTGAAAAAACCATGTTCTTCAAGTGGTTGCTAACCGAAGGTGGTCGCTTGCGCGGGCCCGCGCCCGACCCGCGCACGCGACCGGTGTGTGGAGGCCTTAAATCTGACTTCTGATTACGACGAGTATAAGATGTTTGGTTTATAATATAGGGGAGCAATTGACGACAGCCGCATACAGAAGAAATTTCCGATAATGGGCGCCATGTCCAGATATACATATATCAATAAGCAATAAATATTCGCTTTCGGAATATCAGTGTTGCTGGAGTTTAGACTAGTCGCAATAAATATCACCAGGGCTGTTACTCGCTACGCGTTAATGCGGCTCGCCCCACCGGTCACCCGTTACGTTACGATACTAGACCTCTACCTACGCTTAATTACTACGCATCGCGGTGTCAAGGTATAATTGTGGGTGAGCGTTTAGGTGAGCTTAAAACAAGTTACAGAATAGGGGGGCTGACTCCTGACGAAATTAGACCTCTTCTTACGCTTAGTTACTACGAATCGCGGCATCAAGATATATTTGTGGATGAACGGTGAGGTGAGGTTGAAACCAGTTACAGAATAGCGGGGCTGTGGTGAGTAAAACTATGATGGCGCTTGCCGAGTTTGTCCTTCTCGGGATCAATGGGGTTCTTGTTATGACGATATAATAAATAGTAATGTGATCGAGTATTTCTTGAACTATCATGGTCAACATCCTCGATCGTGATAAAAGATCGATCTTCATATCATTTTCGTGGACTGGCGGCCACACTTGTCTAATTGCGGTTCAAATACCTATACGTGTGGACCGAATACACACTTGTCCAGCTAGGTATCAGCGAGATGTGTTGTTGTAAAAGCGCAGTGATTATTATTGCTAACTATATTGTAAAAAAAAAACCAGTATTACGCAGCTGGTTAGTTGTGAGTTGTCAGCGTGGCTGGGCGGGGCGGAGGCTGCGCGCGGCCGCGCGGAGCGGAACTCGCGCCGGAGGTCAGAGCGAGCGGTGTTTATGGCCCGTTTATCAAATGCGTCTGCGCAAGGTCCCCGGCTCTTAAAACTGGCCTGTTACACCGCGCCACCAATAGACTTCTGCATCTGCAACCTCCTTATAACTAACGCTTTAAGACCATTTTAGCCGGTTCGACAAGTATAACCGTGCAGCGGATTTAACTGCATATTACGAAGTAATAGCACACACAAACGTACCTCGCACGTACTTGCATATAACCAAACGATACGAGATCGAAAACTGTTTTCGGTGAGTATTGTTTCATTTGGATTATAGAGCTCCGCTTTCATTGCGGTAGACCATGAGCGAGTTTCTTTTATATACTTGGCTTCCGCCCGCCCGTTTCGAACCTTGAAGTCTAGGTCTACTCCTGGCCCCGTAGCATGGATGGCCTTATCACGCGATAAGTGACAAGATAGAGCATCCGTCCCTGGCTGACACCGTTCGATAGAACGAGACGACGCTGTTATCCTGTCACTTATCGCGTGATATCCATGCTACGGGGCCTGCCTGACTAAATATTATAATTCTTAGCGCATGTTTTTTTTAGGGTTCCGTACTCAAAGAGTAAAACGGGACCCTATTACTAAGACTTCGCTGTCCGTCCGTCCGTCCGTCTGTCTGTCACCTGGCTGTATCTCAAGAACCGTGATAGCTAGAGTTGAAATTTTCACAGATTATGTATGTCTGCTGCCGCTATAACAACAAATACTAAAAACAAAATAAAATATTTTTTTAAGGGGGGCTCCCATACAAAAAACGTGATTTTTTTGCCGTTTATATAGATAATCTGTCACCAGGCTGTCTCAAGAACCGTGATAGCTAGCGAGTAGAAATTTTCACAGATTATGTATTTCTGTTGCCGCTATAACAAATACTAAAAACAAAATAAAATATTTTTTTAAGGGGGGCTCCCATACAATAAACGTGATTTTTTTGCCGTTTTTATAGATAATGGTACGGAACCCTTCGTGCGCGAGTCCAACTCGCACTTGGCCGGTTTTTATTTCTGTAACGAGATGAGAACGATACTATTCTAATAAAATACCTAATCTAGAAAATTATTACCATGCCATGCACATTTTTTTCTTCTTGAGGTAGGTACAGTCGCCATCACATACATCGGAGCAAACAAGCACGTCACAAACATCGGAACACACCTCTATTTTCAATGCATTAGGGTGCATGTGCCGATATTTTTGAACACCTATAGTGTAGGTACCTATGTATGTGATGGCGACTGTACAGTGCTGCGTGCATTACCCCCTGGCCACGACTTTGGTCTTAAGCGACCTGCGACCAGCGTTTTATCTGTTCATTGCGCGTGATCCCAACTAACCACAGTGCGTTGCGCATCTCGACCGCGCAATGAACAGATAAAACACTGGTCGCAGGTCGCTTAAGACCAAAGTCCAAGACGTTACGCGTAGTCTAATATTGCGTAGAAACTTCAATGAAGGGTTAAATACCACGGTATAAATACCAAGTCAGGCATTCTTATTAATCTTTATTTGCTTACTAAATAAAATTTTGCAACTTGGGAATCACACAACTTTACTGCATTTACTAATTTTTGCACACCTAAAACTATGTAAGTGTGATTGGCAAGTCACAAAAATTTGTTTAGCAAGCAAATAAAGATTAATAAGAATGCCTGACTTGGCTCTACGAAATATCTCACCACTGTTTACTGTGGAAGAGTTCCGAGACTTGGCCTATTTTTTACATGGAATGTTTTTATGGGATCTCATATCTGTTAGTACTTAAGGGTTATATTACCAACCGCTAATAAAGTTTGTATAGTTTTCTAGTGCAACACTAACCGCATGCAAAACATCGTATAGTGCACTGTACCTACCTAAAGTAACTAATAACAATATTAGTTACTTTACAGGAAGGAACTGCTAAAGTCATTTTGTAATAATCGCATGTATTTGTATAAGATTACAAATTTACTTATGCAGTTTGCATATCTCTGAATCGTGACTGAAATTGCATTATTTTTAGGTTTTTTTATGAATGGATAGGCTAAAAACAAATTATGTTCAAAATTTGGAGCTTGTGGGTCTGCTAGACCTTAGAATTACGTTGATCATTATAAGTCAGTGAGTATGTCAGTGACAAAACTAAGGAACTGTGACGGGCAATAAATAGTTCTTAAACCAAAAGTTCAAATTGAATGTTATTGAGAATATATGTAAGCCATATTATGTCCTATATGGTACTAAAAATTCAGGGTTCTGGCTTTAGCCAGCACAAAATTACAGGATGTTGTAAATGGCCTGAATGGCTTCTTCGTTTTGCTCGACTTATTAGTGAGATATTGCCAAGCCCCCAGATTACCGAGCAGTAAAGTGTGGTTGATTCAACCCGCTCTTGATCTCCGTTATTATAATTATTTCATAACATGTTGAGAATAAAAGTATAATGTCCGCGTAAAACATTAGCGTTCTTGGTATAATTTTACACGTAAAAGGCGATAATATCGATATACCTATGCAATTACTCATAGCTCAATTTTATATTTAAAAGAGATTTAATGTTTAATGATAATTAAAGAAAGTCACATTGCTGGATATCTTGACCTAGTTACCACAAACCCCATCATGCTGTTATTTTTAATTACCCATTCCATTCTGCAATAGCTGGAAAATTAAAATATCCCATTATCAATTAACGATGTAATTAAGGCCTCCACACACCGGTCGCGCCCGCCACCTATGTGTGGAGGCCTATAAACCTTTACACAACTTATGTACGGACGTAATCTTGTGGACCTTTTTATCACAAACACTTTTTTTGAAAACAGGGCGACGTAATGTCTACCTTGTAACCTCGAGACGACGGGACCGAAGGTTACCGGTTATCAAAAAACAGAACATTATACTCGTACATGGGTCAGTATCGGGCCTAAACATTAAACAATACAATACCTGATAGACCGAGCATTATCGGCATTTTCAAAACGATTTTTTCGCGGAATTGAGATAATATAATATACTGTCTTAAACTTCTACGTTTTGTAAAAACCTCATAAAAATCATAAACGCCGGTTTCGAGAATCCATTTATAAGCAAATATTTATCTTTTAATAGTAAAGGATAGGATACACATGATTCTAGATCCTAGTGATCTACTTGTTGCTGATTGTACTACTCCGGAGAGCGGTCAATATGTAATAGATACACTAGATACCAACATGAAAATTCAAAATATTAATTATTTTACAAAGGGCCTGTTTACACATTGATTATTATTGCAGCAAATGTACGAACTCGCAAATCAAAGTGTAAACAGCCCAAAAGTCAAGTCGGCGGCTTTACCACTAATTAGTCATTATTTTGAATTGAATTCAGTACTTAAACCAGTTTATTACAAAAGTCAATCATGATGTATGAGTTAAGAACCTTGTAAGGAATAATTTTTACTTTCGATGCAAAAGCTGTTTGAAAGTGAACTGTTTTGTTTAGTGACGTTCATCGCGGTTGAGCGGGCGTGTTGAGGAATTGATACCATATACATACATACATATATTTAAAAATTTAATTCAATTATGTAACCATTATTACGTAGGTAATTAACATATCCATATTCCCATAGTACAAGAGCTATGCTTAGTTTGGGACTGGGTCGATTTGTGTAAGATTGTCCCCAATTTTTTTTTAATTTTTTTTTTACATACCTTATGTAAATAAAAAACCTAATTAGATTTTGGGATGCCTTTTTCTACTATCGAAAATTGCATACCTAACCTACCTACCTATCCAGCACCTTCTGCACTGCTATCACAAGACGGCCGCGACATACTCTCGAGCTCTCTCGCACTATCCGTCTCTTTCCAAGTGGTCTAATTAGAGAGAGACTGATAGTGCGAGAGAGCTCGAGAGTATGTCGCGGCCGTCTTGTGATACCCGTGCTGAGGATGCAACCTGGATTATAGGTAACACTTTAACGCGACGGAGAGAGAGAGGGGGAGAGATATGGTGAATATGCTCGAGGGGTACGAGTTTTAAGGACGTTATCGTTAGAATAAAGGTCTAAAGCTTTTAAAACATTAAACGACAACATAAACTTAATTTAAATAAGTAAAAGCGGCAAGCGCCTCCCTGATTTTCTGCTTAGGTACTATCAGACAGGCCATTCGCTGGTTTGTCACATTCAAAGCATTAAGAGGATTGTGAAGTGCTGATACGCGACGCGAGTAGGTATTTAAAAAAATGCTATCTGTTTCACACCGCTCTGCCTCCCGACCCGTATTGTGCGATGGAGAGAGAGTTGCAAGTCCTGGAGGCAATTGGGAATGGATGAAAATTTTAGAAGTGGCTGATTCTTTTTTTGGTGATAGGAGTAACCGTCCCTAGCACCAGAAAAAAATTGCAGACTTTTCAGCTGAGTCAATTTTTTTTTTTAATATGTATAAACAGTTTCCTCACTTACGTTTTGGGTTTAGGGCATATTAGGTTGCATTCCTATAAAAATATCAGGCATTTCTAAAATTTTCATCCATTCCGAATTGCTTACATTTCCTTGTTGAAATAGTGTTTCGGGTGATAACGTTAATACCCCCCTAAACCTTTATGAGATGAAACAATTTTGGTAATATTGGATTTAGTACACTTTCATCTATGTCTGTACGTTTTCCTTTTTTAGTAAATCAATTTTTAAGTCAAAAAAATATATTTTTAGATGCTAATAACGTTAAACGTAAGTAAGCAATATTTCTTAATAATCAAAACGTATAATAGACCTAGTTTATAATTATATCTACAACATATCCAAAGATTATAAAAATCGAACAATGTTTACGGGGTGAAAAACGTTATCGCTTTTTGTACGAATATTTACAAGTTCACAATCATCTTAAAAACGTTATCACTTTTTGTATGAATATTTACAGGTTCACAATCATCTTAAAAACGTTATCGCTTTTTGTATGAATATTTACAGGTTCACAATCATCTTAAAAACGTTCTCGCTTTTTGTATGAATATTTACAGGTTCACAATCATCTTAAAAACGTTATCACTTTTTGTATGAATATTTACAGGTTCACAATCATCTTAAAAACGTTATCGCTTTTTGTATGAATATTTACAGGTTCACAATCATCTTAAAAACGTTGTAGCTTTTTGTATGAATATTAACAGGTTCACAATCATCTTAAAAACGTTATCGCTTTTTGTATGAATATTTACAGGTTCACAATCATCTTAAAAAAACACCGACCGCAGCAGCAGTGTACACTACTACTAACACGTTATGGTGGAGTTGTTAATAAAATCGAACAGCCAAACTAGCAGTAGGTACCTATAACGGAATTATTAAGTAATAGGGTGTAATAGGTAAGTTAGCCAAGTATTACATTATATTAAAGAAATAAATAAATATTAGAGGACAATCTTAAACAGAACTACCTAACTAGCCATGTTGTACGGTTTGTATTCTGGCAGGTCGATCACGTAACGCATTGTACGAACGTCGGGTAGGTCTAAATGTCACTTTTTAAATGGAAAATTGACAGTTAAATTGTACCGACGTGTGTTTTGGTTGGGCGCGAGTGCATTAAGTAAACTTTCTGTGAACCTAATTCACCTCAGGTGTATTAAGTTGACTTAAAACATCTTGCGAATTTGACAGGTGAATTAACTTTACTTTTAGTGTTCTTAATTCCCCCACGTGAATTAACTCGGGTGCATTAAGTTATCTCCAGGGTATTACCCCAGCAGCAGGTCCATCACGTAACGCATTGTACGGACGTCGGGTAGGTCTAAATGTCACTTTTTATATGGAAAATTGACACTTAAATTGTACCAACGCGCGTTCGGAACGTTACGTCACAGAATAAGTAATAGGTTACGTGATTACCCCGGTGTACAGACGGCGATATATTCAATAGATAAAAAAACGCACGACCATAAATGTAATATTATGTTTAGCTGACGTGTAAGTTAAGCAATTTATATTTCACGAATGTATACCTACCTAATGTTGTAAAATAGTTGCCCCTTAATGTTTTAATGTAAAGCAATTAAGGGTTTGGTTAAAACTGTTCCAATTAAAGTTACCTACTATAATTTCCACGCAATCATTAAAAAAATCTCTTTTTAGAACACGTGTTTTATTTTTCAATTTTAGTGTTTGTATACGTAGTAGTAAAATATTTTACATATAGATGGCTGTACATAAATTAAGGCATATTGATGTGGTAAGATAAATACGTAAGATGTATAGCTAGCTTAGTTAATTTTAAGTAGGGCAATTTAACACAAACATATGTAAAGCATTTCGAATTATTCAAATTTAAAATTAGTTTTAGATAGACAACATCTAAAATTAAAACACTAAGTATAAAAATATTTAAATGGGCAAAAATACTTACAATTTAAGATTGGGTTAAGCTGTACCTGAATAATATTTTGTGTTTCATTGAAATAAAAAGTTTTTTTTTTGTTAAAGCTTTTAAAGGCATCCAAACGGTCATTTTGGTTTTGCCTCAAGACGACCAGACAAACAAATAGGTGGTTTCTTGTGGCACATTAGGATTCAATTCAATTTGCACACCAAAATAGGACGAGTTATTTTGCTGACGAATGAATGTGCATGACAAAGGGACAAAGAGAAAAATGCAATAAAACATAGTTATGTGCTCAATTCAACTTGCAGTACATTTCCATTTTGTCGGCTGTTCTTCGAATAAGATGTCGAAAATAGTAATATTACACGGTTAGAGCACATTTAGTACAGCTGGGCATTTACAAAAAATGTGTTTGTTTACCTACCCAATTAGCGTAAGAGTAAACACAAAAATTTCCCCAGTCCCTCAGTTTTGTGACGAAAATTAAGGACACAAATTATATGACAGTGAACTTGTTTCAAATAACGTGTTTATGCATATAAAATGAATAAGAATAACTTTATTACACAAAAAGACACTGTTACATAATAGGAAAGCGATATCTGGTGAGTCCCAAACTAGGCTGAGCCTGTATCTTGGAACTCATGGAGTTATCAGTTACATCTGTTATCTATAATAATTGTAAGTACAATATTAACAGATATTAACAGATGAAAAGAAAAAGTTTACTTTTATACAAACTGAAAACTGACACGGCGTTAATTTTTGTTTAAAATAGTACATTTTACAACTAGTGTGAAAAGAATGTCTTTTTACCACTAGTACCGAGGTATCTTGCCACGAGCTGAAAGCGAGTGGCAAGACTCGGTACGAGTGGTAAAAGACAGACAGTGGTAGAAGAGCAACTGTATTAAAAATAATAAAGTAAAATTTCCGCCTAATTATCTGAATCTTTAAGTAGATAGGTACCTTATAAATATTAAACAAGTAATTCGTCGTTGATAATTAGTACAAGTTGTCAAAAATTTAAACGAATGAGTCTATCCTGTTATTTGCATAATTTATAATCAATCACTAGCGACCCTCCCCTGCTTCGCACGGGTTTATGTGTATAATACATGGATGTATGGTTTGTATTATACATATAAACCTTCCTCTTGAATCACTCTATCTATTAAGAAAAAACGCATCAAAATCCGTTGCGTAGTTTTAAAGATCTACGCATACATAGGGACAGACAGACAGACAGACAGACAGCGGGAAGCGACTTTGTTTTATACTATGTATTGATTACGTTAATTTTTTTTTATTAAACCGGCCATGAAAATTTTATATTATATTATATAGTATATCATTGGCATTTGTTTTAATTATTGACTACACAAATCTGTTAATATTGTACTTACAATTATTTTTGTTATATCATGGCGTTTGTAGGTTTTTTAAAGATTGAACACATTTTTTCTTGTTTTTATATCGACGTCGTTGTTTTATGTTACCTACTGCGTTTCCTTCACTGAAATATTTAGATGGTTTAGCATGTATGGGTAACTACAAATTTTGACAAAGGTACAAGACCCACTGGTAAGCATATTGTCCTTTAGTAAGGACAATATGCTTATTTGGCAATATGCGGTAGTGCGCGATGGCTATTACGTAAATACATTGGACCAAACAGTTCATTGTCCTCTTAAATAAGAAAACCACTTTTTAAACCAGTTTGTTTCGACTTACTCTTTTGACAACGAGAAATCATATTATATATTTTCTGACACTTAAACCAAATATAAATGCATTATTTTACTCACTTTGCAATTTATTTATTTAAACTTATGCCATACTATTTTACATGTATATATTTCAAATAAAACTTCTTCATATGCAAAATTAATCTGCATTTTAACATGGACGATGAACAGCCTCGCAAAAACGAACAACCTTGAATCTCTAATAAAACATTTTATTACTCCATAATTATAAAACATACTTGACTAGATCTGTGTCATCTTATCTAGTAGAAATTGCCTTTTAGCTGTCGCAAACGGTTACACACTAACATTGCTATACATGTATGTATAGTAATGTTAGTGTGTAATTGCCTGTATACAGGGTTATTGGTAATTCAACGTAATCCTGAGGGGTAATCACGTAACGTTCCAAACGCGCGTCGGTACAATTTAACTGTCAATTTTCCATATAAGAAGTGATATTTAGACCTACCTGACGCGCGTACAATGCGTTACGTGATCGACCTACTGTTAAGAGGCACCTACGAGTAAGTAATAGGTAGTAAGTAGTAAACACTTCATTGCACTAAACAAGTAGGAGATATTTTTTTTTGCTCATAATTATTGTTCTACGCAAGTAAACAATACACATTATAGTATTTTAATGCAACTGTTGTATAAGGCGAGTGGCGTGGGTTGCGATGCGAGCCTTGGCGAGCATCGCAATTAAAGACGCCACGAGCGTTTTTAGACTAGTTATACACCGTTGCATACAATACTTTTTCTACGACAAATTTTTAATAAATAGCAGACTACAGAATAGTTAAACTTTTCAGGCAGCAAGTTTTCTATTCGCACTTTTGCTACTCACGCAATTTCTTCAAGAGTGCAGTTATTAATTTCTTCGACCATTTTAAAAGGAACGTTCACTTTTGTATTCACAAACACGAATACAATCTTAATAGTTTAGGACTAATAGTTTATCATTTTTCGTCTTTTCATTTTGAACTGTATTTTGGTGGGAAATCGGAAATGTGACAGCTCTTGCTTATGGTTTGTTTTGTTTATAATTTGTTTGAAATTGCCATCCGAACCAAACCAAATCCGGACTCGGACCGAATTCGAACTGTTTATTTTTATAAATAATACCAAGAATTTATAAAACATGTAATTTAACACACAATAGATGATGATTTATTATTATTGTAGTAAATAATTTATAATATACAAATGTTAAATCGTAAATAAATACTTTTATTTCGAAATATTTGTTCATGAAGCACCACTGCAATATAGCGGCCGATTTAATTTTGGTTCATACATTTTTCATAAAAGCACTGTTTAACTTTTTTTTAAATCGGCCGCTAATGCCGCTATATTGCAGTTCCAACTTCATAAACAAATATTTCGAAATAAAAGTATTTATTTACGATTTAACATTTGTATATTATAAATTATTTACTACAATAATAATAAATCATCATCTATTGTGTGTTAAATTACATGTTTTATAAATTCTTGGTATTATTTTTAAAAATAAACAGTTCGAATTCGGTCCGGGTCCGGATTCGGTTTGGTTCGGATGGCAAGTGCGAACAAATTAAAAAAATAAACAAACCATAAGCAAGAGCTGTCACATTTCCGATTTCCCACCAAAATACGGTTCAAAATGAAAAGACGAAATATGATAAACTATCAATCCTAAACTATTAAGATTTTATTCGTGGTTGTGAAGACAAAAGTATGCGTTCCTTTTAACATGGTCGAAGAAATTAATAACTGCACTCCTGAAGAAATTGCGTGAGTAGCAAAAGTACGAATAGAAAACTTGCTGCCTGAGAAGTTTAACTATTCTGTAGTCTGCTATTTATTTTAAATTTGTCGTAGAAAAAGTATTGTATGCAACGGTGTATAACTGGTCTAAAAACGGTCGTGGCGTCTTTAATTGCGATGCTCGCCAAGGCTCGCATCGCAACCCACGCCACTCGCCTTTTAAGACCCTTCTTATACAACAGTTGCATAAAATACTATTAATTTTGTATTGAGTAAGAGTTTATGATTTACTCCATTATTGGTGCCAGAGTTGGGCAAAAGTTATCTCCACTTATAATTATAATACATCTCTAAATTAAAAAAAGAATCAGCCAGTTTGAAACTAAGCTTTGTGTGTTACGAATGTTCTCAGCATCCCATGAACGGAAAAATATGAAACATTTTATATAGGTACATTATTATTCTAGCTGCAACTTAGGATAGTTTTTATCCGACTGCAACAATTAATTAATTTTCCGAAATATACGACTTCATTAATTATTCATTTATTATTCTTTAAGTATATCGCCGCCACATCTGTCAGTTTGATGAAACGTCAAAATGGCGGAATTGCTTTTCCTTAATTTCACCTATTAATAATTTAAATCCTGTCTCCGATAGACCTTCACGAATCACATACCAAGAGGTAAAGCATAAGAAATTAATCGATTCTGATATGAGAACTTATATGCGCAAATGTCGTATTAACGCGTAATTTCAATAAATGTATCAACAAATTCGAACAATATAAGTAGCACAAATGTTTTTTTTTAATGGCAGGCGCGCGCTCTCTTTGCGCATTCAGCCAAACCACGCCAACCAAAACTCGAAGTTCGTATATCTGCATTCCTCTCACTCGAGTAATGTTAGTGCGATATAGATAGGTACCCGAATATTTTCGAATTCTGAAGTTCGTGGTTTAAAAGAAAATACGGATGTCGGATAAATCGAAAATAGGGGTGTAAACACTGTAGACACTAAATAAAATAATCACAATGTTGTATTTTCTCGAAAAAGGACTTTAAATGAAGTCAAATGAAGAAAAAAACAACGCAAGAGGTTATTTAAGTAGTCATTAAGTTATAAGTGTCCAAAGTTTTAAGAGGGGGTATGTTATGTCCCTTTTCCGCAAAACGCACCTTCATATGAAACGATTGTTTTTTACTATGAATACTATGACGCTCGAGGACTTTCTCACTCTAACAAGCGATATTAGATTTGTAACTTCAATCTTAGCCTGTTTAGACTACCAAAATTATTTCAGCGTTTTTTGAAATTCTTCCCCCAAAGGGGATTTATAAGGCCATTCAATGTTTGTATCGAGAGCAAGACATTTTTAAAGTAAGGGATTTGTTACTTCGGTTTTAGACAAAACAAACATGCTAAAATACTACAAAACTTATTTCAGCGTTTTTTTTTATTCTTCGCCTAAGAAGGAAAGAAAACGGGGTTCGAAGTTTGTATAGAGAGCAAGACATTTTTAAAGTAAGAAATTTGTAACTACGGTTTCAGCCTGTTTACTATGAGGGTTCAAAGGGGGTTCTAAGTGTGTATAGAGAGCAAGCCATTTTGAAAGTAAGAGATTTGTAACTTCGGTTTTAGACTGTTTACTAAAAAACTAGGCACAAAACTAATTTCAATGTTTTTTGTTAATTCATTCCTTAAACAAACTTATAGACGATGACATGTTAGTTATACACGGACGAAGTCGCGGGCAACAGCTAGTCTTGAATAAGAATAAGAACAGAATTTTTATTCTTATTCCCATCGATGGGAATAAGAATAAATTCATGCGCTCGTTATTCCGGAATAAATTGAACGGTACTTTTATCTTAAATAAGGATCGCTACTTTTATCTTAAATATCTATATTTTATCTTAAATAAGGAATGAAATACGGAATAATTATTCCACAAATGGGGTTATCCTAACTAACATTTTATTTAAATAAAAGATAACTTTGAGGTATCGTCGGTAAAATTTAGTAAGGTGTTTTTCACGCAATGGATTTTATGACAAGAACTCATCAAAACAAACCAAATGAGCCCACCATCGAGGATATACTAAGTAGCCGTTGAGGAGTTCCACTATCCACCTCCTGGCTCCATCACCAGACCATCGTCACCAACTATAATGTATAGAACTCATCAAAACAAACCAAATGAACCCAAACTCGAGGGGTATACAAGTAGTCGTTAAGGAGTTCCACTATCCACCTCCTGACTCCATCATCAGACCATCGTCACCAAGTATAATGTATAGAACTCATCAAAACAAACCAATTGAGCCCACACTCGAGGATATACAAGTAGCCGTTGAGGAGTTCCACTATCCACCTCCTGACTCCATCACCAGACCATCGTCACCAACTATAATGTATAGAACTCATCAAAATAAACCAAATGAACCCAAACTCGAGGGGTATACAAGTAGTCGTTAAGGAGTTCCACTATCCACCTCCTGACTCCATCATCAGACCATCGTCACCAAGTATAATGTATAGAACTCATCAAAACAAACCAATTGAGCCCACACTCGAGGATATACAAGTAGCCGTTGAGGAGTTCCACTATCCACCTCCTGACTCCATCATCAGACCATCGTCACCAAGTATACTGTATAGAACTCATCAAAACAAACCAAATGAGCCCACCATCGAGGATATACAAGTAGCCGTTGAGGAGTTCTACTATCCACCTCCTGACTCCATCATCAGACCATCGTCACCAAGTATAATGTATAGAACTCATCAAAACAAACCAAAAAAGCCCACACTCGAGGATATACAAGTAGCTGTTGAGGAGTTCCACTATCCACCTCCTGACTCCATCATCACCGAGTATAAAGTGTAGAACTCGACAAAACAAACCAAACGAATCCAAACTCGAGGGGCAAACTACATTCGTATGATCATGGAATATTATTTAAAATAAAAAATCAGGATTCGTTTTATTTGAATAAGAATAAGTTATCTTCATTCAATTCTTATTCCCAAGAATTATTCCCGACGAAACTTATTTGGAATAACTTTGACGGGGATAAAATCAACGTGATTTTATTCACGCGTTATTCTTATTCTATTCATGATTTTATTCTTGAATGCCCAACTCTGATTGGTGCCATCACGTTACATATACTCGTATAGGTACATATTTTAATAAAAAACCGGCCAAGTGCGAGTCGGACTCGCGCACGAAGGGTTCCGTACCATTATCTATAAAAATCTATTTTATTCTGTGTTTTTAGTATTTGTTGTTATAGCGCGCTATAACAATAATATAGCGGCAACAGAAATACATCATCTGTGAAAATTTCAGCTGGAACTATCACGGTATCAGTGAGATACAGCCTGGGCTGTTATTCGCTACGCGTTAATGCGGCTCACCCCGCTGGTCACCCGTTACGAAACTAGACCTCTACCTACGCGTAATTACTACGCATCGCGGTGTCAAGGTATAATTGTGGGTGAGCGTTGAGGTGAGCTTAAAACAAGTTAGAGAAAAGGGGGGCAGGTGACAGACAGACGGACGGACTGACGGACGGACGGACAGCGGAGTCTTAGTAATAGGGTCCCGTTTTACTCTTTGAGTACGGAACCCTAAAAAGAAATTCTTGCTGAACTATCCATAACTATCTTTTAGTAATATTATGATAAGTTAAAGTTAGTAAGTTTGTTACTTTGTATATACAATCTCCGGAACTACTCAACCGATTCCTAGAACTTTTTACTAAGGTATCCAATGGACCTCTAAAAGTGACGTAGGCTTCATTTTATACCACGGGTCTGCTGGGGATTTTTTTAATAACCGGCAGCGTTTATGCGCAGGCGTAAAGTCGCGCGAGCTGTTAGGCGACTATGGCCGGCTGCGGCGGAGGAGGTGGGAATCGCCATAATCACCTGACAGCTCGAACGGCATTACGCCTGTTCGTAACCGCAGCCTAAGTCTATCTGTACTAATAGTACAGCGGCGGGCCCGCGTTCGATGTGTGTTTGAAGTGTAGTTTCAATGTTTTACAAATTGCGCGGGCCCGCGCCCGACCCGCGCCCGAGTCCGGTGTGTGGAGGCCTTTATTGTTGTTGATGTTGAGTGTACCAAAATCGTCCGTGAATGTTGCTCTTGGACGTTTTGATTACTATAATCTTTACTATTAAACGAGCAATATTTGTATATATATATATGTATATACATATAGATATTTGCAATCACGTTCTCGGAAACGGCTGTAACGATTTCGATGAAATTTGGAATACGGGGGTTTACGAGGGCGAGAAATCGATCCAGATAGGTCTCATGCCTGGGAAAATTCGTTTTCTCCGTATTTTCTCCATTTTCACCCGAGCAAAGCTCGGTCGCCCAGGGACTAATCTTTATTAACGTAACAGGTATGCATAGCTTATTTATATGAAAGTGCATATATAGTTATATTACCTCAAGAATGATCGAGCGGAATATTGACAGGCGCCTGAAGGCGAAGCGCGTTCACCGCCTTCGGATATGTACATCATGCGAGTTAACTGTATCGAGGAAAGAGTTCCCGTGGTGAAAGTTCCAAGTGGACATTTAGCAAAACGTCGGGTTTCACAATATGCTCTCCAAGTGTTTCGTAATAAAATACCAGGGAAGGCATTTAATCAAGTTCGGCGAAACGAGGCTAGTTGGCGGTAATGATAACACAAGCAGGCACAATTTTAGTAATTTTCTTTGATTCGAATTCCTTAAACAATCTCAGTTGTAAGTACGGCGTGTTTTTGTAATGAAGTTGGGTGTTAAACGTCTGCCTTGACCGAGTATCGCTCAGTGACCCTGCAACGGTATTGCGGAGATATAACAATACAGATTTGCTCTATTGTCCATATTTTTTCTCATAAGTTGATAACAAGCAAAAGTAGAAAGTATCTATACGATCGCGTTTAGCTAACTCCGATAAACGTAACTACATAGATATGTTCATGCATTCCCAGACCGTATTATCCCTTCCTGGGCACTTTGTCCAAGCGTCAAATTGTCCAAGGAATCAGAGATGCTGGTGAGCCATTCAAAGCTTTATATTAGGCCTAACTTTGTCGCTAGACAGGTATGTAAAGGGTCTTAACTACATATGTATCGGAACATAACCTATACAGTATACTTAAACTGTTTATTATTCCTGGTTTTACCCCTAAGAGAGAGAGACTGATGACAGTGATAACATAACCTAACTTTTGTCATCATTCACCGATTCAATTCGTGTTACTCAGTTTATATTATGTATTGTTACATTTATGCATGAATGACGATTTTGGTACTTGTATTCCATACTTTCATACCCCTAACTAATTTATACTATAATATTATAAAGAGAAAAAAAAACCGGGAGATAGTAGCTTTGTAAGTTTGTATGTATGGGTAATCTCCAGAACCCCTTGTCCAGTTTCGAAAATTCGATGCTGGTTTTAAAGACCTGCATATATCAAATTATAATACATATTCGCGCATCCAGATCATATGGATGCATGAATCTAAGTACCTATTGTAACGTCAGGGTGACAAGGTGGACCTTTTATTGGACATAGCTTACATTTTCTGGAGAGGTGCCCATACTTGAAAAGTGCTAAAATGTGTCAATTTGTGCTTGAAATTACTGAGGTCCACCCGCCCCCGAGACACACTCTACCCAAGGCCCTGTGTAAATTGCTGAGGTCCACCCGCCACCCTGACGCACACGGTGGCCCTCAGCAATTTACACAGGGCCTTAGGTCCTAAGGCCCTGTGTAAATTGCTGAGAGCCACCCGCCACCCTGACGCACACTACCCAAGGCCCTGTGTAAATTGCTGAGGTCCACCCGCTACCCTAACGCACACTACCCAAGGCGCGGTGTAAATTTCGTGTGATCATGATCTAATCTAATACATATAATCATTATCATTATAAATTATTATATTACCTAACTATCTAGGAACTGTTAACAAAACAAGACATGCCAGTTACACAGTATTCGCCTGACACAATATTCTCACATTAGCCCTCAGACGTATATACTGAATACCCACAGACCACCTGGGACTGATTTTTGACTTTCGAGCGCTCCACTCTTTCGCTCGAAAACTGTCAAAAATTATGAAATGCTATACTGAAATAGCGATAGAAAATTTAAAAACAATTGGTATTGACCCTCCTATTCAATTATATCGGTAGAAAGTAAGTGCCAGCAATTTTGAGACTACAATCGTATGTAAGTAATTTTATTAAATTTTCGAGCGCTTGAAAGTCAAAAATCGGCCCCTGTCCTGTTCCAGTTAATTTCCTCACTTTGTACAAATTCCATTTGCGTAGAGTCTTTTAATTAATTGCGACCTAATGCTACGCACAAGCACTTACGGTGGCCGATGTGCTCAATAGTTGCATTAGTAGCTTCGGACGGACGTTACTCGAATTTGTCACGAACTGTGCAAATCGTGTAACTTGGCCATGTGAGGCCGTTTAAGGTAACCACGATGTTCAAAAGGCATACAAGCAATGTTAAAACTAGAACGGACGTTTTATTTGACTATTAGGATGATTAATTTTTAAATATTTAGAGGGTAATTAGTTTTAGTGTGCAAAAGAGATATGTTGGTATACTTATACCTAATTTAGTGAACGCATGTCGATGGAAGCGAGTGGAGTAGTGGAGGTTAATTGTGCAATGCGCGAGCGGCGGGCAGCGTTGGCAAACAAACAAACACCATCGGACTGTCCTATCCTATTACCCTACCCATGCGCACGGGCCAGCCACGACACGAGACCCATTTGCATACGCACCGCGCCGCGCCGTAAGGCCGTAACTGCTTGTCGGCCCGCTTTAACACCTGATGGAAAATCTATTATAATTGCATAATACGCCGATACCTAATAATAGTATTTTTCACAATCGTGTTATAATAGAGAGCACTTTAGTCGAGTATATACCGTGTTCAATTAAGGTAATTAAAAAGCTTGATTATGATTTATGACACTATTGTGAACAATACTTTTTGTACGAGTTATTAATACGAGTATATAAGAAAACTAAATATCGTAAGAACTATATTGTCTACTTCTATCACACCACCGGCGTCCGTAATGTTGCAGTGCTCAAGTGCTGTGTGCGATTGGCTAAATCGTAGATAGAGGATATATAGATGACGTCCTAGCGTATACCCAAAAGGGACGAATTAACCATGCTAAATTAAGAAGTATCAGAAGCTAAACCATTCTTGAAGTCATTTATAATTCAGTCGTATCATATCGGTGACGTCATGGTGGTGTCAGTTTCAGTACAAATTTTGAAAGGTGTGGGTGGCTGGTGGCAAACAAAAAATCCGTATACGCGATGAATATTACCTTGCGGTATTGCCTATGCACACGTCTTTGACACTCATGTGTGTATGTGTGGGTGAGTCCCTCTATCTATTCTACCTCTATGGGCTAAATACTAGCCAATCACAAGCGTAGTTTTTTTTATTTTTTATTGTTGATTAATGTCTTGAGTATTCGCAATTAAAAAAATTAGTAGGTACGATTTTGAAATTTTCGCGATTATCTTGAAACTGAGAAGCCCTAGTCTGGCCACAAATGGTTTATAATTTAGCCTTACAGTAAGCCCTTTTATCACAGTGCAAAATCCAGATTTATATAAGTTGGTTTCTTTAAAAAAAAAGATTAGGATTAATCTTAAGATTCCGGGACTTAAAGTTTAGATTGCATTTGTTACAAAAACTATGATAGCGAGCCACGCGGGAGTTTTTGTCCTTCATTCGTGACATCTTTCTCTATTAGATCATCCAATAAAGTAAGACTGTCTCAAAATGAGGTTCAAGGGAACACTGTGTATTGGTATCTAACCCAATTGGGATATAAACCAAATTGATGACCATACAGAAGTTCCGATAGCGGGTTAGGCTATTAAATAATAGATTGTTTACTAATTTAACATTCGAACTTTGAACTCAAGTCATTGAGTCACTGAATTTGTCACAAGCCACGCTGCGGCACTGTTACAGTTACCGACTTGTTGCTAAATAATAAGTTTATATAAACAATCCAGTTTTACGACCAGCATAACCACTTGGCTGCATGTCAAACCATATTATTCGGAACTCCATACGCAAGTCAAATGGTATCTTATCGAAGTTGGAAGTGGGTCAAAAATGCACGGTTGTCTTACAACGCTATAGCATGGTAAATATTAATAGTAGTTTATGTGACTGTACATAATGCCTAATTATGTACAGTTACATACACTATTTTATCTATCCACATATCATAAGCCTCCTTGATGCATTCAGGAGCCGCATATTATGACCGGCATCGCGGCGTCGTTTTCTTGCAGCTGTCATAGTTTTTTTTTAATTCAAAGACAAACTAGAGTCGGATTCAACTGTCAAATCGTTCGATATCTTACTTAGGTACGTGCGACATTTGTCAAATTAGTATGCAAATTGACAATTCATTTCGAACTACGTCATCTCGACTGATATGAGAATAGAGGTTAAATCAAATTTCTTTGTTTTTCAGAGACGTTCGAAATTTGAATGAAATAATATTATCGAAATCGATGTTTTTATTTAGTAATAATAACATTTCCACAGATAAGAAATTTGTTCTAACAAAACAGTTTATTTTTATGGTGGTCATAATGTGCGGTTCTTGAACGCATCATGGAGGGTTTTTATGATATTTGGATTTTTTTTTTATTTATTTATTTATTTATGTAAATAAATATCAAGGTTTTTATAGCATCTCCATTATTGATATAAATTAGGACGTCAATCATCATTGAGATATTTCATTATATTTCAAAATTTTGCTGTAGTCTATGCAATATTTATTAGCAGTATCAACATCCTCTGAGGGGGAATCAGTGTTAACCGAGGTATTATAGCGGTACTTACGTACCTAGGTATATCGTGACAATGACCACGAGCGAAAGTTCATTTTCATCCAACAATGGGCTGAGAATTCATTACCACTACATCTGCACTAGGAGAAATCGTTCCTACGTCCGCACAAACATTCTTGTTTCTGAATTAATTACATAACTTTTATCAAAGTAACGCGATTGTTGAAATTATTTCCATAACTACTATTTTACGTTTCACCACAAGGTACTATACCTATTACCTACATATATTAGAGCAACCCTCATAACATAAGAAGTAAAAAATTATTGTAGATAACTAACCCATTACTAACATAGATAATTAAAAACTGTTTATCCTGAAACATATATGTAGCGCGCCCTGGAGGACGTTACACTATACAATTGGTATTTGGTGGAAATACAAAAACTCATATAATATGTAAGACGATACTAAAGCTTTTTAATATCATTATGTAACCAGGTACAACATGCCTTTTTGGCCTCAAATTTACATCAGATGTTAGATAACGCGTTGATTCCCAAACTTTTACATATATTCAGATACAACCTTGTGACGTGATGTGAACTATTATTTTAATTGCAATGATTATTTCATTCAATCTATAATTTAGGATAATTTATTGCACTTAAACAACTAATAAAATTGAACTATTCAAACTATTATTTTTCCAACATTATAGACTAACTGCTAGAGTAAAGGCCCTGTTATTAGCATGCATATTGAATACAATTACAATAGAACAAGAATTACGTGGTATAACGTCAAACATGACATGATCCAATACTCGTAGACCTGCAATAAAAAACAATTACAAATAAATCTAATTATTGATTCTAGATGAATTCTTTAACAACATAGGTTCTTAGTTATTTTCTGCACATTACCGAGCAAAAAAGGCAAGAACTAGTCAAAAGGCGCGCCAATTAATAACTGTAACGACTACTGCTTCCGCAACGAGATTGACTGCGAGTAAGTAGGCGGCTACTCCAGCGCAAGAAACACTGTCATGTGTCATGTCGTGTCAAGCAAGCGTTTACCTCTACCTAATCTAATTCTATTCCAATAACATGTTATATTGGGAAGGAAGAAATAACACAACACGATATCGATTTCTGACTAGTTATTTTACCGGTGATTACAACCCAATAAACATACCTACTTATTTCCATAAGTACCTAAACAATTCCTATATTATTAAAATGCTACGATACCTACTTGCTATACTATGATAATTAAGTTTGCCACTTGCAGGGGAAGGTGCTTTGTATTCTGGACCCATTTATGTAGATATTATTATTTTCATAAAGTTCAATTAATAATACTTAGTCTTTCTTAATTTTACATATGAAACATTAATAATTAGACTGACTTATAAAAATACAATACAAATAACTAATTTTAAAATGTAGTTATATATTTTTTTGTTTTGTTCTATAGCCACAGTAATGTCAAAATAATGGAAGTTATTTATGGATTTTAGCGCAGTAGATATATTATACATAAATAGTAGATTGTACGACAAGCGCATTATAACGAGCCATTTAACCCGAGACGTTTATATACACCCGAGCCACCGGCGAGGGTGGATAGTTAGGTAAGTCGAGGGGTTAAATGGCTAATTTATGCCCGAGTTATACACACTGCTTTTCACTTCGAATGCGAGAAAATAACAAATAATTGCAAAATAAAATAAAATAATTACTCATTCCCGTCACTTACTTTTTAGTTTTTATATTAAATTTTCGACACGTGATATTAAGCGCGAATTACACAAGCAAGAAATTGCATGCAAGTTTAACTACAATGCGGGGTTTGATAGATCCAACTCAGTATAAGTACCTCGGTAACCCGCAATGTAAGGAAACTTGCATGCAATTTCTTGCATATGTAAATTGCGCTTTGGACTTGGGTACTTCATACTGCCAAGTAATTTAATGGTTCAATACGTTTTAAAATAATAATTGACTCCTATTTTATCTGGCTTTATTAATTTAGTAATAGAAAACACGGATGTGAAATTTATTAAATCAAATCAAATGACATGCTGTTATGCCCGATTATCTTAGTCTTTAAAAAAAAATTACTTTGTGCACTAGAGCATAAAAGTGGCATTTTGTGCAGCATACATCCAGCACAAAGGCGAACTTTGCGAGCATGAGAAGTGAAAATGAATTTTAATGCCTGCTGAGTTAGCGGGAAAAGTAAAATATGCGTGTTTGAGCCTTAGATTACCCGTGAATACCTACCCAAAAATACTTTGACTTTATTAATGTACCTACCTAAAGGCCTCCACACACCAGTCGCGGGCGCGGGTCGGGTTCGTGGCCCGCGCAAGTTGTAAAACATTGAAACTACACTTCAAACACACATCGAACGCGGGCCCGCCGGTCACCCGTTACGAAACTAGACCTCTACCTACGCTTAATTACTACGCATCGCGGTTGAGGTGAGCTTAAAACAACTTACAGAATAGGGGGGCTGGTCTCCGACTGTGCGTAGTAGGGATGAATCTCAACGTCAAGATACACTAGAGGCGAGTGACGAGGTGAGTCGAATACACTTTATGAATAAGAAACAAACTGAAGCAACGTTGACGGGCGGACATGCGCCTGATTGCGATCGAGACACGGCGCGCGTGCGCACGCAATACCGACGCAAATTTTTTAACTATTAAATTACACTGCATATCACGGCAATCCCAAAGTTTGAGGTAAAAGGTCCTTTACTGCTCCATTTATTATGACACTTCATAAGCATAAAACATATAAAGATCAGAAATATAGAACATACATTCAAAATATTACCTACCTTTTTTTAATGTCATATCTTCTACTTTACGGCTGTGTTGAGATATCTTTTGCTTTCTTTGGTTTAACTATTGAGAGCTTTGTTGCCTTGTAATATACGATACCATACCTCTATAGTTTATCTAGTTATCAGTTATAGGTATACACATACATGTATATCGTTGCATTTAAAACTCAATGCATGACTTATTTTAAGTGGGAAACAATTATTTACCTAAATTCGGCAAAACCCCGCAAATATAGTCTGCTTTATGGAGTCTTTATACGAAACATAGAGTGCGCAATAGATCAAATTAATGTTTTATTGGTCAGCGAACTAGAAAATAACGAAGGTTATAGCTTGTTATTATTTGTTAATATACAGTTATTTTAAATGCCAATATGTCGTTTGGTCATCTTTGGCTTGGCATTTACGAGTAAAACGGATACTGTATGTTCATTAAGTGTATCGTTTACAAGATTTTATCAAACTTTAGAATTTCACAGATTGATTACAAATTATAATAATCGATTCATGTCTGGCCTTCGATAGCGTTGATAGAATGAATCATCTGAAGGGATAAGAGCAAAAGCGCAGGCTAGGTATAGGCAGCCATATTGTTTCGTTTTTATCACAGAGTAATAATAACATCGTTTACCTAAAGTTATAGCTAATGTCAAGTCAAAGTACGTATTCACGCACAAATCAGGGACCGAAAATCCCCTTCATTTGATGTGTATTTCGATAGGGTAACCATATTGAATGGTTCCACAAATACTATGTTTACACTATCATTGTGTTAGCCTATAGTAATGGAAACCGTTCTAAACATACATGGTTAACTATATTCGATGTGGTATTCGAGTCAAATAGGGTGTTGTAAAACTGAATACTAGTTAATTTAACCGCTTACCTTTTTAATAGTCCTTTTCCGCTTACTTGTGGTGCAATAATAAGCCGATCATTTTGAGCGTAAATATCAAAATAGCTTAATTTTTGTAAAGAGGGTATTTAGTTTTGGTTAAGCGCTTACCCGAGTTAAGTCTATCAATTTGGTTGGACTTTCATTCGGGTAAGTTCGGGTCAAATACCCAATCCAATCATCATCATCATCAATGGCCTGTAGCATCTATGAAAGATGATTTAAGCAGCGTCCATTAAAGTGCGGCACTTGCGTACGTGGCTTGTGCCGCTTGTCAGGCCAATACGAGAGCGACAGTGACGTCCGCATATATGACATGTAAATGTCATACACATCGCTGTTGGAGGCGCAGCAGCGCGCTGGTGTCTCAATGCTCGTTTGTGGGACACAGGTCAAACCAGGTGATATCATGTACTGTCACGCCTTCATTAAGTGACTTCCTCCTTTGGTCTCGGTCCTGCGATTGATTTTCCCAGTCCGTGGGGTCGATCTTGAAGGACAGCATGTCACGTTTTGCGCTGTCCTTAAAACGTAACATAGGGCGCCCCACCGGTCGCTTAGCGTAAGCTACTTCACTCAGGAGAGTTTTACGTGGCAAACGAGAGGGCTCCATCCTTTGCACGTGCCCGAGCGCAGACGTCTTTGTTTTTAAACTGCTGCAATACTGGGTAAACGCGCGATGCTGAGCACCCTCTCGTTTGTAACTCGATCCTTCCACGAGATGTTCAAAATACGCCGAAGACAACGCATGTGAAAGTTGTTTAATTTCCGTTTCTGTTTGGCATACGATGTCCAAGTTTCTGCTCCGTACAAGAGTATGGACAAGATGCATGTCTGATATACTATCATCTTCGTATTAACGGTGAGGTGTCTATTATCCCATACTCTTGTACTGAGCTTCCCGAACATCGTGGAGGCATTGCCAATGCGGATGTTGATCTCTACATTTAGTGAAAGATTATTCGTCACGCTAGAACCGAGGTAACAGAAATTGTCCACAACTTCCAGAGGCGAATCATCCAACGAAATTGTCGGGGCCTGACCTACGCCTTGTGCCATTACGACCGTCTTTTTAGTATTTATAGACATCGAAAATAACTTACATGCCGCATCAAATTTATCGACCATACCTTGAAGCTCCTCCGGCGACGTCGCGACGAAAGCGGCATCATCGGCGAAAAGCAAACTGTCAACGTATAAATCTTCGCGATATTTTTGGATTTCAACAGTGAGATGTTGAACAGTTTACCATCAGGCCTAGTGTGAAGATGTATGTCATGAGTGGTACCGCCGAAGGCAACTTTCAAGAGAACTGAGAAAAATATATCAAACAAGATAGGTGCCAACACACAACCCTGCCTTACTCCTCTGCGCATTTCGAAAGGGTCTGAAGTATCACCATTATAGACAACAGAGCCCTTCGTGTCTTGATGAAAAAGTTTGATAAGGCTTAAAAGTTTAGGAGGGCAACCAATACCTTGCAGTACCGTGTACAGTCCCTCTCTGCTAACTGTATCAATGCCTTATTTAAATCGACAAAAGCTTCCAGTAGGGGAGTTTTTGCTCTCTGCATTTCTCTTGGAGTTGACGAAGGGTGAAAATCATGTCAGTGGTAGAGCGTTGAGCACGAAAACCGCACTGTGCCTCTGGATAGACACGATCTGCTAGTTTCTGTAGCTTGGCCAGGATGATACGGCCAAGCAGTTTTCCAGCAATGCTCAGGAGAGAGATGCCGCGGTATGAGTTACAGTTGCCGCGGTCACCCTTCCCTTTATATAGCGTGATGATGTTCGCATCGCGCATATCCTGAGGGATATATTCCTCAAAGACAAAAACCTTTTCTCAGACCGATTTTCGCAGTTTAGCCATGCGCGGGCGACGAGTATCTACAGCATAATGAGCGAGCAAGAAAGAGAGTCGCCTTCATTTACGACCGAATGTGTTAAGTACTTACTTCTCCTAAATGTCAATAGCAATCGTACCTATGAAAAAAACAATAATACCAACTGCAAATCAATCCGAATAATAATAAACAAGCATTTTTTCCATGAGCACACCTACTCTTACAGATGGAATGAGTTATTAAATGCAGATAAATCATAATTGATATCCACCATAAATGGTTTATATTATAAAGTTAATGAAATCAAAAGGAAGGATTTAAATTAATACATTATTTATGATAATCGTAAAAGTCGCCGGCTCGAATCGTCTTTAAGCCGGCGAGCGGCGGATACAATGTCATTAAATGGATGATTTTTTGGAGTGTGAATACCTAGTTTTAGAATTAATACCTACCTACAAAGCGGTTACCGTTGAACTAGAATCATGAAGTTTGGCAAGAAGCAATATATTCCATTACAAATAATACATATAATAAAGCTGAAGAGGGTCGAAAGTCTGTACATGGAAGATATTCGAAAAAAAATTGGCTAGGGATACTTAAAATCGATAACTGAACACGTTCCAACAGTTTTTAGAATTTTTGTCTGTTTATCTGTTTATCTGTTTGTCTGTTTATCTGTTTATCTGTTTGTCTCTTTATGTGACCGCGCATCACGTGAAAACGGCTGAACCGATTAAGATGAAATTTGGTATAGAGATAGTTTGAGTCCTGGGGAAGGACTAAGGGTAGTTTTTATCCTAGAAATCTACCCCTAAGGGGATGAAATGGAGGGTGGAAATTTGTATGGAGCTACTTAAACCGCTGCACCGATTTGGATGAAATTTGGTATATAATTAGTTTGAGTCCCGGGGAAGGTCAAAGGATAGTTTTTATCCCGAAAATCTTCCCTTTAGGGGGTAAAATGGAGGGGTGAAAATTTGGATGTAATCCATTTTGATAAAATTTGGTTTAGAGGTAGCTTAAGTTCTGGGGAAGGGCATTAGACAGTTTTTATTCTGGAAATCTTCCCGTAAGGGGGTGAAATGGGTGGTGAAATTTTGGAGGGACTCCGTTTAGACCAAATTTGGTATAGATATAGTTTGAGTCCCGGAGAATGACAATAGATAGTTTGAATACCGAAATTCATCCCCCAAGGGGATGAAATAGGGATGAAAATGTGTAAATCCCATTTAGTTAAAATTTGGTATAGAGATAGAAGGAGTCCCAGGGAAGGACGATGCATAGTTTTTATCCTGAAAAATCATCTCCTAAGGGGGTGAAATGAGGGGTGAAATTTTGGATGGAACCGATTTAGATGAAATTTGGTATGAAGATAGTTAAGAGTCCTGGGGAAGGACTTAAAATAATTGTTAGTCCAGAAATCATCTCCTAAGGGGGTGAAATAGGGTATGAAAATTTGGATGGAACCCATTTACGGTATAGCGAGTTGGAGTCTTGGGGAAGGACATAGGATAGTTTACTCCCGAAAATCATACCCTAAGGGGGTGTAATTGGGGGTGAAAATTTGGATAAAACCCATTTAGATGAAATTTGGTAAAGATATAGAAGGAGTCCTAGGGAAGGGCAATGCATAGTTTTTATCCCGAAAAACTATTTCCTGAGGTGGTGAAATGAGGGTTGAAGATTTTGATAGAACCCATTTAGATGACATTTGCTATAGAGAGAGGTCTCAGTCCAAGGAAAGAACATAGAATAATTTTTATTCCGGAACACATGAAATGAGGAAAGGTGAGAAATGGTGGATGAAAATTTGAATTGAACCCATTTACGGTATAACGATAGTTACGGAAGGACATAGGATAGTTTTATTCCGAAAATCATCCCCTATGGGGGTGTAATTGGGGGTGGAAATTTGTTTGTGACACATTTTGATAAAATTTGGTTGAAAGATAGTTTGAGTCCTGCAAAAGGACAAATGATAGTTTCTATTCCGGAAATCATCCCCTAAGGGGGTGAAATAGGGGTGATAATTTGGATGTAGCCCATTTAGATGAAATTTGATATAGAGATAGTGTGAGTCCTGGAGCATTCTCCATGATTTTCGGGATAAAAACTATCCGTTGTCATAACAACGGATAGTTTATATCCCGAAAATCATCCTCTAAGGAGGTGAAATAGGGGGTGAAAAATTGGATGGAACCCATTTACCGTATATAGCGGTAGTTGGAAGTCCTGGGGAATAGGATCATTACATAGGTAAATATAGGTAAATATATCCTAGGGTAAAGGTACCTTATGGCTTAGTTTCGAAGATGTTTTCTAAAACAGGGTAAAAAAGACGTTTTATTATGGATATTTTGAAAACTATTAGCTGTAACATTTTGTTGACGTATTTTTTATATAAAATATTTAAATTACAAGTCAGTTAATTTAGTCCTACGGTTTAGTAGAAAAGGTCCTTACGGCCGTGTGATATGAAAATATGCAAAATAATACTGAACAAATCCTACATGCATCTATTATGGTGAGGCGGGTCATAGAAACCATTTTTTACCTATTTTGTAAAAAAAGGCGTTCGGAGTAAGATAATCTGTAAAATCATGCAATTCAGCCATAATGACCCTTTCCTTCATACAATCCATACTAATATTACAAATGCGAAAGTAACTCTGTCTGTCTGTTACCTTTTCATGCTTAAACCGCTGAACCGATTGAGATGAAATTTGGTGTAGAGATACTTTGAATTCCGGGGCCTTCCCAAAGAATCCTTACTAAAGATAGTTTTCATCCGGAAATTAATCACCTAAGGGGGTGAAAAGGGGGGAGAAAGTTACGATATAAACGAGTTCCGCGCGGACGAAGTCGCGGGCAAAAGCTAGTTACAAATAAAGGAACAGTTCCGACTTGTAATTAAATCTTTAATTTTGGTATTAACTTGGTGTTATTTAATGGTCATACTGAGTCTCTCATATTGAACCTCAGTCTAGTCAGCCGACTCTAACATAACTTAAACACAAAAAGAGAAAGATGCTTACAAACTGAAGAAGCAGCGATGTAAATGCTCGTAACTCGTAAAGCATAACCTCGCGACTCGCGAGTGGTTTGATGTAACGTAACACGCAGTGCGTTAAATGATGAATTATCAATATTATCATGAAAATCCTCAGTTGTTAGTCCCTACAGCTAGAGACTTTTTTACACGCGCCCCGGCCAATTTATCGTATTCAACTGTTCCCATGCAGCAACTAAAGTTTTTATTAGCACCTAAATGTAACGTCTTTTTTAGTATGTAAGGGGAACGGGTTAATACAACAGCTTCTATTAAACTAATAAGTACGCCATCTTTACTACCTCAACAGAATATGAACAATCTAGCGCCAACAAACAACAATTCACATAACTCATCTACCGGTAAAATATATTATCTTCTAAATTGATGACTTAGCGACTAATCTAATAGCTACTTTATTTACAATCTTGCGTGGTTTTGGGACAACTACCTACCAGCTTCAACGACGTGTCCATTCGAACTCGTTATTCATTCCAACCATTTTCTAACTAGGTATGACGATGAAATTGTCATCAGGAACATACTCATACCTGAACATATATAGGTCATCAACTCATCATGTGAATAAAATATACGATAATAAAACAAAGATTAATAAGGTTCTGTAAAAAAATCATTTTTGGTACAAGCTTTTATTGCCAACTGTACTTTTCTGTATACCGCCATCAACTACTCTTTGAGACGATTCTAACGAGCCCAAACTGAACGGGGTTACGTCTGTTAAGTCCTGAATTCCCATGGCTACCTTTTTTCTCCATCATCAGATCAGCTCGATGGTACCATAATATTCAATTGTCATCCAAACTATACTTAAACCCAAAATTCCAGCTGTTGAAGATTTCTGCTTCAAAATTGAGTTGCAAGATTCCATCCGAACAAACGTATTTAGTAAAATATTGCCCCCCCCCCCCACACGATTTTTATTGTCGATTATTTACTAGAGACTTAATCGCACTTGGCGGGTTTAGGTGTTATACATAATTATGTAACAAAGTGCTGCATGCTATGAATTTACATGAACCAATAAATAACAATATGGGAAATGACTGATTGTAAATATATACAAAATTACAAATATCCTGTACCGATGCCGTTCCTAGTTTAGGTGGAAATATTGTCGCATTGTGGTTGGCCCTGAAAAGCTACTGATGAAACAAGATTAATTTACAAATGTTAGTTTTAATGAGTCTCGTAAAGGCGTCGCACAACGTGGTGTAAATATTAAATATCCAAAAGGGGCAGCGAGGGAAAATCTGAAACTACAAGAGATAAGGAAAGTTTTTCTTTAGAGTCACGAATCCAATCTTTGTTTTTTTTTAAACTGCGTTTAAAGATTTTCAAGAAAGCCTCATAGATGGCCGGGAATCGACCCCGATCAAATCTGTCCAAAAATCAGAGTCCGTTTTTTTGCGTCAAGTATATGATAGTGCTGGATGTAAGGGACAATTGTCGATAAGGAACCCTGTATCTACGATCACAGGAAAAACGGAAATGGATCTCCCCATACAAACAGTAGGTACCTACCAGGTTACCTACTATGGATGAGTGGGAATGATATTTTATTGCAGGTTTTAAAAGATTGGCCCATAGAAGAAAATAAATAAAACAACTACAAATACATATACCTATTTCAACAAGTTTCAGACGTCACATCTCCTTATACTACGTATTACTATTAACCGGAATGGCTTAGTATGAAGAGGTTTCTTTCTGTTACTAAATAGTACATTACTTACCTAGGGCGGTTAAACAAAGAATGTCTCAGATCGCAGGTATTTGACGCCCGAGCCGAAGGCAAGGGCGATAAATATGCGCTCTGAGGCTTTCTTTATTACCGCCCGTGGTGAGTACAAAATTTTACGTCTCTATCTGGCCAGGAAGTGGGGTTTTCCGCACGCATAGCGTGCGGTAATTCCTACTTTATGGCCAGGTATGACGTAAACTATGTAATACGGCATTTTCCTGTGATTGTAGATAGAGGGTTTCATAGCAATAATTGTTCCTTACATCCAGTAGGTACATATAACCTACTACATATTAATTTACGCAAAAAAAACAAACTCTGATTTTTAGACCGATTTGACCGGGTTCGATTGGGCCCACACGGCTGAAGATGTTTTTAAAAACATTGAATGGAGATATTATTTTTTCTAAAATTAATCACTGCCCCGTTTGAATAATAAATAAATAAATAATAAATAAATATTACGGGACAATCTTACACAAATTAACCTAGGCCCACGGTAAGCTCAGTAAGGCTTGTGTTGTGGGTACTAGGCGATGATATATATAATAGATACATACATTAAAGATACTTATATATAACATCCATAACTCAGGAACAAATATTCGTGATAAATACACAAATAAATGCCCTGACCGGGATTCGAACCCGGGACCTCCAGCTTCGTAGGCAGAGTCACTACCCACTGGGCTACGGAGGCCGAATAATACATGAATACACCCATATTGTGATACGAGTGAGCTATGTTGAGCATATCATATACTCGAGGCAGAATTTGTTGCGCGAGCCGCAGATGAGAGTAATTAGAGAACCGAGAGTGTATCAAGGCACACGTGGTTCAAACATTGTTTTTCAAGGAAAAACAATACCTGTGGTTTTGTAGGCTGCTAAATAGATTTTGGTTCTTTGTACTTATATTGCATTATCTAGGCGCGACTGCGCGCGTAAGTGAGTGAATGCCGCATTTTCGTACATACGACTTGCCATACGTAACCTAATCGGGATTTAATAGTACATTCCTGTGCAGAGGCCGGGAAAATAGGGATGCCGACCAAGCACTTTTTGCTAAATATAGCTATCAAATTCCAAATCAGATAAGAAATAAAATAACATCTGAGTTATAGGTAGTTGAACGGTTGTATTAACGTCATTTAGCCAAATCATGAAATAGCGGCGTTTCACGATATGGCTAGGAATTTCGTGATCTGCCGGATTTTACGAATGGCCGCCGACATATATACATCATAGGCTGCTTACTAAAATTGCTTCAGCCCGCGACTCGATCCGCGTGAAACTCGTTTATATCGTAGGTCTTTACAAACTTTCACCCCCGTCAATAAAATAAAATATACTTATGGGTGTATTATTTATAATTTGATATAATAGTATGTTTATATAGTGTATTTTTCCAAAACGCAAATAAGTTTTTTTTTGTATTCTGATAAGGAATCTTTTCATAAAGTTTTAATTTTGTAGCTCAAATAAAGAGTTTCTCCCGTACAAACTTTGCACCCCTATTTAGCCCGCTTAGCTTTAAAGATGTCTTGCTCTCTACACAAAGTTTAAACCACCATTTAACCCTCTCAGGGGTGAATTTGAAAATACTCTAAAATTTGTTTTATAGTCTTTTAACATACAGGATAAGACCGAAATTACTTTAAAAATTTCTTGCTCTCCATATAAGCTTTGAACCCCCTTTTAACCCCCTTAGGGGTAGAGTTTTTTAAAAGCCTGAAAGTACTTTTTTGTATTTTAATAAGTAATCTTTCTACAAAGTTTCAAGTCCCTAGCTCAAGTAAAAGTGTTGCCCATACAAACCTTGCACCCCTTGTTAACCCCCATAGGGGTGGAGTTTTCTAAAACGCTGAAAGTTCTTTTTTTTGTATCTAATAAGTAATCTTTCTACAAAGTTTCAAGTCTCTAGTTAAAAAATCAAGTTTCCCCCATACAAACTTTGCACCCCTTTTTAATCCCCTTTGGGGCGGAATTTTTCAAAACGCTGAAAATATATTATTTGTCTTTTAATAAGTAATCTTTTTAAAAAGTTTTAAGACTCTAGGACAATAGAAAAGTTTCCTCCATACAAACTTTGCACCCTTATTCCCTTATACCCTTTAGGAGTGGAATTTCGAAAAAATCCTTTCTTCTCCTAGCCCACGCTATAAAAGTAACCAACAGTGCAAAAATCAACTCTCTAACATTAGTTGTTTCGGCTGTGCGTTGATGAGTCAGTAAGTCAGTCAGTCAGGACTTTTTTTTTATTTTAGGAGTGTTGACGAAACCTGCGCAGTGGATCTTGATGGTATACGTGTATAGTGGTTCAATAATTATTATTTTTGTGGTTTTTTTCTGAATAAAATTGTTAATCGCTTTGACTATAAAGTTGGTCAAATTTAAATTCGTCTCCAACAAGCATTAAAATTCACAGGTCGACCGTAAGATTCTGAAAGGTCAAAGTTGATCGCTGCCTTCACGGGTCGGCAGTCCGTCAAAACAAATGGCGGTTATCTAACATTACGCGTAGATATGTGCGGGCGGGGTGCTTGCTTGTGTCGGGCCACGGACCACGGTCAGGCGCTACTTCGTGCGGGCACAGAATAGTATAATAGTGTGCGGGACTCATTCACCACCACCTTCAATTATATTAGGTTGATGCGACCCAATTGTACCTATGATATTTTTTATGACATAGGTGGGAAAAGAGGTTTACTTTACAAACTAAAAAACCGGTCAAGTGCGAGTCTGACTCACGCACCGAGGGTTCCGTGCAAACGTTCATACACCATGCCCATCACGTTACGAGCCCATTCATTCTTATTCTTGAACAATCTTAACAGCTTACCTACCGTTGTACATAGCCTTCTGCATTTTGGTACTAATAACTTGCAACTAGTATGTTTGTTTATAAGCGATAATTTTTTATCACGCGTAACTATTTCGATTATTATTTTTTTATTTGAAAGAAGGGACTTTAACGATAATCTGTTTGGAATTTGAAGACATAAAATTTCACACAAAAGAATTTAAATGACAAACTTAGTTAAGAAATGATTTTTGATAATTAAAAAAAAATACGCTAGATAGAGGTATCGTTTTATTTTTCCTGTATTATTTATGTTACTCGTAATCACATGTAATAATTTCAGAATTTTGGCTTGGTAAACTTCGGAGATAAGGGGGGGGGGGGAATACCGAAGTCTGCACTACACGCGTGCCTATAAAATTTGGAGGTTGCCCTCAATTTCCCTGGCATCCCATTCCTCCTCCTGATTCATCCCATTCCTGATCCTGAGTTTCTGTGACTGATAATCTGTGACAATGGGACCACCTCAGGAGTAGATATTACCTATACTCTTTCTAATAAAAAAAAATTTTGGAAATCGGTCAACCATTGACAGACAAATTAGTGAACATACCTACCTACATAAAAAAAATACGTACAGTGTGTATGTAACATATAACCTCCTCCTTTTTTTAAAGTCGGTTAAAAATATACATTATTTATTTTGTTGAAATGTAATCATTTTGTGTGCCAATTTTATAAATCTATAACTAGTTACTACTTAGAAAAGTTGAAAAACCCCCGACCACACACACACTATCCCCGGTATGTTAATGAATTTGGAAAATATGAATTGTCACTAATTTAAACAAAATAGGTACATGTGATAAATCATTCTATGAATTGGATCGGGGGGCGATTTTTGACTTTCGAGCGCTCGAAAATTAAATAAAAGTAAATACGATGTCAGTGCCAAAATTGCAGGCACTAACTTTCTACCGATGGAATTGAATACGAGTGCTCAATACCACTCGTTTTTCAATTTTCTATCGCTATTTCAAAAGAGCATTTCGTAATTTCTGTCAGTTTTTGAGTGAAAGATTCGAGCGCTCGAAAGTCAAAAATCGGTCCCCAGCAGTGTTAGCTAGGCGTGTTTTTCTGGCATTTCATGTACCAAAAACACGCCTTCAATAAAAACCTGTCTACCACATCTAATAAAATCAACATTTGGCAGTCAACCTTGAAAATCATACGGATAGATTTATATCTAACCCATATTACGCAGCAATAATTTGTAGCTATGTCAACTAATCGGCAAAAGTTGTTTCACTAAATGAATAGGTACCAATATTTATTACTCTAGGTATGTACACGCTTTGTATTAACTACAATATAACTTATAAGTGTCTAGCAGTCTCAGAAGGTCCATTCTATATACTTACCTACTGGTGAAATCGGATGACAAGTTCCGGAGATTACTCCCTACATACAGACTATCAAAGTTGTAACTCACAAACTTTATGTTTTAATAGCAATTACTTACCTAATATGGATGCGCCCGATGGAGTTGCTTGCTCCAGCTCGTCAATGCGTGTCTTCGAGCGTGAAACTGCCGTACTTCTTCCTGATTTATAAGCCCCGTAACACGCTCACGTCGCCGATACGACTCTTACAAAAATAATGTTACGACACCTTAACTATGGAACGATTGTATCATAAAATCCATATCAGTACACGCGGTACAAACCGGTATCCTTAGAGTTAAACCATCTTAGTAACACTGTCATAATTAGCTAATCGCATAGTTGCACAATTAGATATCTAGTCTTGCCAGCTAGTTATTGATTCAACTAATAGTTATTACAGCGGGAATGACATACAACCATCATAAAAGTTTATTACATATACCGTTGTTTTTGAAATTAGCAATCGCTCAAATGTTATACAGCTCGTGAAGAATGATTTGGTAAATAGTCTAGTGCACAGTCGTGAGAGAGTAACGCGTGGAATTCAGTCGCAGTATGCCTAAGCTCGCCGTCACTGTTCGATAACAGTCAATATCTGAGTTGTAAAATAAATAGTTGTCATTGCGCCGGCGCGGCGCTGCGAGCTGAGATTGCGCAGTGCTGCTCGCACAAAAACTCCCGACTCGTAAGTCTCTTAACGAGACGCATTCGCTGCGCTTTGGCAGCACCACCTCTAATGATTAACGGCACTGCTGTTTTGATTATATCTTGGTAGTAGGTGTTGAATCTTTTAGTAATGGTTATGACAAGTAGGAATGACTTTGTGAGTGTGATCTAGATTCTAGAGTCCCATTACTTATTTTCAGTAGCAAAGTAACCTAGGTACAATACGATTAAAATCAGTTAACGATTCTGATATTAGCTACTAGTAGCGCCGCCAAGGTGTCAGAGGGGTCGGACGGGTATGCGGGAGGCGACTCGAGGCTAACTTCAGACACGCAAACTTGTGTGCCGCGTACTGTAGGTACATATCAGACACTAAAGACAAAGATAAGAGATACAATGCCTCCCGCCTCCCTCCTCAGACCACCTTGATGGTGTACCATGCATGTCACCGAACTTACAAGATTAAGCCTAATTTCTGAATTTCAAGAATGAACTACTTTGGTAACGGTTACCCGCAACCAAAGGAATTCAAGGTGCTCCCGACGAACTGCATCATCCGCTTTGTGGAAATGATGGAGCAAGCCTGGGAGCAGGTATAAAGGAGAGGGCAAATGCACAAAAGATCCCACTGGGTCGAAGTGCATCCGAAAGGGCCCTCACCTAGATAAGATAAGATAAGATAAGCCTAATTTCTGCTCAAATACCAACCAATTCCATTGGAATTCCAACAGTTAATTATATACTAAAAATATATCTAACAAGTTTATATTTGATGTACTTTAAGTAATTAAATCCTTACAAACTTACTTAATATAGGTACAGTCACCGGCATCAATAAATGATGGAACAAAGGCCGCAAAAATATCTGATGACAACTCTATTTCTAGAGCCATTAGAGCGTGTCAGATATTTTTGCGGCCTTAGATACATCATATATTGATGCCGGTAACTGTACCAAATACCGTTAGATATTGTTTAGGTATTTATTAAAGAAACGGGACGAAAAATAATATTTACCTTATTTACCTTACCTTATTACCTTTACCTTATTCCTAATGCAACGTTGCGAATTACTTTGTAGTCTAGCCGTAACGACAAAAATGTCACCAGGAAACTGTTATGTGACGCTAAATGCGTGTAAAACGTAACACGCAATATTTTATTAGAATGCGGTGTGGCAACTCGCAAGATTAATCGTATTAATATTAATATTAATATAATTGTTGCAGCTCGCTGCATTATTCCTGCGGCAGCATTCACTAATTGCACTTTCAATAGGCATGATTCCTAAGATTTTTTTACGATGCCATTCGTACTAGTTTTTGGGGAGGAACAAATTGTTTGTGTTGGAGAAACTACAATTAAAGAACAAAAATACACAAATATGTTTCTGTCAAAAATTTCATGTACAAGCTTTTATTGCCGACTGTACTTTTCTGTGCACCATCATCAACTACTCGTTGAGACGATTCTAACGAGCCCAAACTCAACGGGGTTACGTCGGTTAAGTACTGAATTCCCATGACCACCCTCTATCTCGATCATCAGATCAGCTCGATGGTACCATAATATTGAATTGTCATCCAAACTATACCTTTACCCAAAATTTCAGCTCAAACGGACGGAACGGAACAGCAAGTGACTGAAAAATGGATTGCAACTTTTGACGGACTACTTACATAATTATATATTTACATACATACGAACATGTCAAGTTAATATAAAGCTTGTAAAAATAGAGACAAAGACGGACATCGTTGGCGCAGCCGGAACGGTTCATACCAATTGACATAAAAGTATGACGTCACCGTTTTTTCTTTGTACTAATCGTTGTATGGACAATCAAGTTAAAATTGCTGTTTTGGTCATGAAATATTGCGTTTAGGTACATACATAGATAGGTGAAAAAAAATAGGATACAATTGATAGATTTAAATTAACCATTTAACGATTTAAAAAATGCATATTTTTTCTAAAGTTTCAAGCTCCATATATTTTTATGATTTTGATGATATTTTGTAATTTACACTTTATTGCACTAATTTGATGGTTTAGTAATTTTAATATCCATTTGCATATATATAGCAACACTACGTTATCATATCAATTTTAACATGAGGAAACTACAAAATTCATTTTAAGTCGACTTTTTTTTCGTTCTTTTAGCAACTTATTTTTACGCGAAAAACAAGACAATAATTTACGATCAACTTCAGTTGCATAAAGGATAGCACAGATAACTACGTCTTTGCTTCCCTTTCTATATAATAATGATAACAAATAGTATACATTGTTTAACAAGGGGCGTATGAGGAATATTGCAAACGACAGTCTATCAGAAGCCCGACGCCAGTCCCAAGAATCGGAATGGACTGTTTTTGCAAAACCGTCAGCCATCTGACCTTCCAGGGGGAAACTACCTTACTATTAGGAATACCTGGGCCTTTTATCAAATGAATGGGCAACTCGACTTTTAAATTTTCCAACACAATCACGATCAACGTCTTAATTCGCTTTCAAAGCACGGAAGCTTTCAGTATATAAACAACCTGTTGTCATTATTTATGTAAGGTGATATTTAGAGACACATACAATATTTAAATGTCTAACAACGATGCATTGGGAAATGGTTTCAAATACATATAGGTGAAACCTGAAGTCACCGATAATCTTTAAAATAACAGTCTAAACTGAGAATCTCGTTTGTTTCAAAACGGTTAATAAACAGGGTAGGTACACTGAAATGAACATGTCTACCTGATGTGTAGTAGTGTAAGGTTAGTAGTTAGTAGGCGTCAAATATATTGAATACATGGAATGATTATAATATGTCTATTTTATTACAGTTTTACTAAAATGACAAACATTTGGTACCTACTTGTGTGATTGTTACGTTTATTGCTTGACATTAACAAGAAAACCTTCAAAGTTCAAGAAGTAACACTAGTGTATGCTCGGCCGTCTTATCACGCTCGCTTGCTTGTATACGATACATTTCGGCATATTTGCGAGTAAGGATCCGTTTCATTTTTGTAGACTTAAATATTTATGTTCAATTGTTAATGCCAACAGGTTAAATATATCTTGCTCACATATATTATTGTGCTTCGCTAACTATTACCAGCGGCGTCGACTCTATATCTCTCTTTTTTCTACAGGAGTTAGAAAAAAAATTATAATAATATTAAAGACACAACGACAATATTTATAAACATTCAATAATAATGGCGCGCAGCTACCTACTTTTTTTGTGCGCTTTTCACTATGCTTCTCGACGCGCAAGAACAAAGCGGACCATGCACAAAATGTCCAAACAGCCAGTCCAACATAAAATAAGAATAAATCCAATTATGAATAAAAAAAATAGCAACTTTACAAATTGAAAAGTTTGTTACATATCATTATGATTTGAAGGTATGTTCGTGATTATTTTCTGTGGAGCGAAAGTCAAAAACTCAGGATTCGAATAGCTGTTGTTCCTCGAGAAAGGCCTCAAGATTGCTAATTAAATTTAGGGCAGCCGTATTATAATCCCAACAAGAACTACGACTTGTTAAAAATCCGTTTTCTGAGCTGACGTCGCCTTAAGAATGCACCGTGCTCATACATATGCCTTGCTGAGAAGTACAAACGAGACTTAATTGGGATATATAATAAATATGTATACATTAAACAGGAGTGCGGTAATGTTATACCTTAAACACGCGTGTTTATATTCTAGATTATGAGCCTCAAAGCGACGTAATAAATGCCGCGTTACTAGTAAGTGTGTTAAAAAAATCATTTTCACTTCTCATGCTCTAAAAGTTCGTCTTTATGTCGTGCGTAGGCGACATAAAGTCGCTTTTTATGCTCTAGAGCATAAAGTAAAATCTTCGTCGAAGACCAAGGCAATCGCTGCAACAGCCACACGAACATCTTTAACTTCATACAACAACCTCTTTATTTTATTTCGTTTCGTTCGTATTCTAAGACCAAGGCAAAGATACCAACAGCCAAAGTACACAATAAAACTTCATGAAATAAACTTATAATTTGTATTTCGTCTCATTTATTATTTTTTATATTTGTTTATTTTTCAATTTAGTAGATCAGTATAGTATTTAAGCCATAACAACAACAATTAAATTAGCATTTACTATATTTACGTGTTGCTGTTTCATTTCCTCGCAATCGAAGTGAAAAGTAGAGTGTACAACTCGTCCATAAAACCCATTTTACACTCGACTTTATATCTATCCTCGCTCGCAAGCTCGCTCGGATGGATAAACGTCTCGAGTAAAATGGTGCGTTTTATGCACTTGTTGTACAATCTACTATTATGATGCGATTGATGTCTAAATTATTATTATTTATTGGTTTTCATTGGTTAAAAAAGCAGACTTGTCACTTGTTAAATGAACTACGCACATTGGAATACATAAAAAATACGATGATCACGATACGTATACACGCCAAGTAGGCGTTCAGATATATTTCAACAATAAAAAGACAAACTAAAGCCAGAATTACATCTGTAACAATAAAAACCATTGCCGGCCATTAGCCGACAGTGAACGGCGAGGGAGCAGTTTACCCAATCGTCAATTGTAACGTAAACGTGATAACCGGGACCCGACTGTAATCAGCTTTGGTATTAGATCATACTTCGCCAGCTCACGGAATTTATAACTCCATGCAAAAACAATCGTTTTCCCAACATTCGATATTTACCTGTTACATCTTGACGATAGTTTTATGAGAAATACCTACAATATGCAGTCGTTGATGTCGGTAACAAATAAGCATATTTTGGGAATGTGACAGTACATATATTATATGTATGTGTTAACCACCCTAAGGTTGTGTTTAAAACCTATCGACGGAACAAACCAATCACACACTAACGGACACAGGAACTCTTAACACTTCCGCCTGTTATCTGGTAGACATTTAAGTCGTGGTCGATATACTTAATTCACCAAATATCAGAAGAATAACCTTCCGCAGAATAGGTAGGCGTAAGCGTTAACGCGAAGTCAACAATCGTCGTTATCAAATCTATCTCGCGGACCCGAGGCCGCGCGCCGCGCCGGCAGTACGTTGTATCTAAACCGATCAACGAAAAACAATGGAACTATGGTAATAACAGAATTATCTGTAATAAACAATTACTGCCTACACGAACCGGTCAATGGTATAGGTAGGGGTCTTAGAAAATAACTGGTGAAGGTCGATGTATGATTTGGCAATATTTACCTACCTACATCGGCATTTTGGAAATAGCAGGTAATGATTAAATACCGAAAATTACTCATAGGATGGAACGACAATGTAGCATTTTACATGCAATGTAAAATTGACTCCGATTTCGCATCCAATATTATAGTTTTAATATAGGCAGCAAGTAAGTGTAGGGTAAGATGGGGGAATGGCGGTCAGCGGGCAATGCCGGTCAGGCCAAAATTTAAACCTTCCACAAACATTTCACTATCGCTACTAGTGCAGCAATCTAGTATACTTTAGTATCCTCAAACCAAACGGACGACTGAGCCAATACGAGCGCCAATACGAGCCAATACGATCGCAGTCGTCTATTTGGTTTGAGGATAGTATAACATACCAAGCAGCGCCATTTTGTATAGCGTGCAATGAGTTTGACAGCTGTCTAAACGTTAGGACGTGTTTTCTTATATTTTTTTTGAAAAGTCGATGAAAGGTAAGCTTAACGTGATTTATACCAATCAATATCTTTCTAAAAGTCAATAATTACACATGCATTAGTGTATCCCATGTGCTTGGTGGATTTTATGAAAGTTATTTACGTTTTTTGTAATCAAACAAAGAATACATTTTCGTATTTTGGGGTTATGGCAATCAGTCGAAGGGGGTAATACCGGTTTACAACTTTTTTTTTTTTTTTTTTTCTAATCCAAATCTTGCGATCAGCCCTGTTGGCTATAAGCAGATTCGTTGACGCTGATTTTCGAGGCGGGTGATACCCCCAGCGGGGTACATCCCATTTATCCAGTCAGTCTATAATCTGACTAATGGTCAAAGATGTCTCGCCTCTTTTTAAGCCGACGAGTGATTTCTGGGATTGTTAGTTGCCCCGCAAGTTGGTTTGGATGCTTTTGTAGTCTTGCTTTGTATTTGTCACCATAGAAAGCAATTTCTTGTTTGACGGTTGGCATATCGAGAATTTCGTGAAGCTCTGTTGTTTTGAGGAACCAAGATGCATTCGATATCTGTCTCAGTATATTGTTCTGCATTCTTTGTAATATAGTTATGTTTGTTGCGCAGGCAGCGCCCCACAGTTGTATGCCATATGTCCAAATCGGTTTTATCATGGTTTTGTAGATGAGAAGTTTATTGTCCATTGCGAGCTTTGAATTTCTGCCCATCAGCCAATAAAGACCTTTGTACTTTAAATTAATCTCATCTCTTTTAGTCTTAATATGTTTCTGCCAGGTGAGCCTCCGGTCCAGGTGCATGCCTAAGTACTTTACGGTGTCTTGGTGTGGCAGTTGTACGCCATTCAGGGTGACAGGAGCACAGTCTTCCTTGCGGAGTGTGAATGTAATGTGTGTTGATTTGTTCACGCTAACAGCAATTCTCCACTTGGCTAGCCACTTCTCCACTTCATTGAGGCTGCTTTGTAGCATTTGTGATGCTTTAACTGGGCATTTATTCGAGGCCAGTAGAGCAGTATCGTCAGCAAAGGTGGCAATCGTCGTATCTGGGTTCTGTGGCAGGTCAGATGTGAACAGCGTGTACAGGACAGGTCCAAGTACGGAGCCTTGTGGCACTCCTGCGGTTATTTCGTGAAACCCTGATGTTGAATCGCTTTCTCTTACTTGGACTATTCTGTTAGATATGTACGACTTCAAGATTCCGTAGAATGTGTGGGGTAATAAGGACTTTATTTTGCATAATAGTCCTTTGTGCCATACTCTGTCGAAGGCTTGCTGTATGTCGAGAAATGCCGATGAACAGTATTCTTTCATCTCGAATGATTTTCTAATTTTCCTGCACACTCTGTGGACCTGTTCTATGGTAGAATGTTCTCTCCGAAAGCCAAACTGGTGGTCTGGGACAACGGATTTTTCTCTTAAGGCACTGTTGAGTCTATATAGCAGACACTTTTCAAAGAGTTTCGACATGATGGGCAGCAAGCTAATCGGTCTATATGAAGTTACTTCGTGCGGAGACTTACCATGTTTATGGATCATTATTACCAGGGACCAGTTTACAACTACGCATGGTATAGATGTCGAAGTTATGGGCGGTGGACTCATGAAGAGTGCAGTGGTGCTGATTCCCCAGCGACCTATTTATACGATTATTGTGAGAGCAAACGGAAAGTTCTTAGGCGTCTTGATCTGTAATGTTCATAGTCATAATATAAATATTTAATAATATGTTTGGTTTATTATAAAAAAGAATGTTTTGGTTAATTTTGGTTAAATGTATAAAATAATAAAGAAGATATATAAGTTTCTTGGTAAAAGCACAGAATAAGTAATAGTACTACGTACAGAAGGTTATCTGTTAACAAATTCCCTGTTTAGGTACGCCAAACGTGCCTAAATGTGGCCATCCCTTTCTATCGCATGCAACGCGCTGCGACCCGTGCGAGCGTCCCGTCCCAACGCGCGGCAGCTACTGAATAGAGCCCTTCGAAGGGGCGACCGGCATGTACTTGTAGCGATAAACACAAATCGCGAGTGAGCCGCGCCTGGTAAAAGGCAAAGCAATTCCGCCATTTTGACGGTTCTGATAGCAGACAGATGGGGCGGCGATTGCGATATACTAACTAAAAATACTTAAATAAATAAATTAAAGAGGTCAAATTTCGGATAATTAATCAATCGTCGCAGTCGGATAAAAACTATCCTAAGACATTAACAGAATAATAATGTCTATAAAAAATGTTTCATGTTTTTCCGTTCATGGGAACCTGAGATCATTCGTGACAATGTAAAGTCTGGAATGATACTGGCTGATTCTTTTTTTTAATTCAGAGATTTATTACAAGGCGACGTAGGCTCATGGCCTTCTCTCCCTCTCACTGAACATAAGCGTGAGCGAGATGGAAGTGCGTGTTCGGAAGCGCGGATATCATGTCTTTTAATTTAATTTTTTTGTGTGTTAAAATAAATTAAAAAGTAATAGCTAAGTTCCCTCAAACATGATATTGCCGATTTTTAGAACAAATTTTAATATGCTTAGCTTTTGTGTATAATTTGTTATGAATTTTTTAAGTGTATTTTAGACCTATGATCGTGATTTTTTTTCTATCGAGCGAAAGTCAAAAACTTAGGGTTTGAATTTTAGGGCAGCCGTATTATGATCCAAACAAGCGCTACAACTTTTTAAAAATCCGTTTTCTAAGCCTACGTTGCCATAAGTGGAGATTAACGGGCCATATCTCTTTATACTTCGTAGTCGGTGTCAATTGTAAAAGTTTAGATAATGTGAAGTTTGAAGGTCGGCAGTTTTGAAATAAAATTTCCTTGAGCTTTATCACGCCTGTCTGTCATCCTACACAACGAAGAGCTCTTTGTGTCCGGTGCTTTTTGCAACCTAATTATATATTATCTGTTGGCCGAATGGTTCATTTTGTTGTTGCATACTACATGTCATACTACATATCATGTCACTCTAATGGTCAATCGACACTACTTCATTTGTAGAGTGCCATATGTCTCCTTTAATTAGGTATTTAATTGACAAAACAAAATTTTCATTTTCAATGACAATTTTTTTTGAAAGAAATATAATATTGAATGCTGGATCTCTAGCGAAAGCGGGTACAAGTACAGTCGCGGAATGAAAAGGTTGACCACCTTAAGATCTGTTTTTGCTTGCTCAGTATAAGTTATCGATATTTGCTTTATCGACCGAGTATGAAACATTTCGTCATAATGAATGAATCGACCGAGTATGAAAAATTCACTACATGGCCCACAGATATGTCCACTATGATGACTATGAGAATTGACCTCTTTGCATTTTGGAAAGGCGAACTAAAATTAAAAAAAAACGGAAACAAGAAATAGCAATGATGACATTGACAGGAACTGTTACTCACATTTATAGTTTTGATCATTATAAGCGAAGAGGATTTAATCATTAGATTTATCAAACTTGACACAACGTAATGGCAAGATCAAACTTATAAAGTAAATTTGAACTTTGTTGTCAAACAGTTAAACATAATTTTCAATACATACTGTTACCTACACAGTTTAAAAAGGTAACATGTGCTAGCAACGCGTAAATATGAATTCATCTGAAAGCTGGTCAACCTTTTCATTCCGCGATTGTACTATACAAATTTACGGACCTTGTATCCTTTTTCACGGAGAGCCACAGTAACACTATCTTCATTAGGCACTTGTCCCACCGCCGGCGAGTAGCGAGTATTACTCTCATAGTAATTCATACTCGCTTTTACTCGCGCGAGTAAGAATTACTATGAGAGTACTCGCTATTCGCCGGCGGTGGGACAAGTGCCTTACAGTCTACGTACGAGCTTTTTTACTAATTATTATTAAATACCTAACTATTCACTGGTTAAAGAATACCTATATACACTGCGGGGCTAGCACACTAGCAAAATTACGACTTTTATGCACATGTTTTATATCCACAACCGACGTATAAATTTTTACCGTCATAAGCTAACATGGTATACTGTCATCTACGTAAAATGTGACCATTTATATGTCTCGCACATAAAACTATTTTTTACGTCAAATGCTGACATGCCCTTGATTTTGGCACATCAAACGTGAAGATATGAACCGTTGACGGACGAAATTTTATATAGGTCACTCGAGACCCCGGATAAATTTTAAACTATGAAAACAATATCATCTTCGCAGGATTTCTCCGATTTCTGTAACAACACATACGGTTTCAGTTTCAAAACTCCTATCATCTCCTGAAACAACGATGTAGCATTTTGAATTTTAGCTAGAACATGATTACTGATTATCTATAAATAAAGCAATGATTGAGATTATTTGCTTGTGTTGTAATAAAATATATTTCACAAGAATAGAAATATTATTGATTCAATTAAAAACTTATATGTGTTTTGGTACTCACTTCCCTTCATCACTTAAAGGGTGATTCTTGTTCTTACGTTTTTTGTGTGAGTTGTAAGAATAGGGGTGTAGACTCAAAATGTATTATTACTTCAAAAGAAAGAAGGCAAAAAATATGCCTGATGACGAAAATCCCATTCAAATATCTCAAAACATTACGAAGCTACAGCCATTTTAATCTTGCTTGCTATAGAGAGAAAACGCTAGGGGATCGTGACATCACGATTCTCTAGTGTCATAGTAAATGACAATCATTGCATATGAAGGTGCGTTTTGCGGAAAATCGACAGAACATACCCCCACTTAAAACTTTAGACACTTATAACTTTGTGATTATTTAATCTTTTGCGTTGTTTTTTTCTCCATTTGACTACATTTTCAATACTTTTTGAGAAAATGCAACATTATTGGTTATTTTATTTAGTGTCTACACCCCTATTGAATACATTTTTTAAAGGAAAAACAGTAAACCGTATAATAATTTATAGCCTGACAAGTTTCTATTTGACCCTAGCCACGTACAAAATTGTACGTGGCTAGGGTCAAATAGAAACTTCAGGCTATACTTACTAAAATACCCATCGTATCATGTCTGAAAATATTTTTTGCCATAAAATTATTAGAAACATACTGAAAAAAAGTCCAAAATGTCACGGACCGTGTAGTGCGAGATCGCCGGATTTGCAAAGAAAATATTTTTTACTAAAGAAATATCAAGTTATTTTGCAGAATATTACAGCAATTATTAAAGACTAACCTTTGTTTTATAAGACTGTTTTAAAATAAATATAAATAATAATTACTATATATGATTCTGAACAACATAAAGTTTGTGAGTAGTTTTTTTGTCACGACCATGTAATATAAAAATGCTGTACTCGATAGATGATGACTGTGATGTTGTTTTGTTGGCAACCCTTCCTAAGTTTTTTTAGAACAGCAGCACTATCTTCTTGTCAGATTTGCAAATGGCTGAACTTAAGTGTGTGTCTCGCAAAACCAATCTTCTCATTTGATTGAAAAAAGGGACAACCTTAACACGTCAACGTCGTGTACGAGTTTTGAGTACAGTCGTCATAACATACATCGGAGCAAACAAGCAGCGCACAAACATCGGAACACACCTTTATTTTCAAGGCATTAGGGTGCATGTGCCGATATTTTTGAACACCTATAGTGTACCGATGTCTGTGATAGCGACTGTACCAGTGTCACGCTATTGTTTAAAACATAATATTATGTACCTCATACAGTGTAGTTTAAGGTACTTACTCAAGATTTGTGATATCATGGCTAGCTTTTAGTTTATATCGAACACGCTTTAAATTCTCACGGCCATGGTATAAAAAAAATGTCACCGCCATGGAATTTTTGAGTACATGGGCGTGGCCTATATAATACGTGGTCATGACATTCTATTTTGTCACGGCCATGGTATGAAAAAATGTCACCGCCATGGAATTTTTGAGTATCTCATTGACAAGTATACCAAATAAATACTGTTGATTAAACCATTTCAGTGTTTTATTTATTGCTCAATCACTTTAAACTAAGATGACACAAATGTAATAACATTAATATTAACAATTACCTACAATAAAAAATGTTAAACTGTCACATCCATGTGTCACAGCCAGATTCACTAATGTCACGACCGGGGCACAATCTGTCACGTCCGTGTTATGTTAGGTCAATGAGGGCAAAACCGTCGTATTTTTTTATAAGTTCAATTTGATTGGCCATAACTATGTTATTATACATTTTTTAATAAACTTGATGCTTATAATAGGTTAAGCATTTATTTAACTTTTTGAGGATATTTGTGTGAAATAGCTAATACTTCAGGTTATTTAAATATGTTTTTTTTTTAAAACATGTCAGTAAACGGAATTTCCCTGTTGGGGCATTTCCGTCTAGTAGTTACTTTTCGTGTACCAGGACGTATTACAAATCTGTACGTCAAGTAAGCAAACGCAAATTTACTTTTGATCGAAATTAAACCTTAGCAAATTTAATTTAAGGTTGATTTTTTATTTTATGGCCAAATATATAATTTTGGGGCTATTCCGGCATATTTTGAGAATCAGAAGTACCTTTTATTGAAGTTTAAAACCAACGTCCACTTTTTAAATAAAACAATGACGTGTAAATACATGGTGCTATTTTGTCTTTACAAATTGAATCAGCTTAAAATTCTAGAATAAAAATACAGAATTTTGATACTTAGATCGCGATCACCTCTGCAAATTTAGAAAATACAATAGACACATAGTTTCGTACTGTATAGGTGAATTTAATAAAAGGTTGGCACTATATGAAATGGGGATATTACGGCATGTGACGGTTTTTTACCGGACGGCTTTTCCCCACTTGAGAGTTGAGGAATTATACATTTTTAACAACCTGTAGTTTCACATCAAGTAACGATAATGTAAAATGGATCAAACTACCAATAAGCCTGATTAACTAACAATATAATAAACATACTTACTAAACCGTAATCCGCATTTTCTGATCGCAATTCCAAAAAAAGGAGCAACGCTCCGAACTCGCGTGTCGGCTTCGGAGCTCAACGAAACTTTCAAGGCCATTTTATTGCATGTGATGCCTACAGAGCGCCATCTATTTTTGACTGTTGGTAGCAAATACAGTCGCTGCTTTATCGTTCGAGTCGGCTAGTGCGTATTATGGTTAGAATTGCCGTAAAAGCCGTTGTACGGAAATACCCCGAAGACGGAATTGGCCGCACTGACCTGACCCGATATTTTTTTGGTTTCTGAGGGCATTAAGCTTGTTCAAATGCATCAAAAATATGCTTTTAGTATATACTTTTGATGTACATCGCAAAATTTTGTAAAAAGAAACATTTTTTTATTGGGTTAGGCGGAAACTATTTAAGAATCACACTAAAACCACAACGTAAAACTTTTCGCGGGGCGGGAGTAAAGTACTTATTTAAATAAAAACAAAAACCTATTATAACACAACTTAATACAGGAGCACAACTGTTTAGTAAACTGTGCAGTGCTTATCATTACTCTTTAAGTCGGTAGTATTATAATGTGCTTCTAACCATAGACTACTATTGAAGGAATGAAATGAATGTAATGATTTTGCTACGTATATTTTACGCTATGGCGTAAATATATGCTGCGAGGTTACCATATTAGCTAAGTAACGTAAAAATGGGCACAATCGTAAAGTTATACGCCCGAACGTAAATATAAGTCCGATTAGTGTGCTAGCCAGGCAGATGCATGTCCATAAATTAGAAAGTTAGCAATTCATTCTTATCAGTTACTTTGTCAAGAAGGACACCTATAATCATCAAAAGGTATGTCGAATCTTTATTTGTTGGTATATAAGTAAGTAGGTACATTTTAAGGTGTTAGGCTAATTAAATCATGTCTAGATGTCATAGTAAGCAAAAAACTATTGTCATCTTTACAATTATGATGATTTTTACGTGTAGTTCTTGTTTAATACTTCATCTTGATTGTCATGTCGGGTGGCATAAGAAAACACAACACAGTTTCATAACTTAGGCCCTTGGCCTTATTCCACATCGTTAATTAGTATACGCATACTAGAAATCACATTCGAAATTAGACACATAAACTGCTCCGAGACGTATAGTTATTGTAGAACGAGATGTGATATGAGATAAAACCTATTACCACTGACGTTGGACTGCAATAATAACAAGCAATGCCACACATACAACACATACTTATACCTCATCTACTGTTGAGATAATCGATAACCAGTCGGGTTGAGAAACTACTGGATCAGTATCAGTATAGGTACTCTAAACAGCAACAACATCCATTGTCAAGCGACTATTTAATGCAAATTATGTGAGGTCGTTAAAGGTTTAGAACATTAAACAAATATAATAAAAGCAAAGCATGACTAAATAACAAAAATATTTGATTGCTGTAAGTTCGCACTGAAACGACCGTGATATACTGTAAATGATATTTGGAACCTGCATGCGAAATAGTAAAAACTTAAATGCTTATTTAACTTAAACCTACGTTACAAGATGGAATCTTATTGTTTAAGTGGGAACGCTCAAATGCAGTGAGAGTAGTGGGAAAGAATTCGCTGCGAAAGTCAAGAGGTGCACGCAACTTAAATAAATCATACAAGATCAAAATAATGTTTGCTAACTGAAACGTGTGTGTTAATAAGTTGTGTGGTACTGATTACGTTTGGGCGTTAATAAATAATTAAGCTATGGTAGTTTATGCAATTAAGGGTGATCTTTATACGTGCCGTCGAGGTCATAGAGATGTAAACATAAACGAAAAATGTATACATTTCTTTGACGTTGGCTGTACATACACTTTCTTTGCAAAGCGGAAAAATGCAAATAATAGTAAAACCGTAGGTATTAAGTAACATTTGATTGTGAGGTAAATATCAGTTGGTCGTTATTACCATAAATAGGCTTCCGTCCTACAATCGGACAGGCTTACGTAAAGCTCTTTGAAGTACAGTAGGTACTGTTACTTTAAATGTATAAAACGGGTAGTAGGTTACCTATAAAGCAGGTAGTTTCTATAAAGTGGGCCACGCAACCATAGGTAATTGGGAAGGTATGACTGCGCCAACGCAATATGGTTTCGCCTGTACAGTTGAAGTGCAAAAATAGGACCCAGGACTGTAGCCACGCATTCTAATGGTGTAAGTAATGGGATGAAATATCATGACATTTCATATAAAATATTAGGTTTTCGGCAGAGGCGTCACGTTGCTTTGGGTTAAAAGATCAAATTGTTGGTTGAATATGGGAATAGTAGAGTACATATTAGTATATAAACTCACGCCTGTATTCCCAAAAGGGGTGAGCAGACAGATGACATTAGAATTTCAGTGCCACATCTAGCAATTGTAGGTTTACAGATGGAGAAAATGTTATATTACTGATAAGTCGGAACCCATCACCCAAAAACTTCACATTCATCCTCCATATACCCTGAGAAAATTACGGTGTTTTTGGAAATAATTCAATATCAGGCTAATTATTTGAATACGGCTTTTATATGTTATTTAAAAAAACATTTACTATTGAAGTCAATAATTCTATGGACCGGATGTTAGGAAAAAAAATTAACCCGCAAGCAAAAATGCTATCAGTATTTTTATAATGAAAAAATGTTTCATCATCATGGTCCCAGCGTTATTCCCGGTTGTGCCCTAAAGGAGTCCGGGGTCCGCTTTGACACCTAATCCCAAGATTTGGCATAGGCGCTATTAGTTTTACGAAAGCGACTGCCATCTGACCTTCCAACCCAGAGGGAAAACTAGACCTTATTGAGATTAGACCGGTTTCCTCACGATGTTTTCCTTCACCGAAAAGCTAACGGTAAATATTCCGTACATAAGTTCCGAAAAACTCATTGGTACGAGCCGGGATTCGAACCCACGACCGCCGCTTGACAGCCGCATGCCTGAACCACTAGGCTACCGTAGCTTAATGAAAACATGTTTGATAACACAAATTTGGAGACTTACTACCTGAATCCAAAAATATATGCATCAGGAAATAACAGCATTTTAATTAAATATTTACGACCTTGAGATAATATTGAATTTAATCTGGCCTATAGAAAGGTTTATTCATTAACAAAAATAAGTGGATTATGCGGGTATCCCAAAGAACGTATATAGACGTAGTCAATTATAAAGTAAATAAAGTTTATACCATTTTCGCCTGATTCGTACGGAATTTATAAAGATTACTTTTCATTATTTTTTACCGTTGCGGTATTAAATTTAGGTGGATTATTAATGAATATTTAGTCAAATTACCCAACCTATTTTATGGTGTAAAAATATGGCTGATATCGATATATTGTTGTGTTTTCATAGAGAGAAACCGTAAAGTTCTCAGGATAATAGTGGACTCTTACGACACCCGCGGCTAGAAAAGGAGGTGCCGCTATTCTAACCCCACACCACAAGGGGTAGGTACATATAATAAACACTAAGAAAAAATAGTTCACGATTTTATATCACATTTCACCATTCAGTAGGTACAGTCAGCATCAAAAGTAGCTACGCAAACAAAGACGTTAAAAGTGTTTATTAAAATGAGATAAGAACTTTTGACATCTTCGATTGCGTAGCTACTTTTGATGCTGACTCTACTTGCCACTGACGTAACACGCCAAGGTCGGCGCCGGTGGCAAGTAAGCGCAGGTCGGTGTGATCAAATCTCATAGAAATTAGGGTACTAATCTCTCTCTCTCTGTCCTTCGGATCTCTTCTCCGAAGTAGCAGAGTAATTACAAATAGTAACAAACAGTAAGTAGTCGATTAAAGCTTGGGTATTACGGTATTAGTCGCCTGCTCGCTCCCATCAGTGGCGGTTCACGAAGCTAACACGTTACAATTTTAATGGACAGAGGCTCTACCGCGAAACAAAACAAACTTCTTTCGTATATCTCCCTCTCTGTCGATCGAATTTGCAAGTGCGACAGAAAGGGAGAATCACACAGGCAAATTTGTGTTGCCTGTTTAAATTTTACAAGTTTAAACAGGCAACACAAATAGGCAAGCGCCTATTTGTGTTGCCTGTTTAAACTTGTAAAATTGTAACTTGTAGCTTCGTGAAACGGACGTGGGAGGGTGGTGTTGAACAGATCATAGAGAATATAAAGAAACGGTGGGTAGATACATACCCATATTATTATACATTGTAAGCCTTATTGAGCGATAGCAGAGCCTTCGCACTGCAATATACAATCTGGTGACATACAGAAGGCCGAGAATTTTCTTCCTGTACCTACTAACATAAGGTGACATTGACATTAAGGCAAAACGGCTATGCGTTGAAACGTGGTTGAAACAGTCACACAGGTCCACCGACGTTTGCACGACTGAGACGCAAGAACTTGCTTATTCGATACGAAAAGGCCGCCTGCACTGGAATCAGTATTTTTAATCCAACTTCAAAGTTCACGCGTGTACCATAGGTCCGTTCGCTTAGCGTCCTTGGTCGACCGACTATCCCTTCCAAGCTAATATTGGACGCAGGTAACTAAGTAAGCAAACGCACACATTTTTTTAATGCGAAGTCCTTACGACACTGGCTTATAACATCAAGTACACTTATCATTTAATCATTTACTTCTCCTGCATTATTGTGGTATGTATTAGGTCCAGGGATATCTAATATTATCTAATCTAATAAGGGAGAGGGGATCTGACGCCCGCGTAGGGTCGTACCTGGTGCAAAGGTTGTCCATCGCCATTCAACGTGGCAACGCGGCCAGTGTTATGGGGTCTACACTTTTGTTTATTTTTATGTACTCTTCTCTACTCTTTTCTGACTCTTTACTCTTTTTCTTGTACTTGTGTTCCCTTTCCTTCTTTCTTCTCCCTGATAGGATGTACCGTAACGCATCCGTTACTGGCCGCACTGCAGGCCAAACGGGGGAAAAAAAAAGTGTTATGGGAACCTTTGCGCCAGGAACGACTCGAGGCGAGGGGGACTGTTTGACTAGGCTCTACCTTAAGCCTAGTTAGTCATAAGTTTATTGTTATATTATTTTATTCTATTTTGTTATTTTAACATGAATAAATCTAATAATTATATATCATAAACGTGAATGTTTGTTAAGATGTTTGTTCCACTTAAGCTCAAAAACTACTAAGCATATTCTAATAAATTGTTCCAGAAATGTAGCTTAGATATGAATGGGAAATGGATACCTACAATAGATAAATAAAACCTAGGAGGGTAAACAAGGATCGAAAGTTTGTATGGGCAGCCAGTTTTCTCTCTAACTCAAGCTTGGTATCTAGACTCTTAGTTGAAACAACAGTAAACTAATTTCAGCGCTATTGAAAATTCACCCCCAAAGACCCCAAAGGGATCAAACGAGAGGGTTTATATTATACTAGCTTTTGCCCGCGGCTTTTCGCCCGCGTAGTAAGTGTAATTTTTTCAATAAGTAATTGTTGAATTGTTACACCGGCAATGGCCTACTACTACTTCCCCTATGAATAACGTTTCGTCAAATCCCGTTATGTTATTATTTTTTTTACACTACTGAACTGATTTTTGTGGTTTTCACGAACGTGTAGCTTTTTACTTATTTAAATATATCAATGTATGTGTACAGTTGCTGGCAAACATCTTGAGTTGCACCTTAAGTGCGCAGTAGCCGATTTAGTCAGTAGCCTTTTTGCTTCAAGATGTTTGCCGGGACCTATATCAATAACATATATAAATAATATGTACAAAATGCATGCGAAGCATGGAACTAATTGCTACATTTACTTAAATTAGACGAATGCATGAAATGAAATGATGAAATTCATCAAGTCAAACTTGTGGCCCGGACATTACTATTATGAGTTAATTTGTTAAAAACCACTTACGTTTTTACCTAGGTACCTACCTAATTATAAGTCTATACACATCTTATATCATCTTCTGTGTAAACAACACTATAAAATTATTTTGTAATATTTTTTCATTAACATAAGAATCGTATCTATGAACTTTTCCATACGACGATCTAAACGCAATTGCATTTCCTTCAAACTATAAAGGTCGCGGGCGCGGGCCGGGCGCGGGCCCGCGTTCGATGTGTGTTTGAAGTGTAGTTTCAATGTTTTACAACTTGCGCGGGCCCGCGTCCGACCCGCGCCCGCGACCGGTGTGTGGAGGCCTTCAACCAATAACGTTGTACGGAATATTTACATCGTATTTAGGTACTATGCCTTGTCATTAGGCATAAAAATATTTCAGGTCAAGACGAAGCATGCTTCGAATTTATTACTACCCTTGATATACATTAAAAAAATCTATTGTATTCTAAACTAAACGAAAAAAAATTATATATCCTTATAGCGAGCTTTTATGCGATGGTTTCAGAAATCGACGTAGGTAGGTACTCAGCATGTTTGACTTGACTATATATAAAAAGAACCTATGCGCAAAATTTCAACTCTCATACTATGTTTTGCATATGGCCTTTCCGGGGTGGAGAAGAAGGGAATTAATGTTGATGAAAATGCTGTGTCAATTATCTGGTTTATAAATAAATAACGTATATACAAACTTTCAAATTTTTAGATTTTCAAATGAACGTCTTTTCGGTACAAGTCTTATTTCATCCCTTTAGGGGGCACGTTTAAATATAAATTTCCACGTTTCCTTTCCAATTTACTACATGAACTGCTCTACGAGAGCAAATGCGTTGATTATTACAGAAAAAACCCAAATCGCTATCTGTGGGCTGATAATATTTGAGGAGTTCCGTTGATTCCTCAATGATCTCAGAATTAACACTTCATTAGTTGCTACTTCAACGGAATCATGTCAAAATCTTTGACGTACTTTACACATTTGAGGAGTTCCATAAGTCATCTGTGGTCTTCATCATCAGTTCCACTTCACCAAAATCGCGATTTCTGAGGGTAAATATAACTAGTGTATAATAGAAAATACCGAAATGACTACACACGTCCCTATAAAATTTGAAGGTTGCCCTCAATTTCTCTGTGATCCCATCATCAGTCAGGATGACTTGGTGATAGTGGGACCACCTCAGGAGTATACTCCTCCGATTAAAAAAAGAATATTGGAAATCGGTCCACAATTGACGGAGAAATCGGCGAACATACATAAAAAAAAATACATACAGTGGAACATATAACCTCCTCCTTTTTTGAAGTCGGTTAAAAATAAACCTCATGTCCTGCTTTCATGTTTCTAGCCACAGTTTATCATTAAAAATCATATATTACTTATGTGATTTTTCAACCCCCATCTTAACCCCTTCAAGGGATGTAGTCCAGGCAAAATACGGTTTTGAAAAACATTAATTTATAATAACGTTTTTTTTATTTATATCATTTTAAAACATTGATCTAAGATGCTTTATTCAAGAATCCAACAAACTTTCCATCCGGAAGTATTTATAATTTATATAGATTTGAAAAAAGAATGAATTGTTTTTTTGTTTATTATTTATCTTGAATATTATAGAGCAAATGTAAATGAACCAAAATAAAGATAAAACCATTTATTAATATTTTTTCTGACTTTTCAGAAGCTAGTTAAGTTATCATTTTTTTGATGTCTGAAATTTTGTTGGATTTTGTCACTAAGTAACTATTTAATTGATAATATATCCATTACATAAAAAAAATCTGCTATTATAAATTATTTCCAAATTTGACATATTTTCCATACAAGCTGTCAGTTCACTGCCTGGACTAATGAATTAGATAAATACCCTTATCAATGTTTTCAACCAATTTGATTCCTAGGCCACCGTAGAACCCTGTCATTTTGACTGCCACATAGCGACGCAATAATCCTAGTAACCCGTGTTGACATAGCATTTAGAACGGCAAGGTTCTATGATGGCCTAGGAATCAAATTGGTTGACTGTACATTAGGAGCTCATGACCGAAGTTTTAAACGTCTAACTTTAAAAACGACATGTTTCCCATACAAACTTTCAAACCTTTTTTTAACCCCCCTAGGGGACGAATTTTTATAACACGCTATATCATTTGTTTATCTTTTTAGTAAGAAACCTTCATACAAAGATTCAAGTCTATAACTTTCCAAATAAACGATTTCCATACAACGGTTCAACCCCTATTTCACCCCCTTAAGGGTTGAATTTCGAAAAATCATTTCTTAGTACACGTCCACGTACTGTAAAGCATATATGTTCCAAATTTCATGCTTATATCTTCAGCGGTTTAGGCTGTGCGCTGTCTGTCAATCGACCAGTAACGCAAGAGTTTTATATGTATAGATTATACCTACGTTTGTATGAGAAATTAGTATTTTTAGGGGAGACTTGATATTTCGTTTATTTTATAGTCTCTTAGTTAATATATAAGAATAGAACAGTCAATGTTTTTTTTTTAAATTCATCCCTTTTTAAGTGGATTAAAAGGGGTTGTAAGTTTGCACGAGAAATTAGTCTTTTTTGGAATCAAAAAATCGGAACTTCGATAGACAGACTATAAGAAAACTATATTCAGCGTGTTTCTAAATTCATCCCTTAAAGCGGTTAAAAGGGGGTGAAAAAATTGTATAGCTTAAAATAGAATGGTAAAATTTAAGTAATATTTTTAAGAATTGTGTACTTTGGTAATACTCTATGTCAAAATGCAGAAACTTATTTCAAAAATATAAACTTTGTATGGGCATTTTATTACACTAGCTACCCGCGCGGCTTCGCCGCGTATACAAAGAATCTAGGCGGAGCGAAGATATAAAATATAGCACATACTTAATCCTGTAGGGCCATTCTACACATCCCTTATATTCCCCCCGAGATCCCTTATAGGGATAAGTTCGCCTTTGTACCGACTTTAATCTTACATAAGTATCATGTTTATGTTTTAACCTGTTTTGTATATAAAGTGCTTACATACATTCATATAACCTACCTACTGAACAAAGAAGTTTTTTAGAATAGGATGGGTATAGTTTCAGAGATTACCCCCAACATACAAACTTACATTTTACAGACATTACACCTGTTTATTTTATTATTAGTATCGGCACATGCAATTTATAGGTACCGTGAATTGGGGTTACTTTAAATCCTTGTTTTACATTGATCAAAACTTCTCTTCATGTTTAAACTCTAATTTATACGATTTCTGAACGCATCGTTTGTTTTTTTTTTACGATTGGAAGCATTGAACGTCACTTTCAGTGTGTCTTTACCAGTCGTGGGATCGGGCACGCCGATCGTTGAAAAAAAAATTAAAATACGTGCGTACTCATTTTACGGACTTTTAATAGCTTGTATAACTTCTAAGGTAAAACTTTCAGTATAGTAAATACACTAATTTTATCTAGTTCACTAAATCAGGCCATTTGCTTTTTAGATATTTGTAGCATGGGGTATCATTGATCACTTCTGAGGGTTTACTTTGATCACTGATACCCTCATCATCATCATCATCATATCAGCCGAAAGACGTGCATTGCTGGACATAGGCCTTCCCCAGAGAGTGCCACAATGAGCGGTCCTGCGCCAGCCGCATCCAGCGGACTCCCACGACCTTTACCAGGTCATCAGTCCACCTTGTGGGGGGCCTACCCATGCTGCGCCTTCCGGTACGTGGTCGCCACTCGAGAACCTTTCCGCCCCAACGGCCATCGGTTCTACGTGCAATGTGCAATGTTATCCTTATGTGAATGATAGCCTTATTTAATATAAAATAAATACCCTTTTTTTTCTTTGTCAAAGTAACCCCAAAGGCACATAAACCTTTATAAAACCTAAGCCTCTGAACGGATTTTTTTTTATGTTCTAGTGTTTTTAGGGTTCCGTACTCAAAGAATAAAATGGGACCCTATTACTAAGACTCCGCTGTCCGTCCGTCCGTCCGTCCGTCTGTCTGTCACCAGGCTGTATCTCACTGATACCGTGATAGTTCCAGCTGAAATTTTCACAGATGATGTATTTCTGTTGCCGCTATAACAACAAATACTAAAAACACAGAATAAAATGTTTTTTTTTATAGATAATGGTACGGAACCCTCCGTGCACGAGTCCGACTCGCACTTGGCCGGTTTTTTTCCTTATTGCTGTCACTATCATAATCCGTTAAAGATAAGGGGGGTTTTAAAGTAACCCTAAAGTTGACCACAGAATTAATATTTTTTTTTTAGAGATACATTAATAATCTTTTTTTTTGTCGGTTTAATCGATAGAGGACCAAAAACTGATATTTGCATTTTTTTCCTTATTTTTTTGGATTAACGTTTAGGGAGGTACCTACAGACGTTTTAATTCTGAAATTGATCAAATTAACCCCATTTCACGGTACCGCTAAATAGTTTAATATCTACTAATTTATGTTTTCCAGTATTAAGTCATATCGTTTTGACAAATTACAATTTAGTCCGTGGGCGACCGAGCTCTGCTCGGGTGAAAATGGAGAAAATACGGAGAAAACGAATTTTCCCGGACATGAGACCTATCTAGATCGATATCTCGCCCCCGTAAACCCCTGAATCCCAAATTTAATCGAAATCGTTAGAGCCGTTTCCGAGAACGTGATTGCAAATATATATATGTACAAGTATTACTCGTTTAATTACAAAAGTCCCTGGGCGACCGAGCTCTGCTCGGGTGAAAATAGAGAAAATACGGTGAAAACTAATTTTCCCAGACATGAGACCTAGCTAGATCGGTTTTTCGCCCCCGTAAACCCCTATATTCCACATTTCATCGAAATCGTTAGAGCCGTTTCCGAGAACGTGATTGCAAATATATATACAAATATTGCTCGTTTAATAGTATAGGATTTATATAACCAACCTCCTACCTGTAATCAAAATATAATTATCTGAACCTGAAATAATTTAGATGGTATTCAAGGCAGGTCAACAAAGTCACCAATGGGAGTCCCCGGCCATCCGAAAAGAAAATTTTGTAATCGAGTTTCGTTTTCTACCTACATCTTTATAAGTACTGGAAATTAGGCGAAACCTATCGGCGCCTATACGGCATTGTACTAAGTAAGGTTAACAAAGCCGTCTATGAGGTCCACGACAATGAATGGATTTAATTAAACCTCATTCTTCTCCCAACATCTCGAATATGGGAAAATAAGTTTGTATATAAACTTTTCTGAAGTAAAAAAGAACATGGCATGTAATACTGACGTCTCTATCAATAAAAAAAAACAGATTTGACACAATACGTCTGTCAGTTTATGTAAATAAATAATATTTACAAAAAGCCGTTTACTTTCTATTTTTCTTACTTTTCTTAGTGTTGTATCCATATGTGGCCGACTCAACATTTATAATTTTTCATGCTGAAGAACTTAGTACAGGTTTGAGTTTAATTCTTGTTTATCATTTTACATTGTCATCTCGAGTCAAAACAGAAGTTACGCCACGTGACGTCACGCAGCCAAAGTCACGTGGTCAACGCACAGTAGTTTCTTTTAATTTATATTTTAGTAACTTACCGATAAAAAATTAAAAAACGAAGACCTTATTGCAAATCTGCAGCATGAGACGAATCCAGTGACATATCATTTATCAAAATCGGACCATAACTGTAGATCTGATGGCTGTTACAAAAATCGGGCTCGCGTAATAATAATATAGATTAGGTACCTACTTCACGAAAAGGAGGCTCAATGCGACTATATGTGTTTGTATCTTTGTTAGCTACACAAATGCTCTGTCACTTATGCACCGATTTGTTGTACAAGTGCTTCCATCCAGATTGCTTCTGTACCAACCAAAGGTGTGAAAATTCAGTACCAATGATGAGATCCATGAGAAATGGAGGGAACTTTCGGTAGTGCCTTTAGTAACTCACGTATTTATTCTCGGAAACCACACATTTGGTGAAGTGGAACTGATGATGAAGACCACACACTTATGAATGAAACTCCTTATTGACGTAAGTAATAGTACACATTCTGATTAGATTCCGTTGGCGTAGCGTAGCAACATTTTTCTTTTTACCCTAATACTCGTAGTTACACATCGCATGTACCTACATACAAAAATCTTAGCTACTTAAACTGCGAACTAATGAAGTAGGTACCAAAGTTAATAATGGGACCCTTGAGCAATCGACTTAACTCCTGAAATTTTATAGGTCCTCGTATAGTGATTTCGGTGTTTTCTGTAATAACCAATAGTAAATTTAGAAGTGAGAGGGTTGATAGGTACTTCGCGCATGAAATTGTGAATAGCGAGGCCGTGTACCTACTGCTGGGAAAGGGTCCGGCTTCCATCTTTGCACGTAGGTACTGAAGTTTAGAAAACGTATGTAGCTTAAATTTCGTTAAACGTTTTTCTGTACATCTTATTATATACGAGAACTTATATAACAAGACAATACTGCCATACTATGTAAGTAGATAAACACCTTTAAATGGTGTACTACCCGTGCGAAGCCGGGGCGGGTCGCTAGTGCGTATATATTAATACCCACCGCGCACTTCAGTGGCCTGTTGCCGCAAGCAGCCGATATTAGCAATCGTAATTAGTTAGCACTAAGAACAGTAACAATACCGATGCGTAACCTTGATCTCATTTCTTGTTTCTGTCGTCCACCTGTTGGTAGCCGTTTAGACCACGAGAATACTCAGATAACGTATTCGGTCAAGGAACTAAATAATTCACCTTGTTTTTACTTATGAAGCTTGATCAGACTATAACTATCAATAGGTAATTATTTCTTGTTTTATCTACATACTTACAAAATAGTCAACATTTAATTCCAAAAGTGTATTTTAAAGTGTTCAAAGTAATTTATGTCATTAGCTACTCGACTCAATGCGTGTGTCGAGCAAAACTATGTCATAAGACCTTGTCTACATATCACTGTCAATATGCAGATGATGTAATGAACAACCTTTCATTTTCTTGAGACGTGAAAATTATTATAGATATCAAAATGTAGGCCTAAACAAGTCAATATCAGATATTTTATCAAAATAATTGTATTGGCAAATTATACGGAATGTTTAAAAGTTAAATGCAAAGACTTCGAGGGAAGGTAGGTAGAGAATATAAGTAAAATAATAAAAAAATCTCTAAATTATTGTATTAACTAATATATGTCAAAGACTTACTTACTTTGAGTTTCAAAAGAGGCCTTTTTCTGTCGCATTTCCGCATAAAGTAATTCAGTACAGTATGGAGCGGCTGCTAGGTGTTGGGAACTCTACAATTCCCTTTAGGTATCTATATAAAAAGTGGACAATAAGACCCGGCGCTCTTTAATCCTCGCTGGCTGTCGATCAAATGTTAGAAAAAAGGATTACAAATGTATAAAGGATTGAGCAGCATTTCATACTATCAAGATAAAATAGTAATTATCACGCTACTGCTCGGAAATGTGGCAAAAGATAGGTCTGTAATGTATCCTCAAACAATTATTACTTGTAGGTAAGTTGAATTAGCAGGCCTTAAGGCCCATGAATTTAACCAGAACAACAAGATAACATATTAGACCTGTTCCACGTTCAAAGAGCAAGTCGACCAATCTCATCGGCCCTTATACATAAAAAGCATATAATTTACTTTAATAAATTACAAAGTTTAACCGACTTCTATCCAGTACTCCGCCACATATACGAGGATAATATTTGAGGATTTCCGTCGATTCTCAAGGATATCAGAATCACCTTTTTTTTTCAACGAAATCATATCAGAATTTGTGACGTACTTTTACAATTTTAAATACATCATTGAGGAGTTTCAAAAGTCTTCTGTGGTCTTCATCATCAGTTCAACTTCACCCAGTTTTGATTTCCGGATGTAAATACACGAGATATAATAGAAAATACCGAAATAACTACAAACGTGCCTTATATATTTGAGGAGTTTCCATCAATTCCTCATGGGTCCCAAACATACAACAAGAGTCTTGATAACAATGGGACCAAAATGGGAGTAAATACATTCAAACAAAAAAAAATGTGCGATTGGGTTCACCCATGACGGAGTTATGTGGTAACACTGGTAACACACATTACAAAATCAACCGAATTGAGTCCTTCTTTTTGGAATCTTTTAAAAAGTAGGTAAGTAAAGCAGTGTCGTATAGGGGGTGAAAACTTTATCTTATGGAGAAATAATAAGAAAACTATATGTAATACCTACATATATTATATTAATTTCGTTATTCTTTAATAAATGTCTCAACGCTCATAATAAATTTTATAGGCAGTTTTATAGAGTATAATAGACATTAATTAGAGGGCGAAGTACCGGTGGCAAATTTCACACAAAAGGTATGGAGTCGTTTTTATAATTATTATTTTAGGCTTGAATAATAAAATTATTCATTTACCTAATGTACTTAGTATGGTACCTACTCGTAAATTGGAAGTAAGTACTTAACATTTATTTTCATAAATCGATTTCAGGAACACCTAAATGTTATGTCGTAAATATTTTGGGTTATTTTACAATTTCTTTTAACAAAGTCACTATTCATCGATATAATATTTTTTACCATATGCAACCTTTCTTTTCAAAAAGTGACTAATTTACAAATTTATGAGACATTTAGAAACTAATTATTTGACATTGTCAATTTAGACAGCTGCTTTACATCTATATCATCTGAATTATTATTGCGTCGGCTAAATATTTAAAACCGAAAAATATCAAGATGAATAAGCCATGTGAAGCAAAAATTCTGCGGATGATAGAACCGTACGAAAATCTTATATATAATGAAGAAGAATGTAGCATTCACTGTATTTCTTGCTCAGTAGATTTAAAGCAGTTGAAAAAATATAATGTCGAAAAACACGTTAACAGTAAACAACACCAAATTAACTGTGGAAACCAAAATGGCACCTTTGCCTATGAGTTATGCGTTTTCCTTATAGCGTGTAACATCCCATGGAAAAGAGTTAACCATCCAGAATTTAAAAAGTTCTTTGGAAAATACTTAGATAAAGGCGTAAAACTTCCCGAAGAAAGTGTTTTGAGAAAATACTATCTTACCAGAATATACAATGCGACCGTCAAGCAAATACGAAATACATTTTTCGATTCCAATTTATGGCTTGCGGTGGGTGAGACTCTTGATAATTTCGGTAATTGCGTAGTAAATTTAATTATAAAATCACTTGATGGTGCTTTACAAAGGCCATATTTGTTAGCGTGTTAAGTCGTTAGTACTGTAGACGCGAACTCAATTGCAGCGGTGGTTGACGAAAGCTCGAATTTTTTGTGGGAGGATAATTTTACAGATAATATGAACAAATGTTTAATATACTGTTCGGATAGCGCAACGTACATGCTTGCTGCCGGCAAGATTTTGAAGAAAAAGTACACTAAAGTACGACACGTAACTTTTTTCGCTCATGGACTACACAGAGTCGCGGAGCAGATAAGATCTGAACATAAATTGGTCAATTCTTTAATATCTAATGTCAAGAAGATTTTTTTAAATCACCACACCGCGTCCGATTTTTCAGGGACCATGCGCAGAATGTGCCTTTACCGCCGGAACCCATTATCACTCGTTGGGGCACCTGGTTAAATGCAAGTTTTTACTACGATAGACATTTTGACGTGATTAAAAATGTTGTGATGCAATTGAACAGTAAAGAAGCTATTGCCATTAGAAAAGCCCAGAAGTTGTTTGAAAATGAAAATTTAAAAAACAAGTTAAGCTTTATAAAAAATTGTTACGAAATTATACCTGAATCGATACAAAAATTAGAATGCACTAAAATTCCGATAGAAGAAAGTTTTCTGGTAAAAGATATAGTTAGGAGTATTTTAAGCCTCCAATGAAGTGAAACCGTGCGAAATAAACTCGAATTGGTTCTAGATAGAAACCCAGATGCTGACGAATTAAGGAATATGATTATGATTACAATGGAAAATTATAAACAAGTCCTTAAACATGCAACCTCATGGTATGAACACTCATAAATGGATCTTCAATAAATTAAGAAACCGATTCACTCCGAAAAATCAGAAACATGTGGCCATAGTCCAATCATTTTATAACATGGATACGCACTTAAGTGTAGATTGTGAGGAGGACCTCGAACACATAATTCCAGTCCTCAATTGTAATTGAATGGTCTTGAAAATAATATATCGTTTGGCAGCTATAACTTCTTAGTCTAGTATTTAGTACCTAATGATAATGTTTTGATAAGAAAACATATTATTATGTATTATAGATATTAACAACATATTACATTATATTTGTATGCTCGTAAGATAATTTCTATAAGTTCCTAAAAATTATTATGCAAAATGAATCATTTATTCGTTATTTATTTAATCATAAGAATACTTAGACGACTCCATACATTTAGTGTGAAATTTGCCACCGGTACTCCGCCCTCTAGACATTATATACTCGTACATACACATATAGATACACTAGAAAAACAGAAGCCTTTTTTTGTCGCAGTCGGGTACATTTTCGGAAACCCGAATGCGGCATGAGCGTTACCTATGTTTTTCGTGTGTATTATTTGTATGCTCGTAAGATAATTTCTATAAGTTCCTAAAAAATATTATGCAAAATTAATCATTTATTCGTTATTTATTTAATCATAAGAATACTTAGGCGACTCCATACATTTAGTGTGAAATTTGCCACCGGTACTCCGCCCTCTAGACATTATATACTCGTACATACACATATAGATACACTAGAAAAACAGAAGCCTTTTTTTGTCGCAGTCGGGTACATTTTCGGTAACCCGAATGCGGCATGAGCGTTACCTATGTTTTTCGTGTGTATATATGTAGGTGTAGGTACTTAAGTATATTTTTGACACGCTCTGCAAATTCAACGGCTTGCTGGATGAAGGCGAGGCTAAATAATATCTGCAAAAAAAGTTGACGTGTTTTGAAAATAAACGTTAGAATTTTACTTGTTTAGTGTTTTAATTAAAATACTAATATTTATTTACAACGAGGTCACAGCCTTGTTTTATATAAAACTATTGTGAGCCAATCAATACGTTTCCATTTTCATCTTCATTGGGTTTCAAGTGGATCCAACGAACACCAATGACCTCAACTTAACGACCGATTTGACTCCCATGTAAGTTCCAAAATGTATAATTTCTGAACTAGAATACAAAATACAGTGTGTGGCGGCCTACTTTTATAAATATCTATCGTTAAATTTGCTGAGCACGTGAACGGTTTCTTAGATCAACTGTTATTCTGATAAAAAAATCGCAATAGAGACCGGTTTCTTTTGGTTGAAATAAAAAGGACATCAGAGATTATCCGAACTTAACTGGAGGCGGTTTAAGAAAAAGCTTAATTTCGAAGATATTATGTCGGAAACTTTCCAATTTCAAGGAACATACAAAAGGGTCAAATCGGTAGCTATCGGGTTCCTCTATCACTGACTTTTGTTTGGGCCATTTAAACTCCCCGATATCTCGTATAATTTTAGTAGTAGAGGTATTGTTTAGTAGCCTTGGTCATTAGGTACTTATTCTGTGCCTTGGTGTAGATTTCGGATCGGAGATATTTAAACTGCGGCATTTGCTTTTGGTTTTAGATACAGTATTGTTTATAGTGAAAAATTATATTATTTACAATCCTACAATTCCAGATATAATACTGATTCCGGTGTTATGGGTTCTGGGTAATTTAAGAATGGTGTTTCTTAAAATCAATATTATTTACGTACCTACTACACAGGTACACTCTCTATATTGATTTAATAGGGTTACATCGAATTCATCTATTCGACTGAGTTTTATTACTTTTGCGCAATATTTATGTTTATTGATATCTTATAATTATAATATAAATACATATATAATAATAATTTGGCACAATTAGAGACCAGTAAAATTGTGAGTTTCTTTTGGCGCGGCTATTCACATGGGGCCCATTTCACAAAGGCTTGTTACTTATATACGTAGGTAGTTATGTATTATCTTAGAATAATAACGCATAGAAACGCAGTTCACGCGCAACGGTGAGGCCACTAAAACTCGGCCATAAATGGCCCAGTACGCCGATCGGTGGAACAAAATTGGTGCGTTTGTGTGCGTATTGGCGCATGTGAATACGAGTTGATCACAACTACCTACATGAATCCATTTTATGCCTCACGCTTGGCGCGTCCGTCGGCCGTATGAAACTATCCTTCTATGCGTTATTATTCTAAGTGTATTACAACCGGAAGCCTCTTTTCAACTCCCTTTATTAAAAAGACTTCCGCTTGAATTAAAAGTTAGACACCAGCGTTTGTGAAATGGGGCCATAGGTGAATTTTTTCCAAAGCGCTATAAATAAAACTGCTTGCGGAATATTTCAATTACTTATGTAATTTTATAAACATATCAACAACGAAACTTGGACAGGCACTGCGCAGTGTCAGAATTATATTCAGTCCGGTGCCAATGATGCCGCAGTAATAAATTAACTTCGTTTTCAGGTGCATGTATATTGTAATGGAATATTTATACTTTGCAATACACAACACATTGTTATTGTTTATGTTTAATCACGTCGATTGATTTGGTTTACGTATTGAAATAAAGTACTATTTAATAAAATATTGCTTTTCAAAACAAATATACTTAGCTGCATTCAGTAATTTACTTCAATGTGTCTTTAATATCTTCATATTCATAAGCTACGAAAGACCTCGTTACGTATCAATTAACACCAATAATTTAAAAGCTGCCTATAGGTACTATATGACGTAACCTTTACACGCCTTTAGTAAAAAACACTCCTGATCCAAAAAGTAAAATCCTTGCCTACATGATAATAAATAATACTTACATATTTTGTGATTATTTATTTTTCCATTTGAATGAACGAATATTATTGTCCCTACATCATTATCTCGGTAGTTCTAATTGCTCTGACTGATGCGAGAGTTAGCACTGAAAATGTAAACAAAACAGCATGTTGGTTGAGTGACTGACCTGTTTCGGACGGAATTCCGGGAGGAGAGGGTAATGTTTCTGGAAGGCAACCTCGGCGCCGCGGAGGAGGCGCCGGGCGCGGGGGTCGGCGCGGGCGGCGAGGTGCGGGGCAGCCGGCCGCCGGCCGCCGCCGCGCCCGCTGCGAGCAGCACCACCATCCACCACCTGGACATCACGAGAACACGGTACACGGCACGAGACGCGCTACACACGCCGCACCTACTGTCACGATAGCGACTGACAGACTCGTTGCGTATACACCCGCGACGACGTTCACTTTTGTTGTGGCACTGGTGACGGCTGCCGCCTGCCCCACTCTCAATGAAAGTGGGGGCTTTCACTAGTACGCGGCATACGCGGGCCACCCACTGCACTGGTCGACCGCATTTTCATTCAGCGAACATTATTGAGTAGAATATGAAGGCAGTTATTCATCTGTGTAATCTATGTACGGATCTACACCTGTTTCTTTTTACAATACTTAACTGTCATAATGATCTCTCCTTTGGCTCTAGATAACAATCTTGAAATTTTGACGCGAAAGTAATGGCTTACATTAATTACGTAATAAGTATTGGATACGTTAGTAACTATCTACTTATTCAACTAGTACTAGACAGTATCTATAGTAGTAGCTTAATACTTCGTTGTTCTTTTACGGTAGCGAGAGAAGTGCGTGGTGTGTGATGACTTTGGTTTCTAATGAGTTTGAAATAAGTTTTTAATATTTTTGTCATCTTTTGATCATTCTTGGTACAAGCTTTTGTTACCGGCTGTACTTTTTTGCACAGTCGTCAACAACCGTTAAGGGTTCCAATGATACCCTGAGAACGTGTACCCTGAGAACTTTACGGTCTCGCTCTATGAAAACACAACAATATATCGATATCAGCCATATTTTTACACCAAAAAATAGGTTGGGTAATTTGACTAAATATTCATTATTAATCCACCTAAATTTAATACCGATACGGTAAAAAGTAATGAAAAGTAATCTTCATAAATTCCGTAAAAATCAGGCGAAAATGGTATAAACTTTCTTTACTTTATAATTGACTACGTCTATATACATACGTTCTTTGGGATACCCGCATATCCACTTATTTTTGTTAATGAATAAACCTTTCTATAGACCAGATGAAATTCAATATTATCTCAAGGTCGTAAAATATTTAATTAAAATGCCGTTATTTCCTGATGCATATATTTTTGGATTCATGTAGTAAGTCTCCAAATTTGTGTACTCAAACATGTTTTCATTATAAAAATACTGATAGCATTTTTGCTTGCGGGTTAATTTTTTTTCCTAACTTCCGGTCAATAGAATTATTGATTTCAATAGTAAAAGTTGTTTAAAATAACATATAAAAGCCGTATACAAATAATTAGCCTGATATTGAATGATTTCCAAAAAAACCGTAATTTTCTCAGGGTAATGCCTAATTTAATTTACCTAATTGTGTTTGAAAATGTACCTACTTTTACCAATACATTTCTATATTCTGATACCCAAAACACGACGAGTTCATCAAGTGTAATTTAAGAGTTGCTTATCACCAGTACCATAATATTGCGTTTGCTTAAAGGGATTAAGCGTTAAGTGGCTGAAAATTTTGCTGCGAGTTTTGACCCGTAGATGCTAACCAGAGTTAAATAAAGTTTGTAATAAATTTACCAGCATAACTTCCCCATCCCAAACCTGACCCTATTAGGCATTGATTAACAATAGATCAGCAGCTAGGCAGCTGTGCGTTTAATAGGTATTCTTTTTGGATTATTCATCCAAACATGGAGGGTGCAAAATACTGGCTTAGAAAAGTTGAAATACCCCCGACATTTTCATTATAAAGACCTAAAAACGGCTGAACCGATTTTGTTGAAACGTAGCTAAGAACCATCTCGATCGCATCAGCTTTCGAATAAAAAAACCGCATTCAAATCGGTCCATTCGTTTAGGAGCTACGATGCCACAGACACGCAGACACACAGACCTACACGTCAAACTTATAACACCCCTCTTTTTGCGTCGGGGGTTAATAAAATAAGAAGTACGCAATGCGGACAGATGGCTGCTGGCGGACAACTGAAAAAAGCTCTTATATTTTTAAGTCTTATCACAGAATTGGCCATAGGGCATAAATAGTGCTGGGCAGTATGATTGCTATTAAGTATATCAATATCATATAATATGTTGGTGGAGACGTCGGATAAAACAAGTTTCTATTTAAAAAAACATTTTTGGTATATACCTACAATATTTTATTGCCAAATGTTTTTTTGCACAGTCCCGAACTGCTCGTTTAGAGGGCTCCAATGACCCCAAACACGAAGAGTTTATCTTGTGTCATTGAGTTCATATGGCCACCGTCCGTCTCCATCATCAGACCACCTTTATGGTACAGTCGAGTTCTCCAATATCTGTACAGACAACCTTTTAAAAATATCTACACATAGCCTTTATTGTTACTAACATAAGACACATGTATAGATATTTATAAAAAGGTTGTCTTTAAAGATATTGGAGAACTCGACTGTACCTAGGGCCTGAAAGTTTTGCACTGCTCCTCGTCACTTCGAATGAAAAAATAAAAAATATATGGATTATTGTTTATGGAATTGATCAAAGTAAGCACCAGTTGAAAACGAAAAAAATGTAAACAAACAATGTATTGAATTTGACATTTAATATGGCAAATTCAATACTTACATTGTTAGTTTACATTTTTTTCGTTTTCAACTGGTGCTTACTTTAAACAATTCCATAAACAATAGTTGTTATTGGCAACTAATAGTTGGTATTGTTGTTGGCGGGAAACTGATCGTCATTTGTTTTTTCTGGCGTTTTGAAGTGACCAATTGGCACGGAAAATGAATTTGAGGCGAAAGGATTTTAGAACAATGATTGTTTACTATTTTAAAAGTTCTCTTTCACCCCAAGAATGTAGTGCTCGTCTTCAAACTACTTTTGGGCTTGAAGCACCACATTTGAGCACTGTGAGACGGTGGTATGCTGATTTTAATAGAGGCCGGGTTTCTCTCCATGACGATTCTCGTAAAGGTCGGCCGTCTACCGCGGTCACTGAAGAAACGTGACTGCTATCAGGCGACTAATAGAGGAAAACCGAAGAACCACTTATGTCGAAATTCGTGGACAATTAGGAATAGGTATAGGTATGAGTCTAATACAAAAGATTTTGCAAGGATATTTAAAAGTCAGGAAGCTTTGTTGTCGATGGATTCCCCATGAACTTAGTACATCTACTCAAAAACAGGCCCGTGTTGATTGGTACCAAGAAATGCTGCGACAGTATAACCACGGGCGTTCAAATGCGGTGTATAATATTGTTACAAACATAGATATACTGTTATGATCTGAAGTACTGAATTGAAGTCGGCTCAAACTTTGTTTTAAAGTAAATTATTATCGCTTATATCTCGGAAACTATGCGTCCTAGCGACATGACTATACTAAGTACTCTATACAACATGAAAGCTTATTAAATTTACTACAAATTTTATTCCGTCAAGTTTTTTCGATATCTTTCGTACAGTGTCGAATGCAACCAATTTGCAGCAAAAGTTATTAACATCCTCACATACCTACTCGACATCCATTTTCCATTAAATAATATAAAAACTTATCCCAAAAATATTCCTTGGATTGATAATGAACTTAAAGACCTAAAATTTATGGTTTTCGATTTTATAAATTTGTCCAACAAATACCCGAGTAATAGGTCTTTACACGACGCTTCAATTAATATATTGAAATCGTACAATAACAAATTGAAAAGTAAACGCACTATTTTTTTTAACTCATTAATTAGTAACAACAGCAATAAAAGTAAAGCAATGTGGAAGGCCATAAACATCGAGCTGGCTCGGACGGTGCGCCCGCGCGTCGACTACACCGAGCTGCTCGCGGACAACGCCGGCCGCCCGTTCGCAACAAAACAACTCGCGGTGGACGCGCTAAACCAAGAATTTGTAACGGCCGCCGCCGCATGTGGCGCGCCTGCCGCCGACCACAGCTGCTGTATAGCTTCCTTATCGGACGGGTATGCCGCCAGCGATTGCTCTATAAGACTCAAGCCTTTTACACCCGATGAAGTCGCAAACATATTTAAAACTTCTATCGCGAACATAAATAGTACAGACGTTTACTGTCTCTCCGCAAGTCTTTTGAAGCGAGCCAGTCCCGCAATCAGCTATGTCCTTTGTGAACTGTTCAATAGCTGCATACGATCAGGAGTGTACCCTGAGAGCCTGAAGAAAGTAAAAATATCTCCACTTTATAAAGGAAAGGGTAAAAAATCTGTAATAAAATCCTACCGCCCCATATCCCTGGTCCCAGGCCCTAGCAAATGTTTCGAAGTAGGGTTAAACAAGAGGCTACTGAGTTTCTGGGCACCAAGGAATACGCTATCGGACAGCCAATATGCCTATCGACATGGCCGGTCCACTACAGACCTGGTGCGGGAAGTAGTGCGGTGTATATTATGCGCCCGCGAGGCAGGCCGTCATGTAGCTGTCATCTGCTGCGACCTGTCCCGAGTGTCCCGTGCCTTTGACACGGCAGACCACGTACTCGTCGCCAACAAGCTTGCCTACTATGGCATCCGAGGCCCAGCCACCAAGCTAATTCTGTCCTATATGACTGACAGAGCGCAAGTGGTGGTGGGCGACAGGGGGAAGGTCGTATCTGCAGAGTTAAAAAATTTGATGGGGGTCCCTCAAGGATCATGCCTCTCCAATACCCTGTTCAGCGTTTTGCTCAACGATCTGCCAAAGGCGATTAAAGGTGCCGACATATTCATGTACGCCGACGACGTCACGGCAGTCGTCAGCACAACCGCTGAGCGGGAGTTGGAAGCCGCACTCAATTCTGTCATGGAGCAATTGCACCAATGGTTCAAGACAAACGGTTTGGCCTTAAACAAAGAAAAAACAAGCTTCATGTCTGTCAAGCTAAACGGCCATTCAAGCCCAAACATGAGGGTGTGCGCCGGCGGTGCCCCTATACAGCACGTGAAAGGCACACGCCTTCTAGGGTTTCATCTAGATTCTAGACAGTGCGCTAACATGGGAGGCGCACATCGATGAACTGTGCAAGAGAGTGGGGAGTGCGTGCTTTGCGCTGCGGAGACTAACGACCACCGCGGGAAGGGTTGCTGTGCGAGAGTGCTATTACGCGACAGTGCACTCGCTCCTGACTTACGGTGTGGAGTTTTGGGGTCGCGCCTCCGACTGGAGGCGTGTGTTCTCGCAGCAAAAGCGCGCCATCCGCGCGATGGCCGGTAAGCCAAGGGATGCCCCAGCGCGTGACCTTTTTCGCGATCTCAAGATTCTGCCCCTGCCTTGTTTACTCATTTACCAGATCTCAGTGTTCACACACGAGAACTTGGATATGTTCAAGCGCAGAGGCATTAACACAAACTACAACCTGCGCAGTAATAGACACCATAAAAGGCTGATCGCCGAATCACACAGACTTGCCAAGTCAGAGCGATCCGCGTACTTTGTAGGCCCCTCTATTTACAATCGCCTGCCAGACTCCGTAAGAGATGCAACTTCCACCGCAGCATTCAAGGTCAGACTGAAAAAGTGGTTGACGCATGAGTCATTCTATTCGTACGAAGAATTCTTTAGTATACCAATGATAATTTAAAGGTATAAAATATAATATAGTTTGACATATATAAATAAATATTCGTAAATATTGTATCCTGACTTGTAGCAATTGTTATTAAAATATTTCTTTCTTTCTTTCTTTCTTGTATAGATTTCGAGATATATGCTGCTACTCTCATGAATCACATTGATAACGTTATAAATAAGGCGTACAAACAATTAGGCCTCATATTTCGCGTTGCAAAACCTTTTCGTAGGTATAACAGCTATGTCCGTAGTCGTTTAGAATTCGCGTCGGTAGTCTGGAACCCCTGTTATGATGTAAATAAAACTAGGATCGAAAGGCTGCAAAAAAAGTTTATTAGAGCACTTGAATTCCGAGTAGGCGGAAATTACGTTGATTATGCTTCCTCAGCTAAAAGATACAATTTTCAAGGGCTATCACTCAGACGCTCGTGTGCTGATTTACTTTACCTGTATAAAATAATCAACAACTTTATAGATGCCCCTGAATTGTTATACAATATAGACGTTTGTGTGCCTCGTATAACAGAACGTAGTTGCCGCAGTAAGGCATTGTTCAGCATTGCATATAGCAGAACGAATCACGCACAAAATTCATATATTAAACGCGCATGCCAGCTTTAAAATAAAAAGTGTATGAATGCAGATTTATTTGGCAGTTCGCTAGTAACATTTAAAAAGCAAATTTATTCCTTGTTAAAATAAAGTTAAGATAGTGTGTAATATATCATTTTATATATCCAAATATCATAAATCCTCCATGATGCGTTCAAGAACCGCACATTAACACCACCATAAAAACAGACTGTTTTGTTAGAACACATTTCTTATCTGTGAAAATGATATTATTGCTAAATAATAACATCGATTTCGATAATACTTACTATTTCATTTAAATTTCGAAAATCTCTGAAAAAACAAAGAAATTTGATTTGACCTCTATTCTAACATACCTGCTGAGGGCTGGGAGGAGGTCGCGTCCATGAGACCAGAATGGCGTAATAAAGTCAGAAAAGGTGTAGCTTCTTTTGAAGTAGCTCGACTTGAACACCTGGACCAAAAGCGCCATTTGCGGAAGACTCGACCTAGACCATCCTATGCATATACTTACAATAACCAGGGCCAGCTATACTGCACACAATGTGACCGGACATTTAAAACTAAGTTCGGCTTTGCGAGCCATATTCGTGCTCACCAGAGGAAATTGTAAGGGTCGCCGTCGTCGGATACGACAAGGAGGACTATATATATATATATATTCTAACATCAGTCGAGATGACGTTTAGTTCGAAATGAATTGTCAAGTTGCATACAAATTTGACAAATGTCGCACGTAAGTAAGATATCGAACGATATGATAGTTAGAGCTGACTCTAGTTTGTCTCTTAATTAAAAAAAACCTGTGACAGCTGCCAGAAAACAACGCCGCGATGCCGGTCTTAATATGCGGCTCCTGAATGCATCATGGAGGCTTATGATATGTGGATAGATAAAGCAGTGTATGTAACTATGTAACTGCACATAATTACACTCGTGTGATGTTATTATGAAACTCGCCTTCGGCTCGTTTCATAAGCCCACGCTCGTGTTTGATGCCCTTCATTATGTACAATCACATAAACTACTATTAAAACATTAGATTATGGTAAAAGTAAAAGAAAAAATGTGTTTTCTTTACTTATTTGCTTTACTTAAGGTTGTTGTACGATTAGGGTTTGCAATCCGGATATCCGGATATCCGAAATATCCGGATATCCGCCAAATTTCGGACCCGGATCTGACAGGCTCTTGGATCCGGATCTTTCGGATATTACGGATCCTTAAAATACAACCATGAAAACCGAAAATACGGCTACAAAATTAAGTTTTTACCGAGTCCACGCTGAAAACCGAATGTTAGATAACTCAATCTCTGTCTTTATTCGCCACTTCATCATCCCAGACCAGATTATTTTTGTTTTTAATTTATGAGTCACAAAAACTGATTAAACCTACACAGTTGCCGCAGTTTGATCGGGAAAGTTGGCGTTGGTTTAAATGCACTAATCTACCGTAGGCAGAGGCACTTAGTAATTATATAAATCCAATAGTATCTATAGGTACTATAGCTACCTGCTAAAGACTTACGCCCGTATTCATAAACGTTCTACAAGCCTATTTTAACTAAAATGGCGTTAAAATTCGTTTGTCCTTATCTGTCACTTTGACACTTCTGTTCTTAAGAAAGGGACAAAGCACATTTTATTTAGCAGAGGCATTTTAAGTATAAAAGGGTTAGTTTAATTAAATGTACCTAAAAATATTTACGTCATACCTGGCCATAAAGTAGGAATTACCGCACGCTATGCGTGCGGAAAACCCCACTTCCTGGCCAGATAGAGACGTAAAATGTTGTACTCACCACGGGCGGTAATAAAGAAAGCCTCAGAGCGCATATTTATCGCCCTTGCCTTCGGCTCGGGCGTCAAATACCTGCGATCTGAGACATTCTTTGTTTAACCGCCCTAGGTAAGTAATGTACTATTAAGAAGTATATTTGACACAGGACGTTTTATAATTGTGTTGTGATTTTTTTTTGTATGTTGTTCATGACTTATAATATGATCATGTAATACATGGCGCTATATTCATGGCCTCACAGTTTTTGCCATATGAAGACATAGATTTGCCTAATGGGATGTCCCCTGCTAGACAAACACCTTTTCCCTTAATTTTCATCGATTCCCGTGTTGGCTCTTCTTCTAATCGATTACTGAGGAAGACATCCGGCTCATCATTTAAATTTCTCCTCCAAGGCATGATACCTAGTTACAACCCTATTTAATTAACTCCGTACATGGAGCTCATTGAAATGTATGTACGAGCACCAGGTACGGAGTTAACTCGACCTGCTGGTCGATCACGTAACGCATTGTACGCACGTTAGGTAGCAGATCTAAATGTCAAATTTTATATAAAAAAAATGACAGTTGGATTGTCCTAACGCACGTTCGGAACGTTACGTAACTACCCCTCTGTAGCTCTAGTATAAGTTTTATCGATACATATACGTATTCGAACGCGTTTGCGTTTAGTTTAAATTTGTATGGCAACGCGTAGTTCTTAATAGTTACCACCAGAGGCGCTGTTCGCGTTGCCATACAAATTGAAACTATACGCAAACGCGTTCGAAAACGTATTGTATCGATAAAACGTATACGGGTTGTTTTCAAAAAAAGTGTACCCTAGTTAAGGTAAAATTAAGAAACGTTAACTTTTTCAGGTGAGTCACGAAAATTTGCCATACATTTATACAGCTAATTTTCGTGACTCACCTGACAAAGTTAATGTTTCTCAATTTTACCTTAACTAGGGTACACTTTTTTTTAAAACAACCCAAACTAGAGCCTCTGGTTGTAGTTATTCAAGTGACAGCTTTCAGTGACGAAACTCTCACTTTGCCAGTTAGTTTGTAGTTGTAAGTAAAAAGTTGAAAATAAATAAAGTTTTATACCCCTTATGACCTCGGGAATGCGTACCTATTTAAAATCTTTCAGGTATAAGTTGGTATAGCCGTTTTTTCTTAGTTTAGCCTTGCAATTCCTATTTTTTACCGAAAAACCCTTGTGGATCCGTATTATCCGAAAAATCCGGATATTGGCGGATCTTGCAAACCCTATGTACGAGTAATACTGTATAAGAATATAACTGTACTAATGTATGTAATGATAACGGTTATACCTAGTGATTTCGTTATGTTTAATTTAATAAAAAAAAGAAAACTGTAGATCTAGTAATATTGTTACTGTATAGCTTCTAGCTAATTAATTTGTATATAATTTAAGAACGTTATTTAAAAAAAAATGAATGCCTGTAGTTTTGGAAAACAACAACTACCTTCTTCGTCTTTGACGGCTATTCCTCATCAACCTCACAAAAGTAGCAGGGCATCAAAGGCGCTATCGACTCAGCAAGTTTGTTGCTGACGTTCTGATAGTGGATACGATACGTTGTGTTGGTAAAGACTCAAGTTTTACGGCTGTGGAAATGTCGGAAACAACAGCTGTCGGCATTGTGGGTGAAGATGTCGACCTCATAGTCCTCTTGATGGCTAAAGCTGATGCGCATAAGGACATTGGACGTGGGAAGATAAGGGATTCCTTCTTCTCGTCCCAAGAGCTTCAGCAACACGGTTTCGAGGCGTGCTGTTTTTGCACGCATTTACTGGATGCGACACATCTTTCGCATTTCGAAAAAGCAAGGTCACATTTGCGAAGTTTTATCTGAAGCCGCCAGAGGTTCTGAAAGCAGCAGCGATCAAGAACGGGGGACCTTCCAAATTCAAGTAAGCAGGTAATTTTGCACTCTCGTAACTATTGAGGTACATTTTTTTTGAAATAGGTAAGTATAATTAGTGTAAAAAAATTGTCATACTCAGGAGTACCAAAACCAAGAGTGGGTTTGCCAGGGAGCATGACATGATATAATTCGCCTTCGCCATTAATGTGTTTTCATCGGTATGGCGGGCTCTAAGCCACACCGGAGAAGTATGGAATTACGCTACCGCCTACCTCTTTTTTCATCGACTATCGGAAAATACAAGAATTTTCGTGTAATAAATCGTTTGACTTTTGTAATTTATCCGACACGTTCGATTAAGGCGCTGTATGCAGCTGCGCATCGAAAAAAGGCCTTTTCCAAACCGATTATTAGTATACTTGTACTATTGCTAGAGATCCAAATTTTTGATATGTATATCTTCAGTTCATTGGCTATGTTCGTACTTCGTAAAATCACGATTGCTTACAAAAACCTCGATAGATTTTGCCTTTTAAAACAGTGCTTTTTTACCACCAAACTCGAAATATCTCAAAAGTTATTTGGAATATTACAATGAAATTTGTTATGATAGGTAGCTATTTGGTAGATCTATCTACCGGCTTCTTAGAATTTTAATATGTTTGATAATTCAATACATTTGGTCATTTGTCTGAAAAACCGGGTGTCCGCGTCATGCATGCGCGGTGGCGAGTACAATTTAGTACGCCCGTGGCCACTGCCGACGACGGACCTGTGAATGTTTACCTGGCACGCAAATACGCCTTTTTGCAGCAATTATTTCGAGTTATCAAGGTAAATAAAAATATATAAAGGAATAGGAAACGCTAATACATGCTGGAGAACACATTCGAAATGATAGAATAACAAATATAAGGTATGCGATATTTACTACATTAAAGCGTTTCTACATCCGCACCTAAAACGTATTAATAGGTAGCTGGAGCATATTGACAAGATGTCAATAAAAATCTTCAGTTATCCTGAATACGTATTTAGAACTGTTAGGTAGTAAGTAGTCGGGTGTAAATCGGATTCGGACACGAGCACATGGTTGGGGGGGTAATGGTACCAATTATGGACTGTACGAATAATAGATTTATTTATTCATACAGAAATATATCAAAAGCATTTAGGGCTATTGCGCCGGATAGCGACTACCTAGACTAAAGTCCTAAACGAGTTGGTGAACTGAAGTATATTTACTTGCTGTTTAGTAGATTCTATTAAAAACGAGTGCGGAAAAAGACCCTGCCACTCCACCAGCAGCAGGCCACGGCCCTTCCTCATCTTCGTCATAGACATACATACATACGCTACGGCACATCTTTTCGTCCAATATTCCGCAGTGTCTCAAGACGAGAGTCTTTGACCAGTGTGTGTTGCCAGTGATGACATATGGAACGGAAACGTGGTCGCTTACTATAGGCCTCATAAGAAGGCTCAAAGTCACTCAAAGGGCGATGGAGATGGCTATGCTGGGAGTTTCTCCGCGCGATCGCATCAGAAATGAGGCTATCCGCAGCAGAATCACGGTAACCGATATAGCCCTCCGAATCGCTAAACTTAAGTATCAGTGGGCGGGGTACATTGCACGTAGAACCGATGGCCGTTGGGGCGGAAAGGTTCTCGAGTGGCAACCACGTACCGGAAGGCGCGGCGTGGTTAGGCCCCCCACAAGGTGGACTAATGACCTGGTAAAGGTCGCGGGAGTCCGCTGGATGCGGGTGGCGCAGGACCGGCTATTGTGGCACTCTTTGGGGGAGGCCTATGTCCAGCAGTGGACGTCTTTCGGCTGATATGATGATACATACGCTCAAAAAACATAAACTTCCTTCTGAGGCAGTCGGGTACAAAGTACTACAGGGTGTTCCCCTATACAGCTGCAAAACTTTGCCAGCTGTTTGTGCACATGATACCCATCACAAAACACTAAAGTATGCCGTTTCACATCTCGAACTCACTCTGCCACCGCTGTTTCTCCAAATAACTACCAAGAAAGCCTCCCCCGCCACGCCCCTTTAAAAATAAGCCCACTAAAGCAAATAAATGTGACGTTATCTAAGTGAACATACCTTTTGTCGGTATGGAGTTATTGATATCACTCACTCACTCACTCACTCATCAACGCACAGTAGGGTGGGTCGATATAGTATGAAAAATTTTTTTTTTGTGTAAATCGTAACTGGGGGGGTCCTAAAAGTTGCTATTTTGTTTAAGCTCTTTTGTTCAATTAAAATAATTTTGATATGTAATATGATTTAGCCCTCTACAGCTGTTCAAAGTTTTAAATTTTTGAAATATTCGACGTCAGTTTCGAGTATGATTATTTATATTTTTTGTAGTACTAAAAAATGAAACACATGTATTATATAAAACATAGTCTAATTATTTATAAATATGACATTTTATTTACAAAATAAATGCATAATATCGAAAATAAATTGTTGAAAAACTTGAATTTTAACTAAATTAGCAGTTGTATTGTGCCTTATTGTCAAAAGATGGCATTACAGATCTGGATTTCAGTTTGGTCCGAATAAGTCCATCCTGTGCATTTTTTGAAGCCACCGTGATCGATGCTTCTGTCACAAGTTTTATGCACCGTTCTACTGCTTGCGTGTGACAGGGAAACTTAGCGAAAACGACATCTTGAGCTAGCGAGACGTCATCTATCATCTTCTGCAAATCCTCCTCAGACTCATGGCTCATAATCGGCGGAGGTGTAACTTGACACTCAGCCCAGATTATCATGTCTATATAATCAGTTGCATTAAAATTGAGCTGAGGCAATTTAAACACTCTGACAGAACCACTGATTGGCTGACGTCTTGCTTGTAAAATTTTTCTTAGAGCAAGTTCTCTCACAGATTTTCTCTCATCCGTTATCATAGCCACCAGTATGTTTTCAGGGTGAGCAAAAAAAGCATTCCTCTGGATTACTGGATCAACAATAGACCTCACATTGTCATCGAAGGATCTAGTAAAACGTATTAAATTAAATACGTGGTGGGCTCCATAAATACACGACGATTTTTTCTTTATTTCAAACCAGACCGGTGCGTAGACTTTGACGATGTATTCTGTTAGAATTTTCAATTTATTCGACGGTTTCTGACATCCGATATAGTATCGTAATATACGATTTGCTGTGGTAAGCCAACGAGAATGAGCCATCTTTCCAGGTTGTCTATTTGCGAGTTCTGCACTACAAGTTCCCGTCGACACAGCACAACACATTTCGTACAAATACTTTTGGTCCGTACTTAAAGATTTTAGGACATTTTGGTCTATATCAGTAATACCACTATTAATAGCTGCGTACTTTTTTACACGCAGGTTATCATAGTTTTCTAGAGCTTTTCCTATGGGCCCCGAGTACTCTCTAGGTCCACTTGTGCCTCCATCCAGCTGACAAAATAAGTGTCGTAAAGGCAACTCATTCGCATGGAGTTGGCATACAAGCCACTGTAATGGTTTTTGCAACTTCAACTCAGTTAATCTAATATCTCCTGCTTTCCACCCAGTATTCGTGGCAGTCCCATCGCAACCTATACATTTCAATTCATTTAAGTCGATTTTGTGGCTTTGACAGTATTCAACGATTGAATTGCAAATTTCTTTGCCAGTTCCTGTTCGTGGTGTCGTGTGTCCTAAATATACGGAGCCTGGTTCACTTATAAGCGATATATGTTCTTCCACAGTAAGTCCATAAGAGCGACCATTCGAATTTTCGATAAGCAAGGTTTTGTCCTTCCTGCCGTCAAAATAAATCGATTCCAATTGATCATGACTCATATTCTGCAAGTTACATCTTTCCTTATTTCGCGCCCGCCATAGTTTGTTTTTATCCACTACTAAGTTTTTGTCGTGAGATATAAGCCCTACGTCTTGCAGCACAGCAGTTGCGATTGCAGCTCCAGATCGATTTGAAATTCCGTACCGATCACACGTCTTCGCCAGTTCTGGTAATCTTAGGGTGTTATAAGGTGTATCAGTCATCGGCAGTGATATTACAGGTGGAGTAGTCATGATGGCATTCGAATCCGTATTTGAAGCAAGCGAAGTACGTGTTATTTTTCGGTTAGAGCTTAGACCTGGTTGAGCGTTATAAAAATCCATCATACGGTTCTGCAACTTTTGCTGTCTTTCAATTTTTGAGCAATTTTTTTGAGTCTGAATTTTGTCTACACCAGCTATAATCATTTGTCTCTGAGATCGTTGATCTAGTAGAAAATTTTGTTCGATGACTGGTACCTTATTTTGTTTAGCACAGGAACAATAATCGGTACTCAGTACAATCGTGCACTTACAAGCTGCAATGTCGAAAAGTTGCGTTAAACAGCCGTTCTTAAAGCTCGTCAACTTATCCCTATAGTTGTCGTTTATTTTACTTATAGGGTACCGTATTATCTTTAAGTATTCATCGTAATACTTTTTTAACAACTCTTTTATTCTCTTGGGACTTACAGTAGGAATAGAAGCGGAAGCCCAGATCTTCTCGATGTCGCAGCTCACACAAGCAAAAACATGGGTTATTGACGGTTGTTTTCCGGAATTAAGATCTTGCAAACGGTGTCTTACGATAAGTATATACTTAATTGTGTCTGATATCGTCGGTAACAATCTCACATTAAGATCTGAAGGTGGTCCGAACAAAGAGCAAGTAACTTCTCTTCGTGTTTTGACGGTAGATTGTTTAGCACTCATATTTATGAACAAAACTTGAATAAAGTTGACTTATTATGTAGTTTACTAAATGTTTATTAAGATTTTCACTTGGTTTTATTTATTTTTACTTAAAAACTATCAATAAATTATGCGAACAACTACTTGACAAATTTATGAACAAATTGGCGGGTAACGCGAAAATTGAGTTGAAAGTTTTGACGCAAGAAATCTTACTTTTGTCTATGATTTAAAAAAATAACATTGTAATGTACGTTCCGATACTCGCAATGAATAAATAAACAATAAAATTAAAAAAAAAAAACTTTAGAACACATTTTAGATACAAAAATAAAAACGTCGAAAATATATAATTTAGAATTATTTAAGCCATGGTAGAGGGCTAAAAGTTATATCGGTTATTTTTTTAAATGTTTTTCTGATGCTAAACAGACCAAAACGCAACTTTTTAAACGTACCCAGCATTAAAAATATTATTTTTACAAAATTGACCCACCCTAACGCACAGCCGAAACTACTAAGACTAGAGAGTTGAAATTTACACCAGAACTACCTTTTACAACGTAGGCAACGCTAAGAAGGATTTTTGGAAATTCCACCCCTAAAGGGGGTAAATAGGGGTGCAAAGTTTGTATGGGGGAAACTTTATTTTTAGAGCTAGAGACTTAAATTTTTGCATAAAGATTACTTATTAGAATACAAATTAAGTACTTTCAATTCAATTACATTTATTTTGTTAAACATAGGTTACAACTTTTACAAGTATTGTTGGTATACAAAATATAAGACTTCTGTGCATTACCCACAATGTAGGTTTACAAAATATTTCAGCCAGCTAATATATTTATAAAAATTAAAAAAAAAATGTCAATACAGTGATTGGTGTTAAATACTTCAAATACATGTCAAAAACTCTCAAAAAATACTATTACTAAAGAATATTATAACTAAGGAATGTCTGGAATGGAATCATGTTATGTCGTCGGGTCGTTTAAGTAATCTTTAATGGTATAATAACACTTTTCAATCAAATATTGATCTATTGATTGAAATGATTGATCCAATAATGTCATGGAAAGATCACATAGATACATTATACAGTAAGTTAGCAAGAGGGATCTATGCTCTAAGACAGTTAAGACCACTTGTGTCAGAAAGTTGCTTAAAAGAGCTGTATTATGCGTACATATACTCTCAACTTTCATACGGGATAATGCTTTGGGGCAACAGTACGGATTATGAGCGCATCCTAAAGATCCAGAAACGTGCAATTAGAGTACTTCCCTATGCAAAGGACAGATACACGTGTCGCGAACATTTAAGAAAACTTAGTATCTTAACATCAGTTTCAACTTATATATTGGAAGTTTTGATGTATGTTAAATTTCAAAGGAGAGGTGAAAATAGTTCGAGATCAATGAGAAATGCGAATAACTTAAAAAGAAGCGGGTTGTGTCCGAGATACAACCGTTAATTAAGTTTAAGTGGATACTTATTTGTTGGTTGTCCCCGTAAAATATATATCTGCATTAATTCACTAAAATCTGTATAAGCACAGATACATCGGTATATATAGCAACATTGACTGACGTAGCTCGTTTGACTCGCGAGGCATTGAAAATGGCGGTCATTTCAGCATAGTTTTCATGCCCGTCACATAAACTAAATAACATTTTGTGATTAACAACTAATAGCAAATAAAGAAGGATTAAAACATGTAACAAACAATTATTTGAAATCAGATTAGGCTTCTCTACAAAAAGTTAATCCGGAAGTTACGTGAATTTTGAACTGTACCCCTATACAAGAACGCGAGCAAAGAAGTATCCACTTCAAAACAACCTCGCCCAGACTTAGAATAGGCACAAAACTTCCGAAGTTAATAGGACAAATACTTTTTAACCGGCTACCTTCAAACCTTAAAACCATAACGAACGACAACTCTTTTCGCTTCCATGTAAAACAACTATTGCTTGAAAAAACACTGTATAGTTTACAAGAATTTCTTTCAAATGACTAAATAATAAGATCTTAAAAGCTTGAAGTTAATATTTGTATTATGTTTTCTTTCTCTATTTTATGTAATAGCATTATGCTATGAGTATGAGTATTATTAAACTATTTACAAATAATAACAATTCTGTACACAACTGTACACATCTATTGTATTTTATTGTAACTGACAAGTTATAATTTTAACAAATTTTTATCTGTATATTCATTGTACTATGATTTCAATTGTAAAATTATGATAATAAACAAATCTGAATCTGAATCTGAAGTCAATTGTCTTTTAAATTTATTAATATCCAGTGTTTAATTCGGTCTGGAATTTTATTGAAAATGTTTGGTGCCATTCCCAAGATTCCGCCTCTGATTAGCGCTGTGTTGTTGCTACCCTGCAAAGTTTTCAATTTTTGTTTGTATTGTTTACGTGTCGGAAATCTGCGGCCTTCTGAAACGTTACTGAACATGCTTGGATTGGTCTTGACAAAAATACCTACTTCTAGGATATACAGTTCTTCTAGTTTGTATGGAGAGCAAGACATTTTTAAAGTAAGGGATTTGTAACTTCGGTTTTAGACTGTTTACTTAAAGACTAGGTACAGTCAGCGTCATATAGTTAGTAGCAGCCAAAGTAGCCAAATATATCGTAACACATCCTTACACCTATAGTAACAAAGACGTGTTGCGTAATATTTGGTTACCTAGGCTGCTACTAACTATCTGATGCTGACTGTACAAAACTAATTTCAATGTTTTTTTTTATTAAACAAACATTTAAATTTCTTAAACAAACATTTAGACGATAACATGTTATACGTGGACGAAGTCGCGGGCAACAGCTAGTTTATATATATATATTTATTTAAGCTTTATTTATTCCATATTGTTTGTGTTAGTACATATTTACTAAATCTAAAAGATTTATGCAATTTTTTCTTTCTTATATGGACCCCATTCGGGTAAAAGCCATATATCGCCAGATATTAGGAGAAAAGATGGGCACTGGAAGCAACAAACTGGTCAGGGCCGAAAGGCAAAAGAAGGAAAAGTAGACGACGAAGACGTTGGACCAATGACATAACTGAGGTCGCCGGACCTTGCATGCAGATGCAGTTGGCTAAAGACCGAAAAAAATGGCATGAGATCGAGGAGGCTTTTACCTAAATTTACATTTGCTTTAAAAAATTCAATATAATTCAAACAAAAAAAGACAATTAAAGCTTAATTTATATTTATATAATTACTTCCGGTTGGAAAATTTGTTGGATTCTTGTGTAAAGCATCTTAGAATAACGATTAAAAATGAAATATACAAAAAAACGCTATTATAAATTAATGATTTTCGAAACCGTATTTTGCCTGGAGTATAGAGCCAAGTATAAGTCCAATCTTGTTGGCTTGTTGAGAGTATCAAGGTCCATCGCGGTGTGGCCGCTGGTCGAGGTAGCATGGCAGGTAGCACGCGCCGCGCGAGCGCAGTGACATAACACTTTTAGGTATTTAAGAGACAAATTGAATTTGTTATTTTTATATGATGTTTGGTCAAATTACATTTTTTAATAGACATAGTCATGTACTGAAGAACTTGCTGGTCTTAAAATAACCACCCTGTATAATAAAATGCTCTTCTGACTAACAGTGGTCTAATTATCCAGTTTTTGATCAGTCAGTCATACTTATGTAACAAAGGTAATAATTATGGTAATAATACTCCTTGCATTTCATTAAATTGTCAAAAGGGCCTCTACGTGTTGGCTCCGTTGGTACTTTGTAGGTACCTAGCCCCACGCATGCCTCCTAAAGGTCCGGGACATCATTGTCCCGTGAGCGGGAAAGACATACATGGTAATAATATAATTTGCCAGGAGATAAATAGATGAACATAGCTATTTGTTTATTATTTTTGATGGTTTCTTAAGCGGGTGTTAACCGGCGCTATAACTTTACCTATAGAAGTAATCGATTTTATTTCGGTTTAAAAAACCTGTAATATATTAGTACAATCCATAATTGGTGACGTTCACCCTTAGGAAGTGAAGATGTACTATTATTTTATCAGTTCTACGTATTTGGAAAACGGAAGCACCCACATAGGAACTGGGAAAACGATAGGTGGATTGATGATGAAGAAATCTGTACTAACATATCTTTGAAAAGTAAGTGTCCATAATTGATGTCATCATACTACGATGTACTTAAGAACTGTAACTACCTATTATTCCTTATTTTCTTAAAAAAAATAGATTTAAATAAATAAATAAACAATAAATATTTGGGGACAATCTTACACAAATCAACCAAGATTTGAAAAATAAAACAATTATTCAAGAAGACAAACATTTGATCGTATGATCCGCAAAAACGAGCCGAATACGGATGCCAACAGAATAAGGCCGTTAGCGGGGTGCGCGGGACGCGCGTCTCCCGCTCCGTCTGCCTCACCTCCGCAAATACCTAAATATCGTCTAATAAGAGCGCCTTAACGCCCACGCGTTTGGGCCGCCGGTGCCAGCGCTATGCCCATCATTTTCCTTTTATTCATTACGTAATTAGACCCCCGAAGGGTCGCCATACTTGGTACAATAGTACATTACGGTGGTTCGATTGCCATACAAAACGTTATTTGACATTCGTAGGCCAACGGCGTAATATTTTAAGAAACTTATGTAACAAACATTCATAAATTGGCTTCCCATTTGCGCCAAATTCCCCCTTTCCTAGAATAAACTTGTATAAACTAGATTAATTTGAGAAATTGGTTTGTCACGTGATATTTTGGGAAAACTAGTTTTCTCAAATTAATCTAGTTTATACAAGTTTATTCTAGGAAAGGGGGAATTTGGCGCAAATGGGAAGCCAATTGATATAAGTCTGATACATTAGTTTCTCAGTAGATCACGCCGTTAGCCTGCGAATGTCAAATAACGCTTTGTATGGCAATCGAACCACCTTACTACAGAGGCCGGGAAGCAAGGGGTTGCCGGCCGAGTACATATAGACGTATAGTACATATAGAGTATATATAGTTAAGAGGCTGGCAACCCCTTTTCACGCAGAGGTATGTATAGTGCTTTTCTCAAACATGCAATGAAATAAATTACAAAAACTCCATGAAATCAAACTTCAATTTCTAGAGAAAGTTCTAGTATAGACAAAAAATATTTACGTCATACCTGGCCATAAAGTATGAATTACCGCACGCTATGCGTGCGGAAAACCCCACTTCCTGGCCAGATAGAGACGTAAAATTTTGTACTCACCACGGGCGGTAATAAAGAAAGCCTCAGAGCGCATATTTTATATCAAATACCTGCGATCTGAGACGTTCTTTGTTTACCCGCCCTAGGTAAGTAATGTACTAAAATAACACATACCTACATATATGGCACCTAGGTACTATTTCTTCGTCGGAACTTATATTAAATATCCAAATCAACAACGCACAATAAATCCAATAATTACAGAATGAAAAATTATCAATTTTGCCTCCAATATGATTTAAAAAATACATATGCGGTTTGAGTAGACATTTTTACCGCTAATATTTAGATGAAGTTATTTAAACGTGTAAGTATTTTTCTAGTTAAATTGGCAATTTAAAATAATTGCAATTTTTTAATAATGTGTTATTTTATTTGTTATGTTCAAGTCGATTCTACATAAATAGAACTGCAAAATATAGCAAGCATCGTTTCTTGTTTTTTTTAATAATTGTAGTGGCAGAATGTCTCAACGAGCCATAATGCAAATGTTGCTTATAGTTTTTTTTAATGGCTGAACGCCGTGATGCTGTGCCTCTAATAAATGTGGAATGGAAATTAAAAAAGACCATCTTGCAGGCCTAGGCCTCCAATTTTCTCTCCGCACCTGAAACGTGATACTTCGCTGCCTATTATAAGGAACGTAACGTCAATATTTCATTGCATGTTTGAGAAAATTCTTTAAAAATTTGTGTCAGCATCTCCCGGTCTATATTGCAAGCCCACGGCGGCGTGCTATGTTGATAAGAATATAAATCCGCCAAATTACGCTGAGGTACGTCCCATCGAGGAATATTGTGCAATATGTTGCCGTGGGCTTGCAATATGTTATATGTGTGTTGTAGGTGCGGGCTGAAAAACAGCGCTGTATAGCCGACAGGCTAGCAGCAAAAGCTGAGCCCCGAGCCTATTGTCGCATCATTTGTTTTCTGCATTGTGTTGTTTTATATAAGTATCTACATCAGTGTTCGATTTTGTGATTTTGTGTTTTTTTTATTTATTTTTTATTTTATATGTAACAGTATAGTGTACTGGGGGCCGGGTAAAACAGGATAATCTAGTTAGACGTAGGTTTCGTCGTCTTGAATTATGCACTGTTCATTTTGACGTGATAACGCCCCGTTCCGCCTGAGCCGAGCCGCGAGCGTTCGGCTTTATGACGTTATCACGTAAAATTATCGTCCTTAAACCGACTTTATAGACAATAAATTTTTTGGTTAAAACCGTGTCGTATAACTTTCGAAGACATTTGCAGCCTGCTTTTGAGTTCTTTTAGGCTTCCTTAGCTTTCGATAAGTTAACAAGACGTTACGCTTCTTGGCCCTCTTAACGATTCCTACAGAAGTTCTGCACTTTTGAGCCACATATCTTATCGAAGCACTGGGCGAGTTTATGATTGTTCGCAATATGTTAGAGTCGATATTGCAATTATGTGAGCCGGTTCTTCGACCACTTTTCGGCTTGTCAATAAAAGAGAAGTCTTCCCCGTACTTTTTAATGGCATTGTAAAAAAACGACTCACCTTCTCGAGTTTTGCGATCTTCTCATGGACATACCCTTTTCTCGTATGTATTTGTACACAATTCGTTTTCGTTGATCGGATGTTTGCCTCTCATTTTTGAAATAAAAAGTAATCCGAAAAAAATAACTAAGTAATTGTGTTCAATAGCATAGCATCTATGTATGACATAAATAACCATTCATATTTTTAAAACGCATAAAAATAGAATGGCGGTCAGTTAAAGTTGTCCTTATACTTTTCGATACAGTATTTGATGCCGATGCCGGTAACTGTACATACATTGGAAGTTGGGGCTTGTGCACAAATCACGCGAGGTTCGATAGGGGAGGGGGGGGTCAGGAAAAAATCACGACAGATCACGTATAAGGGGGGGGGTATAAGGAGACCTCACGTATATTTTTTACAGTGAACGAAACTAAGAAAAAATATCTACCACACGAGTAAATACTTTTTCTCGGGGTCATTAAACATAAATATTTACTTAGCACTTCAAAATAGCGAGTCTATTTCACTAAGATAGAAAAATAAACAAGATTTACTATGTACAATACTATTTACCTTACAATTAGGTCGAATGAAAAAATAAATACGTGAGGTTATGTGGGGGAGGGGGGGAGGGGTGTAGCCAAAAACCTCATCAAATATCACCAAGGGGGGGGGGGGGGAAGGGGGGGGGGGGTCAAATAGTAGCCGAAATAACCTCGCGTGAAAGCTTGTTAAAAGATTGTTTTGCATTATGCGCCGACTGCAGCCACTGCAGGTATGCAAGTCTGTGTTATTGTAGATTCTTTAACATAGATATGGTGAGTATCACGACAAGACGCCATGTAGGAATCCCGTTTCCTGGCTAGGGGGAGACGTAACATCTTGTATCTCTATATACTTACCGCGCGCGGGTGGTACGCACCGAAAGGCAAAGAAATAAACACAAGACTGATATGACATAGACACAGTGTAAAGAGTAGCCAGTGGACCGACGACTTTGATGTTTGCGGGTTTGACAACGTCATGTCCCAAGTTACATGTATGCAGCTCGGGCTCGCCCTACCCGCTCTCGCCCCTCACACCCCGCACGATTGCCCTGTCTAGACGGCTTCGTCGAATGACTGTGACATAGCCATGTGCCATTCATTTTTACAACTTTTGAATTTATAATTTACTTTAAAAACAAAGTTTAAACCGACTTCAATTCAGTACTTCGCCAAGCCACATGGTACATGAACATTTCCATATTTCCTTTCCAATTTACCACATGAACTGCTTTTCGAGAGCAAATGCGTTGATTATTACAGAAAAACCTTAAGTGGCTATATGTGGGCTGATAATATTTGAGGAGTTCCGTTGATTCCTCAAGGATCTCGGAATTAACACTTCATTAGTTGCTATTTCAACGGAATCATGTCAGAATCTTTGACGTACTTTACATATTTGAGGAGTTCCATAAGTCATCTGTGGTCTTCATCATCAGTTCCACTTCACCAAAATTGCGATTTCCGAGGGTAAATACACGAGTTACTCGTATAATAGAAAATACCAAAATCACTACACGCGTGCCTATAAAATTTGAGGGTTGCCCTCAATTTCCCTGGGATCCCATCATCAGATCCTAAATTGGTGACAGTGGAGCCACCTCGGGAGTATACTCTTTCGAATAAAAAAAGAATTTTGGAAATCGGTCCACAATTGACGGAGAAATCGGCGAACATACCTACATTAAAAAAAATACATACAGTGGAACAGTCGCCATCACATACATCGGAGCAATCAAGCACGTCACAAACATCGGAACACCTCTATTTTCAAGGCATTAGGGTGCATGTGATGATATTTTTGAACACCTATAGTGTACAGTCGCCATCACATACATCGGAGCAAACAAGCACGTCACAAACATCGGAACACACCTCTATTTTCAAGGCATTAGTGTGCATGTGCCGATATTTTTGAACACCTAGAGTGTACCTATGTATGTGATGGCGACTGTACCTATGTATGTGATGGCGACTGAACCAGAGATGGGCACAATTTTATTCGCGAATAAATTATTCGAGAATAAATTATTCACGAATAAAATATTGCCCACCTCTGAGTGGAACATATAACCTCCTCCTTTTTTGAAGTCAGTTAAAAATAGCACTCATTCTGTCAAGTATCCGTGTACCGTCAAGGGCACCAATATGTATACACCACAAAGTCTCAAAAATATGTACACAATAAGTTTGTAGTATACATATTTATGAAACTTTGAGTGAATACATATTGGTGCCCTTGACTGTACAGTCGCGGAATGAAAAGGTTGATCTGGGCCCTATTTCACCATCTTGACAATTGTCACCTGACATTGTCAATTCCACGTACATTACTGGGTCAATAATCAGTCCAGCAACAACTACTCACAACTCGACGCAGCCAAGTAAGTCGAATTGTCATTGTCCGGCGACAATGGTTGATTTGGTGAAATAGGGGCCTGTTTTTGCTTGCTCAGTATAAGTTATCAGCCAAAATCAATGATGTAATATAAAATATACGTAGATATGTTATAAGCGGTCCAAAAGTGGCACACTAAAACTTGGTCAAGTCGCACAGCTTGCCATAGTTTTGCGTCGTCAATGGAAACTAATGCTGTCAGAATTTGGTGGCCATTTTTAAACACGGAATTTTGTATAGACAACACATCCACCTATTTTAACAGACTTCAAAATTTTTTTTATTTTTTTTTAGGTTTGTTACCTCAGAACTCCGTCACTTATGAACCGATTCGTACGATTATTTTTTTAACTGAAAGTATATGCTTCCAGATTGGTCCCATTGTTTTCAAAACCCCAGTTGGATGATGGGAACCATGAGGAATTGAGGGAACTCCTCAAATATATTAGGCACGCGTGTAGTAATTTCGGTATTTTCTATTATAACTCGTGTATTTATTCGGAAATCATAAATTTGGTGAAGTGGAAGTGACGATGAAGACCACAGATGGCTTGTGGCTTGTGTGATGTCTCAATGATGTACTTCAAACTATATAAGTACGTCACAGATTCTGATATTATTCCGTTGAAATAGCAAACAATGAAGTGCCAAAGGTAATTCTGAGATCCTTGAGGAATCGACGGAAGTCCTCAAATATTATCGGCCCACATACAGCGATTTGGTTTATTGGTCTAAAAATCAACGCTTTTGTTCTCGGAAATCAGTTCATGTGGTAAATTGGAAAAACAATGTGGAAATGTTAATGTGACTTGGCGGAGTACTGAATTGAAGTCGGTTAAAACTTTGTTTTGAAAGTAAATTATTGTATTACATCATTGGCCAAAATAGCAAAATAAAAAAAACATGTGTTCAGGGCTCTTTAGTGTTCTAGAAAGGTTGTGATACTGCTTTCGCTAATATATTTACTGTGTACTGGACTGTGTAAGTAACATGTTGAAGTGAACGCAAATCAAAATCATGTAAATAGCCAAATAAAATAAATTGTTAAAACATCAACATACTTGATTTTATTTCGAGAAGAAGACAGTTAATACGTAAGTAATTTGAAACATTCATATCGAAACCATACATATAACAGTAGGAACAAAACACTGTTCCTAGACCCAAGTAGCAGGCAGCACTGGCTACATCTTCGGGCAGGGAGTCTTGCGTATATAGTGTTTGCCGGAAGGCATGCCAACCACAGTTACTCCGTCAGGGAACACCTCACTCACCTTGTCCTCTGGAACAGTCGGGAGCACCATGCAGTCATCCCCCATCTGAAATATATTCATTAGGTGTTTTCAATTAATAGTGTAGTTGGCTTTACTTTTATCTGAGCTTTTATAATTTTGTGGGTTTTACTATTCAGAATCATCAGTATAGAATATTCCTAGAAAAGCATCGCCATATTTCCATACTCTTTTCAGGTTTCTATTATATTATACGACTCCCATTACAAAATTAACGAATAATTTACTTTAAAAACAAAGTTTAAACCGACTTCAATTCAGTACTTCGCCAAGCCACATGGTACATGAAAAGTTCCACGTTTCCTTTCCAATTTACCACATGAACTGCTTTCCGAGAGCAAATGCGTTGATTATTACAGAAAAAACCCAAGTCGCTATATGTGGGCTGATAATATTTGAGGAGTTCCATCGATTCCTCAAGGATCTCAGAATTAACACATCATTAGTGGCTACTTCAACGGAATTATGTCAGAATCTTTGACGTACTTTACATCTTTGAGGAGTTCCATAAGCCATCTATGGTCTTCATCATCAGTTCCACTTCACCAAAATTACGATTTCCGAGGGTAAATACACGAGTTACGAGTATAATAGAAAATACCGCAATCACTACACGCGTGCCTATAAAATTTGAGGATTGCCATCAATAGGGAACTTGCATCTTTTTATTTTATTACGAAAATCAAAAGTATAATAATCCAGCATTAAAACAACTGTAGCACTAAGGACCGTATCGAAAAGAAAGTAGACAACTTCAGGCATCTCTAAAAACTGGTACGTGTACATAAAATTGGCATATTTTTTTTAATAACGAACTATGTCCTTTTCTTTTAATAGGGAACATTACTGCAATGTTCTGCCGCCAGAGGCAGCACTACCACTAATAGTAAACCAGTATAGGAATATAGGGATTCACGCATACATGCACAATTGATTGTCAAATGAGTGACAAGGACGCTTGCATAGACAATACCGCAAGTGGGAACGAGATACAATGTCAACGCTGCTAATGGATGACGAGACCTATTGCAAATTGGACTTTAAAGCCTTACCAGGACCTCAATTTATCACGGTGCCGGCTTATAGAAGGTTACTCGAAAACATAAGGCCATCAACATCGAGAAATTCGGCAAAAAAGTATTAGTGTGGCAAGCGATTTTTCAATGCGGTATGCGATCGCAATCCTTCTTCACTACAGGGACTTTGAACGCTATGGTATACAGTGATGAGTGCTTACAGAAAAGAATACTACCACTAATAAAGAAGCACAGGACTAGCACTTTATTTTGGCCATACTTGGCTTATAAAACAACGAAGGAATGGTATAAAGCCGATAAGGTAGAAGTAGTGGATAAGGAGATGAATCCTCCCAATTGCCCAGAAGTTCACCCAATTGAGCGATATTGGTCTATCATGAAACGACACCTCTAAAAAGACGTCATAGCTGCCACCTCAGTTGAAAACTTTAAAAAAGTGGAACAGGGCATCATGAAATGTGTCAAAAGTGATCGTCCAGAATTGAAAGAGACACACCAAAAAGAAAGTTAGGTTGCAGGCAAAATATATATAATACAACGAATTCATTCAAAATTGTTTTTATAAAGACCTTATTTTTCAGTTTCTTTATCATATAAACTTTGTTTCATTATCAGTTTTCACACAGAATAAAAATAATAATAAGAAAGACTTTCTTTCCGATACGGTCCTTAAAACTTTCTTATGATTTATTTTTCTGATGTTATTTGCTTTTGAAATCTGCACGCGCCGGCACCACCCGAAAACGCTCTATATTAAACTGACTTATGACGTCACACCATATTATTATATTCTCGGTACGTTTACTATGGAGTAAGTCATTAATTTGCAATTATCTCCACAATATTTGCGTTTAAGTCTATACTTGTCGTACAAAATATCATTTCTAATTCAATATTCTGTGTAACAAGTTATTATATAAATCGAAAAAATAATATATTTTTTTCGTCATTTCAAATTGATATAAAAATAATACAATCGTTTTTTTTATATTATTTTCTTCTGTATGATATTTCTACGTATATCCGCTTCAATTGAGTGCAATTTATTCGAAATTGAAGTCCCATGCATGTTCCCCATTTCCCTGGCATCCCATCATAAGATCCTCATGACTTGGTGACAATGGGACCACCTCAGGAGTATATTCTTTCGAATAAAAAAAGAATTTTGGAAATCGGTCCGCAATTGACGGAGAAATCGGCGAACATACATTACATCTTTGAGGAGTTTCATAAGCCATCTGTGGTCTTCATCATCAGTTCCACTTAACCAAAATTGCGATTCCGAGGGTAAATACACGAGTTATATACACTGTGTTTTTTTTGATTTCCGTTAATTTCGAAACGATGTTTGGTTCATTAACAGAAGCTACCTGGTATGTTGCTTTTTGTTATATTCGAAAAAATTTTTTTTTTCATTTATCATACAAACTAAATCAATATTACAGTGTGGGAGGGCTCTAACACTTAATCTCAATTAACACAAAGTTAATTTTCACCTACGACAGCACTTGTCAACACATGGCTCAGTGGTAAATAGTTTGCTTATGGAGTGAGGGGTCCCAGGTTCAACGATGTACTATACTGACGAAAATTAAAACGTAAATAAAATAAAGGACCCTTCACACTGATTCGGTCATTAAATTGATTTATTGAATATCTGAAAAATAGTAAGAGTTAAGACACTAGTTTCTTAGAGAAATTAGTTCCATTTAACCTGAGGATTCTTCCCTTAAAGTTAACGGAAATCAAAAAAAACACGGTGTATAATAGAAAATACCGAATTAACTACACGCGTGCCTATAAAATTTGAGGGATGCCCTCAATTTCCCTGGGATGGGATCCCAGGGAAATTGAGGGCATCCATCAGATCCTAAATTCGTGACAATCTATATGGACGGTTGTTTTGTTCAGCCGCACGCCTCGCCCAGCGTAGTCGGCTTTTTGACCGAGATCAAAGGGCAGAGGGCCCGAGCCCGACATACCAAAGCATTTATGCCCTATAAATATCGGACTCGCTTACAAAATTTAACGAGAATCGGTTGAGAGATGCGACCTATAGAGCATACGAATGCATTTTTCATGGCAATCGCGAGCTTAACTAAATTGCCTATAGGTAAATTCGGCCCAGCAAATGTGGCTCGTATTTGCTGTCCGCGTAGGCACGCTCAAATTCGACCGAGCGCATGCGCCCGAGCACATACAGGGGAACGTGTAGACTGGTTCAGGTGAACCGCGCGGCTGAGCATGCGTCCCGTGTGGACACAGCTAATGACATTATCTGTGGTTTCACTCAAAACAACAATTGTGTGCTAAATGGCTCTTTATAAAATCAAAGACTGATCCTCACCTTCCAATCCACGGGCGTAGCTACTTTGGCTTTGTCCGTCAGCTGCAAGGAGTCCAATACACGCAGAATCTCACTGAAATACAAAAGATACATAATATATTTTGGTCTCTACATATTATTGTCCTAACATGCCAATTTAAATTGAATGAATGAAAAATTAAAATTATTTATACCGGAAACATACTAGTCCATATGAAGCATATAAATGTACATATGTAAATATTTTAGACTGTACTTAATAAACTTGTCTTAATAAACGTGTTGTATTGATGATGTCTAACCTTCTCTATTTTTTTCATAATAAAGCTCTAAATTATGAAAAATATATCAACCTTCATTCATGATATAAAACCAGATATATCATCACAATTTGCATGTGGAGTATTCTGTTAAACTAGTGAAAAAAAGTACGAATCCCATACATTGTGTGTACACAGTCACCGGTATCAATATATGATGAATCAAAGGCCGCAAAAATATCTGACACACTCTTACGGCTCTAGGAATAGAGTTGTCATCAGATATTTTTGCGGCCTTTGTTCCATCATATATTTATGCCGGTGACTCTACCTACCTTTTTAATGTAGTAGTTGTATAGTTCTGATATTTCGGTACAAAAACAGTAGGTCAGCCATATATTTTCATACCGAGATATTCAAGTTATAATGATGAAATTAAACACTTACTCAAAATTCCTGCCTGTGGTAGCAGGGTATAGTATGGAGAGGCGGAATTTCTTGTTGGGGTCTATAATGAAGACAGCACGAGCAGTCAAGGGTATGCCAGCTGTATCCAGCTCATCCTTATCCAGCATACCTAATTGCATTGCTAACTTCCGGTCCTTGTCCTCAATTATAGGATAAGGGAACTTTTCGTCCTCACTGCAACCTGGAATGTTTTAGGATAGTTAATAATCAAATTTATGTAGGTACGGCCAAAGCTTCGATATCATTTTTTTGAATTGTGGTGTTTTTATTAATATTTTCCTATGGTTCTGTTTAGCTACAATTTTCTTTTATCAAATCTCAACCAGCTTCGTAAAGGAAAAATAAAAACCAGCCAAGGGGAGCCGCCCTTATATTTTTTTTTTGTTTTTAGTATTTCTTGTTATAGCGGCAACAGAAATACATAATCTGTGAAAATTTCAACTCTCTAGCTATCACGGTTCTTGAGATACAGCCTGGTGACAGACAGACGGACAGACAGCAGTCTTAGTAATAGGGTTTTACTCTTTGAGTATGGAACCCTAAAAACAAAAACCTTTTGTAAACATAGTGTATTTCATTGCTACTATATTATGTCTATCTGCACATATTACCAAAGTTATATGAAGTTGGATTCCCATTCTGTAGCTGGATACGAAATTTAGTTACAAAATGAAACCATGTATTTCCAAAACATAACCAGTTACAATCCAGGAATTTAGCTTTCCCATTTTGTAGATGGTTACTCAGCTCAACTCAACATCCCATGGCTTTGTCTGTTAAAATCTACCACAAATTACTTTTTCTCAGCCTCACATCTAAAGTTGTGGAGTTGCATAGCTATGGCATTAAGAGTGAAGTGATAGATTTTTTTTGTGCAAAACATGGTGCTATAAAAAAATGGTTTCCACAGCCTTTACAAGTAATAACACACAAGTGATTTGGCAAGCAAATAAAAATTCATCAAAGCAATAAACACATACAGTGAATCCTAGCAAATATGTCAGGTACCAATTGCAAAACAACTTGTAACTTGTATTACACACAAACTTTTCAGCTCCTTTCATTAGACAGACATTTCCATGCATTTGTATTATTATAAACTGTAATTAAACTTGCATAAGTCTTCCATCAAGGACTGTTGGAATCCCATGTATATAACATATACTATAACTTATCATTTACCTGCATAAAATTGAATGTCCTTGCACCAGTCATGGTGTGATTCAATAGAATCGCAAGATAATCCAATCACCTTCACATGCCGGCGCATAAACTCAGGATGTAAACTGATGACTCGGGCTAGTTCGGTTGTGCACACTGGGGTGAAATCAGATGGGTGCGAGAACAGTACACCCCACCTGAAAAACAATCAGAGATGTAAAAAGTTTATAACCGCAACGCGCAAAGTCAACGAGAACATGATTGTACATAAAATACTTACGAATCTTCCAACCAATCATGGAAATTTATTTGTCCATCTGTAGTATTGGCTGTAAAATTAGGAAACGCATCCCCTAAAATCATTTTCAAAACCTGGCTTCGTTAAAAAGGTTTATTTATGATAGTTAATAAGTAAGCACTTGATATTTCAGAATCAAAGCCAGGGGCGCACGAAAAGTACTATATAATTATGTTTTATTTGAAGTACAACACGTTATTCGTTTGTTTTGTATAAATTGAATTCAAAGTTGAAGTTCTTTCTTCGGTAGTTCAGTTTTCATTCATGTACTGACATAAAATTGCCAGCAATACACTCACTTTAGTAAATGTCTGTGGATTCAGAAGTTTTAAGGCTAATACACACCTACCGATTTTTAACAAGGACTTGCTCATATAATGCTCTACTCGGGTGAAAATACAGAGAAAACTACTTTTCCTGGATATGCAACCTAGCTTGATAAAATTTTCACCCGCGAAAACCCTGTTTGGCAAATTTCATCGAAATCGTTAGCCATTTAGGAGAATGAAAGATTTTAAGACCAGTTTTTAATTTAGCTGCAAAGGAGCCTTTCCGTCCCTCGTTGTGGCATCACGTATAGCCTGTCCAGAGTATCTTATGTCCATGTGTTTTGTCATGGAATGAATTGTACTGGGATGACAGATGAGACAGAAAAGTGACAAACTGACAAACCATACATCGTTCACTCCAACCAAAGTCGCAATGGACGTGCAACCAGAACCTAAACATGTTTTGTAACATGTTTTGCTAACATGTTTTGTTAGTTTTTTAGTTACCTGCAGCTTTTATTTGCGCTCATAATAATGATATTATAATTCAATTCAATCAATTTATTGATAAAATATAAGTACCTATATACTTAAATTAAATTGTGGTAAAGTAGCAGACGGTCTGCCGGCTGGCGGTTTCGGCTTACCATCGGGCAGACCGTCCACTCGTTTACCACCGTCATGGTCGGTATTCAAATAGTAGTTTTCTCAAACATGCTCGGAAATGTATGCGTTAATGTCACGAAATGAAGACATGAAGTTCCTTGTTTATGGCTGCCTGCATTACTTCTTGGCCTAGGCCAAGAAGTAATGTATGAAAACCCTAACTAAAAACATTATTGGCCGCTACTCTAACTTTTTAAATTTGCTTACTGATATTAAACAGACAAAGGAAAAAATACATACTGCCAACCACCAATACTTTTTTTTAATTGTTTATGTTTTTGTAAAAAAAAATTGTTAGTTTTTTAATTTTTTTTTGTTATTTTTCGTTTATTTTTTAGTGTTGTTTATCGTTTTTAATGATAAAAAAAAAATCTTTTCTTTTCTTGATGTTTGTCTATTTTTCAATGTTAAAATTTTTGTAGGGTCTTTTATATTATTTTTAAGTTTTTTTTTATCTATTTTACTTTTTTTAATTTTTTTTCGTTTTTTTTTGTTTTTTTTTTTTTCGTTTTTTTTAATTTTTTTTTTTGTTTTTTGTTTGGTTTTTTTTTGTTTTTTTCCTTATTTTTGTTTTTTTTTAATGTTTTTCTTTTTTTTGTTTTTTTCCTTTTTTTTTTGTTTTTTTTTAATGTTTTTTGTTTGTTTTTCAGATTCAGATTCAGATTCAGATTTTTATTTGTGAAACATAGGTAATACAAATGTGGTCTTATACAATAGGTATACATGGATCTCTATGTTTTTCTTTTTTTTTTGTCCATTTTTTTGTTTTTTTCCTTTTTTTTTTGGTTTTTGTCATTTTTTGGGCGTTTTTGTTTTTTTAGTAGTTTTTTTTTGTTTTTTTAGTTGTTTTTTTTGTATATTTTTTCCTTTTTGTTTCACTCTTTTGTAATGTTTTTTTAATATTATTCTTTTTTAATGTTTTTTTTTTCTTTTTTAGATTTTTTTATCTAGAATCTTTCTCACTTTAGTGAGGTGAAAAAGATTCTATTTTTAAACCACTCACATTCGCTAGCTCGTGTTTCAATTCCACACTCGCGGTTAAATTATAACTGCACCCTTGTATAACAAATAACTATTTATTATTTCCTCACATCGTTTGAGAAAAGCACTATACAAGCCTCGGCCGGAACAGGGATTGCTGGACTCGTTGTATCCGGCCTCGTCTACGACTCGGCCGTCTAGCCCAAACTCGTCCATCAATCCCTTACTTCACGGCCTTTGCAGTAATGTACTATTATGTGACTGTACATAATGAAGGGCATTAAATACGAATGTGGGTTTATGAAACGAGCCGAAGGCCTTTAAGGCGTGTCCGGTGCGCTAAAAAACTAATTAATTCCATGACAAAACATGACCTCCTCCCCCGCAGACGAACGCGGGGAATGTTTTCCATCCGTGACAGACAACATGTTTCTATGTTTGTAAACAAAAAACATGTTGGCCACGACGTGCAAATGTACCTAAACATGTTTTGTAACATGTTTTGCTAACATGTTTTGTTAGTTTTTTGGCGCAGCGGACACGCCTCAACTACAACATACACATGGTCAGTTAGTGTTTTTTGGTCCTATTTCAAAATGGTAATTTCGTGTTGACGGTTTTCGGTTTTCCACTTGTACCGAATGACAGTAAATCTGCAGGGCTGCAGACAGGCCTGCCGTTTTCGCTCGTGTAGCGTTTTCTTAATGCCTGAAAGGGGTCTATACATGTAATGATTTGTCAGCCCCAATTTATCAGAAGCTGACTAATTGCAATAAATAGGGCTATGTTGGGAGTTTCTCTGCGTGATCGCATCAGAAATGAGGCTATCCGCAGCAGAACCAAGGTAACCGATATAGCCCTCCGAATCGTTAAACTTAAGTGGCAGTGGGCGGGGCACATTGCACCTAGAGCTGATGGCCGTTAAGGCGGAAAGGTTCTCAAGTGGCGACCACGTACCGGAAGGCGCGGCGTTGGTAGGCCTCCCACAAGGTGGACTGATGACCTGGTAAAGGTCGCGGGAGTCCGCTGGATGCGGGTGGCGCAGGACCGGTCACTTTGGAACTCTTTGGGGGAGGCCTATGTCCAGCAGTGGACGTCTTTCGGCTGATATGATGATGATGATGACTAATTGCTATTGTCTGCTCGGCTATCACAAGACGGCCCGCGAACTCTCGATTTTTCTCGCACTATACCTCTCTTTCTAAGTTTTCTAAATAAGAGAGAGACGGATAGTGCGAGAAAAATCAAGAGAGCTCGCGCGCCGTCTTGTGATAGACGTGCTGGTGGTATCACAGGAGGCATGTTGGATGCTGATCCGACTGGCAAACGAGTTGTTTAGGCAAATTTACCACTTAGAGTGCTAACAATGCTATTGCAAGTATATAGCACAACCTACTCGTCCGTATTCTACTTTCAGATGAGTAAAGCCTCTGCTAGACGGCCTTGGTCCGAATCGACCGTGTAGACAGTTGTTTACAGCAAAATTTTATACTGCAGCGGTCGGTACCGACCAAGGTCGCTCGGTTGGAGGAGCTTGTTGGCGACCGTCTAGCAGACACTTAACGATGGCATCTCAGCGCGAACGCGATTTAATTGCGGAATCAATTTATTTATGTAAAGATTTACCCTGCCTATGGGATTTATAGTCACCGCTTAGATTGACAGAAAAAAACCGGCCAAGAGCGTGTCGGGCCACGCTCAGTGTAGGGTTCCGTAGTTTTTCGTCCGTCACAGTAAGTGAAATTATCATGTAATTTTTTCAAAAACTATTCAACCTATCAAGTTTAAAATTATTTTCCTAGTAAGTTTTTATAAAGTTCTACTTTTGAGATATTTTTCATATTTTTAAAGCCTGTGCTAGACGGTTGCCAACACGCCTCCGACGGCGCGACCTTGGTTGGTGGCTCGTCGGAGGCTTGTCGTGAGTTGTCTGGCTAGACGGTCGGCCGATAACGCTGCAGCGGCAGTAAAAGAAACGGATATGGACGAAACGCTGGCTTAAGAAACGACATTCGCTTAGTCATATCAATTTGATGAATTGTCTAGACCACGATGATTTTCACAACTTCCTCAGAATGGAAAATAAAGTATTTAAGGATTTCTTATATTAGGTGCGACCATTGATAACTAAACAAGATGCAAACATTAGACCTGCTGTAAATACTGAAAAACGGCTTATCGCTACACTAAGATATTTAGCCACAGGAATGGACTACAGAGACCTCTCGTTGGCGCCTGTATCAAATTCCTTGTCACTAAAGTCTCCCACGCAGCTTTTTTAAAATTTTGTCCATATAAAATGGTGGCGATAAATCCTATAGGCAGGGAAAATCCTTATACAAATCTATTAATTCCGCGATAAAATCGTGTTCGCGCTGAGATGCCATCGTCAGAGTACAGTATGCACGCGGCACTTCCTCCGAGTGAACTGGCTACGCGCGGTCGGAGTCGGGCGGCCACAAGGTTCAAAACCTACAGCTCCGACCGGTGTCGGTAGCGCGCGCTCGTCGACCAAGGGCGTCCGAAGGGCAAACGAAATTTTGCTGGAAACAACTGTCTACATGGTTGGTGCAGACCAAGGCCACCCGGTCGGAGGGGCGTGTTGGCAACCGTGTAGCAGGGGTCTTAAACTTATGGTTCAAAAGTTATAGAGAGGAGAGGGGGACACATTTTTTTTTACTTCTGGAGCGATTATCTCCGAAAATATGAACATTATCGAAAAATGATTTTAGCAAACCCCTATTCATTTTTAATTACCTATCCAACATTATATCACACGTTAGGGTTGAAATGAAAAAAAAAACACTCCCCAAGTTACGTATAGGGGAGGTACCCTAATAAAAATAAAAGTAAAAACTTTTTATTTTACCACTTTGGCGGCGTGATTGATATGCATATTAGTACCAAATTTCAGCTTTCTAGTGCTAACGGTTACTGAGATTATCCGCGGATGAACGGACAGAGAATGCGAAACTATAAGGGTTCCTAGTCGACTACGGAACCCTAAAAACAGGCCTCATGTTTGTACCTTGTTTAGTTTCCAATGGTGGCACCATTTTTTTAAATACCTAACTCATCAAATACCTTTTTTCCATTCTGAGAAAGTTAGAATATCATCGTGATCCAGCAAAATCATTAAATTTAAATGACTCAGCGAATGTCGTTTTTTAAGCCAGCGTTCCATCTACATTCTGTTTCTTTTTTCCCTTTCATATTAATAGGCATGATGCCTTATGTTATAATTGATAACGTAGTGTTGCTAAATTTTAGATACCAAATAATTATTTTAGTTATTTTTTTGATGCCTAGGAATTTCGTGATCTGCCGGAATTTACGATCGGCCGCCGACATATACATGTCATGATTTGTCAGCCCCAATTTGTCAGAAGCTGACTGTTACAACCTCATTTGATACTAGGTATCTTAAGTGTCAAATACCACATCGACAGGGGTTGTCTGTCAGTCAGTTATTGTCTTGTCAATGTTTTAAATAAACATAAATTGCATTTAACTGAACTAACTCATGAATGAACTAACACTGACTAATTGCTATCGTCTGGAGGCATGTTGCGCTGCTGCGGCGCTACCACGAACTTCGAATCTCGAACTTCGTTTATCTCCGTCCCTGCCACTCGAGGAACAGAAACCATAAGTGCGATCGAGACGGAGATATACGACGTTTGAGATTCGAAGTTCGTGGTTATAGCTGTCAATCGAGTTGTACTGAGAAATTGCATGCACATGTGGTCGGATTGTTAAGCCTGGTCCGCTGCGCCGTGTTTTCGGTGTTTGCAAACATCTAACATGTTTTCCGTCAGTTTCGGCAAACAAATAGGGTATTGTTTTGATTGGCAAAACATTTTTGACGTTTAAAAACCACGAAAACATGGCGCAGCGGACGCGGCTTTACATCGTACGACACACCCAATTATGACTTTGACATGTTGTACTGGCAAATTGTGGTGAAATCATAATAATCTGTAGGTCATCACGACGAGCCTCCGACGAGCCAGCGACCAAGGTCGCGCCGTCGGAGGCTTGTTGGCGACCGTCTAGCAGACGCTTAACCTGTAAAGTATTTTATTTTGTACAGAACTTCATATTTAACAATGTAGGTATCATTATAGTAGTTTATGTGACTGTACATAATGAAGGGCATTAAACACGAGTGTTTTAATGCCTAATTATGTACAGTTACATACACTACTTTATCTATCCACATATCATAAGCCTCCATGATGCATATTAATTAACTTAAATTTAAATTTTTGTTTTTTAATTTATATGATGTGAAATATTAACTTTTAATAGTATTGTTTAATATTTTTAATATTTTGTCGCAAATTTTTTATATTTCTTAAGTTCGCGTAAGAGGTGTGAAAATTATGTGTCGGTTATTGTTATTATTATTGTAATTATTGTTTATTTCATTGCTGTGTCCTTACAGGGTTCATGTAGAACTGTAATATATAATTTAAGAACTGTATTCTAACATGAGAGCAATAAATGATTTGAATTGAATTGAATTGAATTTGAGCCGCATATTATGACCGGCATCGCGGCGTTGTTTTCTGGCAGCTGTCATAGTTTATTTTTTTAATTCAGAGACAAACTAGAGTCGGATCCAACCATGGACATAGGAAAACCTTAGTTTCTTTGGTCATTGGATCCAACTAATCCAACTCTCATATCGTTCGATATCTTACTTACGTGCAACATTTGTCAAATTTGTATGCAAATTGACAATTCATTTCGAACTATACGTCATCTCGACAGATATTAGAATAGAGGTGAAACCAAATTCTTTGTTTTTCAGAGACGTTCGAAATTTGAATGAAATAATATTATCGAAATCGATGTTATTATTTTGCTATAATAACATTTTCATAGATAAGAAATATGTTCTAACAAAACTGTCTATTTTTATGGTGGTCATAATGTGCGGTTCTTGAACGCATCATGGAGGGTTTATGATATTTGGATAGATAATAGTATTTTATGCAACTGTTCTATAAGAAGGGTCTTAAAATGCGAGTGGCGTGGGTTGCGATGCGAGCCTTGGCGAGCATCGCAATTAAAGACGCCACGAGCGTTTTTAGACCAGTTATACACAGTTGCATATAATACTTTTTCTACGACAAATTTAAAATAAATAGCAGATTACGGAATAGTTAAACTTTTCAGGCGGCAAATTTTCTATTCGTACTTTTGCTACCTACTCGCGCAATTACTTCAGTAGGTGGAGTTATTAATTTCTTCGACCATTTTAAAAGGAACGTACACTTTTGTCTTCACAAACACGAATATAGTATTTTATGCAACTGTTTTATAAGAAGGGTCTTAAAATGCGAGTGTCGTGAGTTGCGATGCGAGCCTTGGCGAGCATCGCAATTAAAGACGCCACGAGCGTTTTTAGACCAGTTATAAACCGTTGCATACAATACTTTTTCTACGACAAAATTTAAATAAATAGCAGACTACAAATTAGTTAGCCTTTTCGGGCAGCAAGTTTTCTATTCGTACTTTTGCTACTCACGCAATTTCTTCAGGAGTGCAGTTATTAATTGCTTCGACCATTTTAAAAGGAACGTACACTTTTATCTTCACAAACACGAATACAATCTTAATATTCTAGGACTAACAGTTTATCGTCTTTCATCTTTTCAGTTTATCGTCTTTCATTTTGAAATGTATATATTTTGGTGGGAAATCAGAAATGTGACACTTCTTGTTTATGGTTTGTTTTGTTTTTAATTTGTTTGCATTTGCCATCCGAACCAAACCTAATCCGGACCCGGACCGAATTCTAACTTTATTTTCATAAATAATACCAAGAATTTATAAAACATGTAATTAACCACACAATAGATGATGATTTATTATTATTGTAGTAAATAATGTATAATATACAAATGTTAAATCGTAAATAAAAACTTTTATTTCGAAATATTTGTTTATGAAGTTGGCACCACTGCAATATAGCGGCCGATTAAAAAAAAGTTTAACAGTGCTTTTATGAAAAATGTATGAACCAAAAAAGTACGCTAAACAGTGCGTTTTTGGGCCATAGAGCATAGAGTTTTTCGACGACTTATTAGTGGTGTCATTGTATCTGAGCTACAGCCTATATAAATGACAGATAACGGTTCAGGAGTAGAAAAACATATTTTACATTTTATTGTTATTTCATTGCACAAATAAAAATGAAATACATAAATAACGTACCATCGTTATTTAATAATTTGTTCACCACAGACAAGATACAAGACAAGACATATCATGACGTGCGGTATATCAGTACAATAAAATTGTACAGTACAACACTATTTCCGATTGATTAATCAATGGCGTCACCTTAACGTTATAACCCGTAAAGCGATTTTTGCAGTTATCTTCCATATATTTATTACGATTTGAGTGTTATTTCGAGGATATATTGTTTTCACACTGCAAGGTGAGTACTTTCATGATCATACGACTTTTGCATCAAATGCCTGGCAGTGATGCTTTATGTTCCTCTGACTCGACGTCGCATTACACACAAAATGGACGTCAAATTGCATTTTATCATGATTATGTAAAAATGAATTAGCAGCTACGTGTGCTGCGATATACTTACAAAATATCTTACTGCTATCCGTAGCAGGTTTGGTGTAAGCTATGTATTAGATGATTAAATAATAAGGTACTGTTTTACATGGTCGTTAAGCCTGGCGACGATAGGGAACGTGATGTGATGAGACACGGCATGCTTGAACGTTGTTTCAACGTTTAGTTTTCCTTCTAAATGTTATTATTATTTCATTATCGTGCATTTACGTATGGATGTCTACCATACTTCATTAACTAGTGAATTTCGTGTTAACAGTTTATTTACATGACATAAATAAGTGTCATTGTCCTCTTTCGCCCTGTCAGAGAAGCATTTCCTATACATAGCGAGTTTTATTATTAGGACTAGGAAAGGCAGTAGTTTTAGTTACAAAACATATCGGTTACATGTATATAAATCTTCCTGGCACAAAATATATACATTGATATGATAAGAAAAACATGTTTTGGGTTTAAACTTTTACCATATTAAATTTGTGAAAAATTGTTATTTAATGATGCGTTTGCCCTTATTTTTTCCTTAGCCTTAATTTTACAATCTTATAATCAGTGTGTTTTGGAGGATTTATTTACAAATGGTCCCCATTTACTAACTAGGTAGTTGTTTGATTTTGGCTTGAGCGAATGTTTTGTGAAGGCTTTGTTTATGTAGCACTGATTGTGGAAAGTACTGTAATATACAGTGTCATCATTATAATGATACACATTCAATTACTTTTGCCTGAATAATACTTGTAATGCGATAATTTTTAATTTGTAATCAACTTAACAATTGCTTCCTAGTAGTAGTATCTAAAAAACATTGTGCTGGATATAGTTTAGCAAATGAAAATCCGACCCATGCAATGTAACGTTTGAAATTGGTACCTCCTGACTTAACAAAGTCATACATTTCAATGGTGATCTTTTGTGGGTTAGGTTATTTTGTTTTGTTAAGATTTAGCATCTTTATCGCAATAAATTATGGGTGATTCTACAAGCGTTCAAACCACCGTCAGTCCGCTGCATTATTGTCAAAGTTCTTGAAGATTTGCATTACCTTTCCGAGTAATTTTGTAGTAGTCCTGGACTTGTTAAAAATACCTGAACATGCCATGTCAGTTTGCCGGTTGACAATAATTCGTCCAGCGGACTGACGGCGGTTGGAACACTGTTAGAATCACCCTTATTTATGATAAAGGGTTAAAATAACGTTTCATTTGTATATAATAAAAAGTATTATGTCTTGCCATGCTTATACATTAGGAATAAGATAGATTAATATGCAATGCATTATATATTTTTAATTTCAATAATTTTCAGTTATTTGAACTTTATTAAAATAGCTCTATGTTTTTACATTACAGATAATACTGCTGTAGAGGCTGCTATGGTCAAGAAATTATTGTATAGAGTAATACATTAACAAGATGCAGACTATCAAGTGCGTTGTGGTAGGCGATGGAGCTGTGGGCAAGACTTGCCTGCTCATCAGCTACACTACCAATAAGTTTCCTTCTGAGTATGTGCCCACAGTTTTTGATAACTATGCCGTAACTGTCATGATTGGTGGGGAGCCTTACACCCTAGGGCTCTTTGACACTGCAGGTTAGTGTCATTTATCATTGCGTGATTTGTGTTAATTAAATAAGAAACACATGGGCTCACATGCATGCTACAAATACCTAATTAGATGTTTTATTTTTCAATTAAATTAATTATTTTCAAACTAGTTAGCAGTAACAATAGTATGCAGTAAAGGTTTAATTATTCTTTAATTTCACTCAACTATGTAACAGGCCAAATTCATTTATAATGTTGTTGTATTCTAGGACAGGAAGATTATGACAGGCTACGGCCATTGAGTTATCCCCAGACGGATGTTTTCCTTGTTTGCTTCAGTGTGGTCAGCCCCAGTTCATTTGAAAATGTTAAGGAAAAGGTTCGTAATAATTACAATGTGTGTCTGTTCATTTCATTTTTTTGTTCTAAATATTTATAATTATAATTTTCTTGTAAAAATATATTTACAGTGGGTACCAGAAATAACTCACCATCAACAAAAAACACCTTTCCTATTGGTGGGGACACAGATTGACCTTAGAGATGACCCGGTTACACTGGAGAAACTTGCAAAGATTAAACAGAAGCCAGTCTCATTAGAACAGGGAGAAAAACTGGCAAAGGAACTGAAAGCTGTTAAATATGTAGAATGCTCTGCACTTACACAGGTTTGTAACAAAGTACATTATAGTTATGGAATATTCTATTGCTGTTTTTTAAAGTACATATTGAGGGTTGTGCAATTAAAACATGGTCTTTTTTAAATAAATCTGTATACATCAGAAGAAAGAATGTTGGATTTAAATTTTCGTAAGACATGTTAAAATAATACTAATAAAATATTTAAAAGGTTGAACTCACGCATTCAATGTCGCCCGTAGTGACATTTCATGCGTGAGTTTGATCGTTAAATTATTAGTATTATTTTATGTACAGTCATGGCCAGATAATTAAGATCATGATTTTTTTCCCCATACAGTTGCATACAAATATGACTTTTCAAATTTAATGATGATTTAAAATATGTTTGGCCAATTTTATTTCTGAGTATATGGAGGTATCTGTGTATAAATAAGATTTAATTTAGTTTATATAAAAGTTGTGCTTAAAAAAATACGGATGGTCAAATGGACAGTTTTTACGAGTTCATACTGTAATTAGCAACAATGTATAAACTTGTAAAAAGTGTAGATTTGATCGCCTGTATTTTTTAAAGTCTAAATTTTACAGAAGCTCTTTTGCACTATATTAAATACTGTTTAAAAACGGTTACATCCGTATATAATCAGAAACAAAATTAATAGAACACATTATAAATTATCATCAAATTTGAAAAGTCATATTTGTATGCAAATGTATGGGGAAAAAAATCATGTTCTTAATTATCTAGCCATGACTGTAACTATTGTTTCACATACGTGTTAGCATTAAAAAAATATTAATTTTACAGAAAGGGCTGAAGAATGTTTTTGATGAGGCTATACTGGCAGCACTGGAGCCTCCAGAGCCAGTGAAGAGAAAGAAATGTGTGCTACTGTAATGAGCCGACGACTGCGGTGCTCCGGCGCATCGCGCGCACCGCCCCTCGCGCCGCGCCCGCGCCCCTCTGCGGGTATCATGCACCTCTATAACTAACACTGTAATATTCAACTTATTTTTATAAAATTATAATTATTGAATATATGCCATAAACTAAAAATAATGAATATTACAATATGAAACATGGGTTTTAAGCTAAGACATATATGTTATTCAGGCCTTTACAGTTCTCCATTTAATATTATTTTTAACATGTCTTTTATACAAATTAATATTATTTATAAATATTATAAAGTCTGAAATAGGTATTACTCATCACTGTAATGAATTAAAAAGCATTTTACATTTGGAATAAACTTTGTAATGAAATGTCATAAAATGTAATTGTCTTTGCAGTGTTTGCTGAAATTCAAAGCGACTTCATGCACAATATTGCTATGCACAGTTTAGACTCTGCATTTCATATATTTTAATTATGATTCTATTAATGTAAACTTATAAGTTATTTTAAAAAATCCACGCCTGTCTTCTGTGACAGCCGTCCATATTTGTGTGTTATTTATATTTAAAATGTGTTCTTAGTTTGTTCTTTAAAATAATGCTTTTTTCCATGTACAAGTTAAATTCGAATGAAATGTGTAATGTAATGTGCCAGATATCTATAACTAATCCAATTATGAGTTCCTTCTTTTACACTGATGGTATTACAGACATCAATCATCAATGTATACTAGCGAGATTTACACAAAAAAAAGTTGCCTTTTTAACTTCAAAGTTTATCTTACCATCATGTGTCAGTAACCCTTTGGACGCCAAAAATACCTAAATGTGTTGCGTGCATGTTGTGCCCATGGCCATGGCGCCAGGAACGACTATAGGTGTTATGGCGTACGCTGTCAGTCACCATCGTACTTTCAAGTAAGGTTCATAATCACAATCTTATAGGCTTAAGCTTACTGTGGTGTCACTTAAGTTCGTGAGGTATGGCGTCCAAAAGGTTAAATGTTTTCACTGAAGTAACGGAGTGCGTGATTGATCAATAATAGCGTAACATCTTTGTCATCTCATTGTTTGCTATTAATAGATCAAAAAAAAGAATTCCAAGCCACTGTAAGACGGAAAAGTGGATATCCAAGTCCTGTTGATTTTATATAGGGTATTATATTACCTTAATAGTATCAAATGTATCAATTATATATGTAAGATTACTCAAATTGGTTATTAATGACAATGCAATGCGAATTACGACTGAATTAAATTTATTCATTCCAATTAATGTTTTTCCATTTGAAGTTGATAAGAACAGAAAACTCAAACTCCATAACGTTTTATGTGTAACTACATACTACATACACGGTGTTCCCGGGTATTCCCGTTCACTTCGGCATATTGCAGAGTACATTCACTGAAACAAATTGTCATAAAAAAAATACTATTGTTTTTAGCATAGATAATGTAATGTAGCATTACATTTTTAATGGTTATTGTCTTATTGTACAAAGGTCTTGAACGCATGAAATAAAAAAATATGTACTTACGGGTCAGTTCGTGCCTTATATCGAACGAACTCACTTTGTAAACCTTCTTGTCGTGTATAGGACCTTACAAAATTTAAACTGCACGACACAACACGACAGCAACAATGACGTCACAGTTATTAGCCATGTACACTGGTTACATCTGCAGAACGAATAATATTAAAATTGAATTGATAACAGTAACAGTTAAGATACTGTCTTGGATAAATTAACTTTAATTGATATAAACTGCCCCCTTGCAATTAACGGAAATTGTCGAAAACACGTAGTATATTTGTATATGTATATTTATTTTAAGTCCTTTTTTTATTTAACACTATTGTATAGTCTCTTATCAGATAGATGAAGCTTTGCATTGCATTGAACAATCAATATAAGATCGTTGGAAACTACATAAGTCCTATAGGATTCTACATGTCGTTGCGATTACCTAGGTGTTACATTGGTACTTTCAACCAAATCCAAAAATCTGCATTTTGAATTTGTTCTTTGATTTCAAATGTTTGTGATACTGGTTTAAGGGGACGTAGGATCACGGTCTTCTCTCCCTCTCACTGAGCATAAGCGTGAGCGAGGTGGAAGTGCGTGTTCGGAAGCGCGGATATCATGTTTTTTAATTTGATTTTTTTGTGCGTTTAAATAAATAAAAAAGTAATAGCTAATTTCTTTCAAACATGATATTGCCGATTTTTAGAACCAATTTTAATAACTTTAGCTTTTGTGCATAATTTTATACGAATTTTTAAGTGTTTTTTTGAGCTATGTTCGTGATTTTTTTCTATCGAGTGAAAGTCAAAAACTCAGGATTCGAATAGCTATAGTCCCTTGAGAGGCCTCAAGATTGCTAATTAAATTTAGGGCAGCCGTATTGTGATCCAAACAAGCGCTACGAATTATTAAAAAATTATTTTCGGAGCCTACGTCGCCCTAATAAGACTAATCTCTAGGCATGTAAGTGAGCTGATTTGTATTCTCACGATGAATTTGGCATATGCACGTGAGTCGGATGACAATGCAATATTACGGTATCATTGAACTGGTCTAATGATGAAGCCCTGAGGTGGTCACACAATTCTGCAAAATAACGATACAACGCTGACCTGTGCAAAGAAAAGTACAGTCTGCTATGAAAACTAGTCTTGAAATTGTTTTCTATATCCGAATTGTATTTACAATCAAGTCTCCAGTGCATTGTCAATCAAAAGGACGTAACTGTATATCAAATATCGTAACAAATTTGTAAAACAACGACATCATATTTCAATTAATAGAGCAATAAGACGAAGCATTTTTCTCCGTTCCGAATAGTGGCATTTGCTAGCATCGCTGTAGTACGTAAGTGATGGAATGTTTTGTACCTAGCCTCGCCTATAGATAGACGGCGTGTAGACGAAGCCACGTCGAGCCAAGCCTAAGATCGTGGTCGTGCTTGAGGAGGCTGGCGTCGGTCGCGCAGTCGACGTCTTGATACCGGGTGCCTGATCAGTACAGGCGCTACGCATCTTCAAGTATTTGCATACAATCTTACTCTTTTTAAATATGTATATCATGCTCTTAAGTTTTAATAGTATACACCTCGCCATCGCCACGACAATAAAATTGACGACGGTAATTTTACGTTCTAGGTGCCAAGTACTGGTAAAAGGCGATTAGTATTCTGAAGTGAAAGCTGAAAAGCCCAACAAGGAATGCCCGAAAAATTGGGAAACACGCCGACAACGCAAACCGCTGTTGTTAAACAAGACGATTGTCATTTGTTGTCCACTGGCCGTTGTGCTGACTTAAGTATCTTTGTATTTTTACAAGCTTTTTATTCAACTTGCACTGTTCGTACGTATGTATGTAAGTTGTCCGTCAAAATTTGCAATCCATTTTCCAGTCACCTTCCGTTATCCAATTGAGCTGTAATTTGGAATACTTAATTATGTATGTTTGGTGACAAGATGATGGAGACAGAAGGTGGTTATGCGAATTCAGTACTTAACCGACGTAACCCCGTTGAGTTTAGGCTCGTTAGAATCGTCTCAAAGATTATTCGATGACGGTATACAGAAATGTACAGTTTGCAATAAAAGCTTAGACCAAAAATTTGATTTTTGACAGAAACTTATTTAATTCGATATACTAACGTCCTATTGTGCTCGACGCTGTACTTAGTATATGGTATGGGCTCTCAATGTCAAAGTGACATGGCTTGAATTCAAATGAAGAAAAATCCTCTTAGTTCGAATTTAACCCATATTGCTTTGACATAAAGTGCCCATGCCATATACTAGTACAGCGTCGAGCACTCGGACGTAATAATTATATAATAGTGCTATTGTTTTATTGTATTGACTCTCTTGGTTTTTATCTTATTTTAATATTTGTATGAACATTATGACATGTAAATTGGCTTTACGAATAATTATGTATACATTTACCTTATATGTTGAAATGTTCATTTCCAAATTGGAGTTAATTCTCTTCGTTATTGCGTCGAAACCGTGTAGGTACTTAATAATACAATGAAGTAATTGAACTCGACCTGAAGCAACGAGTGACTACTCGAGTGTATTAAGACGTCGACTGTGCAGCAATATATAGAAATATATCGCGTTTTTATAACTTTTGTATAACATTAAGTTTAGATCTAAACGCAAACCGTTAACACATGACTGAGATGGTGCAATATAAAGTAGTATTTGTAATAATTTCCTACTGACGGGACGGGGCTTTAAAATATGAGGAACAGAACAGGCTTACCACTCTGCACGGCCCCGTGTCATTTTCTACATCATTCATTTCACTTAGGTATTTACGGTTATATTACATGAAATATCAAGACAGGTTTACTGAAGTATTATTGATTGCATTCATCTATATTACGTGGGTTTTTTCACATATACCACTTTATTATATTGGATATAGGTATTATATTTTCTTGTGTCTGCAAGGTAGTGTTAGGTGTATATTGAATTATTAAATATATAAGTTAACGGCGTGTTTAATTTCGGAATCCTGATCTATGAATCCCTAGTTGTAGCTGGTTAACACATGGGATTTTATTTCCCATTTCCAAGCTGGTTAGTGCTAGCTTACCAACCCTGATAACAAATCCATAAAAGAAAATTCCCTATTTATAACTACCAGCTTAGGCTACATACGGCTCAGGATTTCTTTCCCATTTTGAAGCTGGTTTTCCATTTTAGTGGGTTATTTCCAGTGGTAATAGCTGGGTTTTTTTCCCCCCATCTTTTAACAGTGGGAACTACTGGGAATATTAATTGACGGTAACTACTGGGTTTTTTCCCCAGTAGTTACCACCGAGTTAAGTACTTTAGTGGTAAAAGATGGGGAAAAAATCCCAGCTGTTACCACTGGTAACAAATTGGTGGAATCAAATGGGAACTGACAGGTGAGACGTAAAATGCTAGCGATCCCATGATGCCCCCCTTAACGGCTGTGAGGGTCGACGCCGCAGAGTGGTTTAGTGGGTATTACCTCATAATGGCGAGTCCCACATACCCCCTGGGCCTTCCGGGGAGATGCGTAAAGGCATTCCCTCTGCGTCAACAAAAAAAAAAGCGGCCAAGTGCGAGTCGGACTCGCACATGAAGGGTTCCGTTAAATAAATTGCAGTTTACGATTTATGACGTATTAAAAAAAAACTACTTACCAGATCTCGTTCAAACCAATTTTCGGTGGAAGTTTGCATGGTAATGTACATCATATATTTTTTGAGTTTTATCATTCTCTTATTTTGGAAGTTACAGGGGGGGGGACCACACATTTTATCACTTTGGAAGTGTCTCTCGCGCAAACTATTCAGTTTAGAAAAAAATGATGTTAGGAACCTCAATATCATTTTTGAAGACCTATCCAATGATACCCCACACGTATGGGTTTGATGAAAAAAATTTTTTTGAGTTTCATTTTTGTGTATTACTTTAAACTTAATGTTTTTTTTTAGATTTTTGTGTAAAAATCTTAATGCGGTTCACAAAATACATCTACATACCAAGTTTCAACAGTATAGCTCTTATGGTTTCGGAAAAAAATGGCTGTGACATACGGACGGACAGACAGACGGACATGACGAATCTATAAGGGTTCCGTTCTTTGCCATTTGGCTACGGAACCCTAAAAAAGGTCTATTCCGTATTATCAAAACCCCCGCCCTGCGTGGCGGACTGCATGATACGTAACACTTTCGATTAAATAATAAGTGTTCCTTTGGCCAATTTTGGTACGGAACACTAAAAACACTCAAATCGGCTCATCCGTTTGGGAGCGAAGGTACCTACCTACCTACGATGCCACAGACAGACAGATACACGTTAACACCCTTCGTATGCGTCGAGGGTTAAAAATAGATGTCATGCTCCCTGGCAAACCCACTTTCAATTTCGGGATTACTGAGAATGTGAAAAAATTGTACCTAAGTTGTACCGAATTAGTAGGTACTAGAAAAAAAATGTACCTCACTAGTTGCGAGAGTACAATTATTTTAACATTGAGGTTGCTAAAATAAATTATTCGGCATCGACGCCACTTTCAGAAAGCTGGCTATCGAATGAGGCTTTTGTCCAAACGTTACAGCAGTCTATTACTGTGCAATGATTTTTTTCGCCTGATGAAAAATATTAGCAGAATGTGTTTGCCGTGTCACGGTTTGGGCCTTATTTTACCCAAAAATCTACGCAAAATCCCATCTTTTTAAGTTTGGGATTGCTGGGGAGATGCTCCCCATCAACCCCAATTTAAAATAATTGTACCTACTCTCGAAACTATTGAGGTACAACTTTTTCAAGTAAGTACTAATTCGGCACAATTTTGGTGCAATTTTTTTTTCAGACTCAGAAATCCCGATATTGAAAGTGGGGTTGCCAGGGAGGAGCATGACATAAAATAAGTATTTGTCAAAAAAATATTTTTGGTACCGTAAAACGTGCCTACTTTGCACCAAAATTTGCTCCAAATTTCGGTAATTTAGTTTTTTTCTTAAAATGATTATAGCATGATATGTCGTTACGTACATCATTTAAAAGTAGATCATCCCTACTATCGTACTACAATGCTTATATAACGCCACAATCACGTTTCATATATATATATATATATATATATATATAAAAACATTAATTTAGGAGCAATGATACCCAGCCTTTGGGTAACTTTGCCTCTGAATTTAACTTGTCCCAAAATTAATACTTTAAAGTGTTTGGAGCAGTTTTACACTGTCGTCAATCAAACAATACACAATTTATAATCATACCTGCCCATTTTTGAGTAAATTTAAATTAAAACAATTAAACTAAAAATTATTAGGTACAAAAAAAAACAGACATTTAGTTGAAGTGTTTTATTTTTATTATAATTACGTTATTGTTCAGTCTTAGTATTGTTTCACTTAGAAAATAATCGACAAGATCTAAAAACAGTCTTCTAAAATACAGAAATAGGATATAAAGTTATCAAAAAAAATTTTAATGATCACTTTCAGTAGGTACCATGTTCCTTAATTATTAATCAAAAACACTTAAAAAAAACTTCAAAAAACGTAATTAATGTTAAATAATTAGATCAATCGTCTTTTTTTAAGAAATTGGGTAGGTAAGTACTTATATATTATAGACCTATCCCCAAAATTGGCTCAGTTCCGGAAAGGAATAAATCTCCCGACGTCCATTTTTTTTGTGGATTTACGCATCCTAGTACTTCTTTCCAATCATAATGGATTTCATCCTTCGGTTTTGGCCACTTTCAGCTCTTCAGGGATCTTTTCATAGAGGATATATTTGGTTATATATTATACTATGCTCCAGGATCAAAGTTATCCCAACACGTGGTGCAAAGTAGGTACTTGAAAAATAATTTGAGGTTAAGCCTCGAAATAATTTGAAACTACTAGAAATACTGTAAACAATGAGTAGCCTATTATATACAAGAATACATCAAAACATCTCTACCGCGAATCGATGACAAATTGCTGAGAGGGAAGTAGGTAGCTTTTTCTCATATTTTTTTTTAACAAATTCTCGTAGCGTCACTGTGCGACGTCTGACAGAAAGAGAAAATGACGTTAGAATCCCTCGCTACGCTCGATCAGGATTCTATTGTAGGATCTCTCGCTACGTTCAGGATTCAATACACCGCCCTCACCGTAAATATATTATTTTGCTCCCTTGTGACACAAATAACTATTTTTGTACTCTACGATTAAAATATGTGTATTAAGATTTCATAGAGAATACTGCAACGTCACTCTTTTCATAGTTGTAGTCCTTGTTACTGTCGAAACAATCGAAATAACTACTTTTCGATACGCTCCAGACAACTTAAATAAATTCGACCAATCACGTGGCTGCTTTACTGAACTGTAATGAATTGGACCAATAGAATCGCTTTGATGTCGTACGCTCGTTGATGTCTTTTAAGATATCAACAAGCGTACGAGCGATGAGCTGCACTTCGTTTCAACAGTATCGAGTTTGTTTAATTAGTTCAGTTGACTCGTAAAAAAATATTTTTAATGAACTCGTACAAAAAGTATTGTTCACAATAGTTTTATAATCAAGCTTTTTAATCTCGTACCTTACTTAGGCCACTCAGCAAGCTTCGTGGCCTAAACACGGTACTCGACTAAAAAGCTCTATTATAACACGATTGTGAAAAATACTATAATGAACTCGTACTAAAAGTATTGTTTACAATAGTGTTATAACCAAGCTTTTTAATATCGTACCTTACTTAGGCCACTCAGCAAGCTTCGTGGCCTAAACACGGTACTCGACTAAAAAGCTCTCTATTATAACACGATTGTGAAAAATACTATTACATACTTACGAACAGTGCAAGTTAAATAAAAGCTTGTAAAATAGGGCGAGACAGGGATATGAATATGGATGACCTCGCTGCATCTTACAGTTTGCTGGGCGATTTCAGTCCGCCATGCAGGACTGCCTGGATGAAAAAAACCGGCCAAGTGCGAGTCGGACTCACGCACGAAGGGTTCCGTACCAATTATCTATAAAAACTGCAAAAATGTCACGTTGTATGGGAGCCCTCTTAAATATTTATTTAACTGTTTTAGTATTTGTTGTTATAGCGGCAACAGAAATACATCACGTGTGAAAATTTCAACTGTCCAACTATCACGGTTCATGAGCTACAGCCGGGTGACAGACGTACGGACAGCGGAGTCTTAGCATGTAATAGGGTCCCGTTTTACCCTTTATGTACGGAACCCTAAAAAATACCAAGTTGACCTAGCCTGCCAGCGCGCTGCAACTCTGCACCAAGCATCCTAACACCCGTATACATATTTACATAATACACAACTAGTCTATCTTTCATGAACTCACGCGCACCGATCTCACTCAGCTTTCAGTCCTGCCAGTGACAAAAGTGCCGATAATTTTCCCACAACGGTCGGGTGATTAGGCTCGTTATTACTTATTGGACCTATTTTCATGAACGTTGTAGGTTGCACATAGATTTCAGTGATATTGGTTTTTCTTTTGTTTCTTGACATTTGATTTGACAAAGACGTGATGATTTTATAGTACACTTACTGTTGTATCTCCCCTTTTATATTTTGTTAGATACTAATTATTGTTTATCAATATATTTGAAAGTTTTACGACTTCCGCTGTAGTCTGATATGAAAATTTCAAGTTAATAATGGGCGACGGTTTAAAACTGGCCAAAGGTTTGTTATTATGTAATACTATTTATTCATATAAGTAGTATATTTCGAAATGAAACCGATTATTGATCAAATCACTGCAATGACGAAAGACCAGTAACCTAGCTCAGAACATGAAAAAAATAAGCAACAGACTCTGTACCGATACCTACGTTTGTGCGTGCAATGTTCCCAGAGAAATGGTCAGTTCTAGTATGCAGTCATCTCGATTTGGCTGTCAAAGAATTGATTGGTACCTATTTAGGGACTTCTTTTTTTTTCTCGTGGGGAAACGCATTTACGCATCCCACCTGGCTGGGGAACCATGACGGTATGACGGACTCCCGGGAACCGCCCGGACTACCGTCTAAAACCCCACGGTGCTCTGCGCGCTGCTTTATAGCGGAGCCACGGGAACGCACGCGCACACTTCCGCGACTCCGCCAGCAGATGTCCACATGTGAGACCCATCGGGGGAGGGGAGAAGATGGATACTCGTCCCCCAGTATAAGATTGTCAGGGGCATGCCCGAACACCCGACACGCCGTCCAGCTCGAAGACCTCTTCCCTATGAGTGGCAGTCACGGAGGTCATCGTTAAGGCGGCAAGCGCCGGTTGTGCGCGGCACGCCTGCGTCCATTTCTGCGGCGGCGCATTTGATCAGCTTCAGCCCGGGCTTCCCGCTCGCGCTCTGCCGCCTCCTCGGCCATATCGTGCTCGCTAAAGTCCAGCATCGCCTTCCAGGCCACTTTGCTGGACACCATAGCCCGCACTACGGCTGGCAGCGACAGATTTTGCGCTATATGCGGGCGACTACCTCCTGTCTCTCTGTACTCCAGACCGGACACTCAGCCAACGTGTGCTGGGCCAAGTCTATGCCAGGTCCGCACTGGTGGCATTCCCTGGTCGGTTCTCTGTGCGATTTTGTGCAGGAAGTTGCCGAAACAACCATTTCCCGATAGCACCTGCGTCAGCCGGAAGGTGAGAACCCCGAAATGCCTTTCAACCCGTCATGGAGTTCGCGCCCCAGGCGCTCGGCCGTTCCAGTCGCTGCTACCATACGTCCATCGCCTCCTGCAGCAGCTCGGTTCGCCGCTTACTTATTTCCTGTGGAGCTAGCAGGTCCCCCGGTCTCGCGCCTCCCCGCACCACAGATTCAGGTCGGCGAGGGCCCTCGCGTCCAGGTCCCAGCGCATGGTTCCAACTAGCACACACGCGGCTGCCGCGCTTACGGTGCGGTAACCTCTGAATGCGCTCAGAGCCATCACTCTGCGGTCGGCGCAGCTGAGCGATATTTTGGCTGCTGAGTGCGTCTACCCATACAGGGGCACCATAGAGCGCCATCGAGCGCACAACCCTCGTGTACCCTCTCAGATTTAGAAGTATCCACCCAAAGGCCGACGCCACCCGCAGCAACTTGGGCGCCAGGCGCTCAAAATGTGTTTTGAAGTTCCATTTACTACCGCAACCTATATAAGCAGCATAAGGTTATTGTACCTACAGGTTGCTTGTGGTAGAGCTACTATACTGCCCGGGACTCGTGAAATAATTACGTACCTTCCACACTTAAGTTGATTACCTTTATCGAATAAGCTTTTTATTACATGCATAATTTTTTTTTGACAATAAATTTATGTAGGTAACTATACTGAATTGCATTAAATTGTTGTTAAGGTAGAAAATCAAATAGATTGTCCAAGGCTTGAAGGTCTCACAAACCAAATATAATATAGCGAATTAAAGATTTTACTCTAAGCTTTAGCTGGATGCGGGTGGCGCAGGCCCGGCTATTTTGGCACACTTTGGGGGAGGCCTATGTCCAGCAGTGGACGTCTTTCGGCTGATATGATGATGATGATGATGATGTTGAAGCTTTAGTTGTAGGTAAATACATACAATGCTTTTTTCTCTGAAAACAAGTTAGATCTGAAGTGAGAAACTAGGGAGTTTCACCTATTGGTTTCAGCTTAATTGTAATACTAGGTAGTAGGTATCTAATACATACAATGTTTTTTTTTCTCTGAGAACAAGTTAGATCTAAAGTGAGAAACTTGGGAGTTTCACCTAATCGTTTCAGCTTAATTGTAATAATTATCTAGTGGAAATGTAATATCGTAAATTTTTAGATAAGCGCCATAGGAGCTCAAGTAGCCTTGGCGGGGCTGCCGTAGATGGAACACGTTCAGAGCGAAAGCTGGATCTGACAGGTGATTATTGCATTTCAAATAAAACCGGGTAGGTACCTATGTACAGTCAGCATCAAAAGTAACTGCGCAATCGATGCCGTCAAAAGCTCTTACTCCATTTTAATTATTTATTAATTTGTAAAGCTATACACATTGCAATTAAGGTGTTACATTCAGTATTTAGGTCAGACATGACGCCCTGTACACAAAACTTAATACTAACATGCATACGATAACAACATTAATAACATTTTTGTATTAAATACATATTCATTCATTTTAATAAAGACTTTTGACGTCTTCGTTTGCGTAGCTACTTTTGATGCTGACTGTACCTAACTGACTGTACCTTTTGATGCTGACGGTATATAACCTAAGTGAATTCGTTTATGCCAAGGGAAATGTATTCACTTACCTTTTTAGCTCTTGTTACTACATTTCCCCTTACTGAACCTATTTCATTTTGTAATCGCTTAAGTATCTTATTTAAGAGCCTCACTGAGTCTGCTGGGAAAAAGTCTTTCTCTCATATTTTTTTCCACGTACCTACCCTTGTCTTCTCCTTCCGTTTTGATCATAGGCGTCGAATTAGCTTTGCCATCTTCGGTGTTCTATACGACGATCCCGTGGTCGGTGTTTTGGGCCCCACTTAGGCAATTAATTAAAATGGAAACTGATTCCAGTGGTCACGAAAGCGTTGGTATCCCACTTATGCTGTGGGTTTATATTTAGGTATGCACCTAAGTACAATACTTCTAAACAACGCCCTCGTAGCATAGGTACATCAACGAGATACTTAGAGAGCAGACTGTTTCCGTGTGTTCTAACAAACGGTGCCATTCATGAATCAACCATTACCTTTTTTCCAGAATCCATTGCTGAAGTGGATGATCAATTTGGTTTAGCAGAGGCAAGATGCGAAAATTTACAAGAAAAAATCGATTTAGTGAAAGTTATCAAGAAGAAGAAAAAATTAAAAAAACTAAGGTAGAGGTACCTACTTACTTCATGCCATAGAATCCTCACATTCATTATAGTACCTACCAGATCCGGTATTAGTAATATACAGGGTTAATACAGAAGTAATTCATTGTACCTATTCCTGTTAAGGGGTTATAATAAGGGAGGTCGATTGCAACTTTTTGGACCCCATAATTCATCATGCAAACTATTTTCGAGATAATAAATTCACTTTTAGTTTTTTCTTAAAAATATCAGTTCAGTCACTTTAAAAATGTAGCTTTAGCAAAAGTATCAATTGTTGACATCTTTTATTTATTTTGGTAGGTACCTACTTACAAGAAAAGACAATACAAATAATTAATTGACGATTTCAAAACAAAATTTACTCTTAGGTATACGAGTAGGTACAGTCAAGGTCACCAATATGTATACACCACAAAGTTACAGAAATATGTATACAGACCTTATTACTACGGAAGTAAGGTTGTTGTATACATATTTTTGCAACTTTGGGTATATACATATTGGTGACCTTGACTGTACTAGGTACATAGAAGTAGGGGACAATATCAGTTAGCTGATTTTTTTTTTTGAAAGAAAGAAAGAAACATTTATTCTTGACAAAATAAAACATAAAACAAACTGCAGACTTTTGCAGTCTGTATTTACGTGTCCCACCGTAGCGCTTAAGATCCTGCAATTTTGATTATTGAGGTAGGTAGGTTCGATTCGAAATTACGCTGCGGGTGACATATAAGCTACCAACCTTTTGTATAAAAAAAATGTTCTTTGATTTTTTTATGCTTGTTCATCAAATTGTTTCACAAAGAAGCCATAAAAAATAAACAGGAATAGGTAATCATCATCATCAAGTGACTATAGTCCCCCGCGGCTATGAAGTCAATCCTGAGACATGCCTCTAGGGTTGAATATGTAATTTTTTCCTATGGTTGACATTGTCATTCTTCAGAAACTTCATATTTGCGCAATGTGTCAGGATTGACTTCATAGCCGTGGGAGACTGTAACTAATACTTAAATAACAATAAAAAAAATCAAAGGAGGATAATCTACAGTTAGGTGACGTATTTTGTAAACGAAAATTACTAATGTTTAAAAATTATTGCAATTTATTACTTTGGCTGTGGTGTCACAAAGTGGGAAGTATTTCGATCCATTGGTGGAGATACCCAGTGGTATTTTTATAATTAAATAATTGTATTTTTTGTAGTATGACCCGTGTAAACGAAGTGCCCGTACCAGCTGAAAACATGTCTTTCATAACTGTACGAACGCAACCGAAAAAGAGTAAGTACCTAATTTTTGTATTTCTACATAATATCTACACACCCAATCTAGATTCTTGATGCTTTTGTTAAGAGGATTGTGAAGTGTCGATACGTGGCGCGAGTAGGTATTTAAAAAAAATCTATCTGTCTCACACCGCTCTGCCTTCCTACCCGTATCGTGCGATAGAGAGAATTGCAAGTCCTGGAGGTAATTGCCTACATTTTCTTCTTGAAATATGGTTTCGGGTGATAGCGTTTTTACCCCCCTTTCCTTTTTTAGTAAATCAGTTTAGATTAATTAAAAAAAAATAAAAAGATAGACAAAGTTTTTAAGTCAAAAATATAAATTTTTAGATGCTAATAACTTTTAACGTAAGCAATATTTCTTAAAAATCAAAACGTACAGACCTAGTATTTCACTATATCTACAACATGTCCAAAAATTATAAAAATCGAACGATGTTTACGGGGTGAAAAACGTTATCGCTTTTTGTATGAAAAATTACAGGTTCACAATCCCCTTAAATATTAATCTCTTGAATGGTTTGTCAACTCTATAAAAAGCTTTGAGCCCAAGCCAACCCCAACAACCTGCAACTTCTGCAAGCCGGTGGATCTGCTGAACGAAGGACTAGGCATCGGCGAAAGACTTTGACTTAAAGTTGAGCGATCAGTCGCTTCCTTAACCTTTTTAACGCTCTGTCAAAGAGAAAAGTTGTCAACCACACACCAAGTCAATAAGACCTTTAGTGCGGAGTTAAACCTTACAATGCAAGAAGGTTACTATCGCGCTGGGCTCCTTGCCTTGTAAGCTAATCCCAGCCCAAACCATCACACTAGGACCTCCAAAGCGGTCAATTTCCTTGATGCAGACATCGGAAAATCTCTCACCCTGTCGTCTCCGTACTCTAATCCGCCGATCATCACTACAAAGCTTCACTTTACACTCATCTGTGAAGAGCACCATACCCCATTGATTCATGCTCCAATCTGAATGTTCGCGGCAAAAACTTAAACGATTTCCACGTTGAACCCTAGATAAAGGAATTCGTGCTACTCGGCGTCTGGACCTTTGCTGGTCTTCATGCAGTCGATTACGTATCGTTTGGTCACTAACACGAGTCCCCGTTGTCAACCGTAGGCGATTTTGTAACTTACGTGCCGTCACAGAGCGCTCTCGACGGGCACTCAATCGGATGTGGCGATCCTCTTGTGCCGTAGTCGCTCGCACCCTGCCCGATCCAGGCCTTCTTGCAACACTGCCAGTCTCTTGGAACCGATCCCACACATTTTGGATCGCTTGGCGAGAAAAACCCAACGAAAAAGCTATAGACCGCTGTGAATGACCTTCAGCAATCAATGTAACGGCTCTGGTGGCAGTAATGGTATCCATATGCCTTCGTTGACGTGGCATTATTAACAAAAGATGTTAAAAGAAGCAAAAGATGGACAGAAATAGTTTTTTAACAGAATAAAATTGTGATTCCATCTGAAAGGAATTTGACCTGAAACTCGTTTTTTTTATTTGCTTCAATTTCTGGCCAGCTGTAAGACTTAAACACCAGCATTGAGGTTGGATACTGAAGGAGGCCGGACATCATTAATTAGTCACTTATTAATTAGTTTACATCTAAAAATTTACTCAAAAACAGAAATATGTAAGTGGCCCTTATTTTCTTTTGAGTAGTATACTCATATATCGTCGGTTGACAAGCAAAACTCACTAAGTAACAAATACCTAGGACTTTCGAATGATCCATGGAACATGGCGGATCGTGCTCCAGACAGTGTTTTTTTTTCTGCATCCTGCTGTTTAATGTATAATTTTGATAGCATATTATGCAGTGAATGGCAAAGGTGACTGCTACAGTTAATGAAGAATTTTCCTGGAAGTGCGAATAACCAACTCTCGGGCATCATTCGGCGGTTCGTGGTCGCGGCCGCCATTATACTTTGTACTGCTCCAGCTATCACCCAGTGCATTGTGAAGGCCTTCTACCGTACATCATGCTAATAATACTGTTTAATTTATAAACCTACTGACTCTGGCAAAGGCCCTCGAGGCTGCCATTTCTTTTATAATAATAATAACAAATACCTACTTAAATCAAATATCGTATTTCGATATCGACTACGTACCGAGATACGAGGTTTTGAAGAGCAGTGACAGTTTTGGTAGTGACTTTTGCTTGTCACCCGACGATATGTAACTTTATGTTTTTAATAAAAAAAAATAGAATTGACGCCACTGGAAATTCTTGGCGAATGTACCTACAATATGTGAGTAAAAATTTGTTTCCATCAATAACCAAAGAAAAAAACTAAGTAGCCTATAAATTTTTCATCTTATGAAAAGAATTTTTGCCTCGCAAATGTGTTGAAAAACGTCGTTTGAAACGCGTGAGCTTTGTTTACATTCTCGGCTCTCTTATGAACAGGGCCCGTAATTTTCATGCCGATGACATCAATTTGACGTCACGCTGCATATAGGATGATCCCAAATAGGTTTATTGAAATTATTAATCATTAGTCGTCAATCATTTTAATCATGTAGGTACAAATTACTTCAACAGTAATCTATTCACACGTGGAATAATTAATAGGTACCTACTTGATATTTGAAACGTAAATTAAACTATTTGTTTTGTTTTATTTATACATACATTTTATTAAATGGTATTGTTACCACCAGGCCCCGTAGCATGGATGGACTTATCACGCGATAAGTGATAGTATAGAGCTGCCGTCCCTGGCTGACACCGTTCGATAGAATGAGACGACGCGCTTATCCTATCACTTATCGCGTGATAACGCCATCCATGCTACGGGGCCAGGACCCGTACTTATCACGCCGTTGACGCAAAAATGACGTCAGGCTGCATAGAGTATGATTGAAATTGTATGTATAAAAACAAAACAAATAGTTTAATTTACGTTTCACGTATCAAGTAGGTACCTATTAATTATTTCACGTGTGAAAAGATTACTGTTGAAGTAATTTGTACATGATTAAAATGATTGACGACTAATGATTAATAATTTCAATAAACCTATTTGGGATCACCCTATATGCAGTGTGACGTCAAATTGATGTCATCGGCATGAAAATTACGGGCCCTGCTTATGAACAATTCCGCTTCGAACGTAATGATCAACGTAGCTCACTTGTATCACAATGTATCTACTATTATAGCACGTTAAGAGTTTCTATTTAAACGCACGTTGTATGATTGAACCGGAATGGGAGAAATTATAGGTACGCCATAAAGGCAATTCAAAATGTGTTCCTTCTTGATATGGAACGATCTAGAGGCAGTCCAGTCGCGGATACGTCGGCTAGAGGCGGTCAACCCGGCGCATGCTTACGTGGACTCGGCTGTTGAGGAGCAGCACCGCATGCTGGGCGGCTACAGCGATGCCTACTACGAGCCACCATACCAGTATAAGGTAGGGGAGGAGGGGGTAGCACCGGATAGTGAAGGAAAAATAATCATAATTAATTACAGTGAAACCTGGATAACTGGGACTTCAAGGGACCAGCAAATTCTCAGGTATACAGGTATAAATAAATATCTGTCTCATTTACAGAGGGTCCCATTAATAGAGGTGAGATAAGACGTTATTTCCGTTATAGAGGTGTGAATTTAAATAAAAATAAACATTATAGGTACCTACATAGGGTTGCCATACGTCCGGATTTGTCCGGACATGTCAGGATTTTTGACCCTTTGTCCGGATTGCGGCCGGACTTGGCAAGTGTCCGGACTTTTAGGAATGAATCAACGCGAAACATACGAGGCGACTAAACTACGCGAGCAGCTGCGATGCGATACGCGCTTCGCGCGGTCGCAGCGGTGCTACCACGATCTTCGAATCTCGAACTTCGTTTATTTCCGTTTCGGTCGCTCGAGTACCATAAACCATAAGTGCGATAGAGACGGAGATATACGAAGTTCGAGATTCGAAGTTCGTGGTAGCGCCGCAGTACACCGCAGAGCGCAGCGCGCCGCCGGTGCGTCGTTCAAGCTACGCCAAATCTCTGTTACAAGAAATGTCAGGATTTTTAGGGTGATGTCCGGATTTTTGTCAGGACATTTAATTCTTCTATATGGCAACCCTATACCTACATGAGTTGGTTGAGAGATATTTATCAATAATAAAATAAGGTAGTAAACAGAAATAATCTAGCAAGGTTTTTATAAACAGTACAAAAATGCGTAGGTATACTTTAACTCATTTCAACTGGGCTCATGACTGGATCTTTGTTAGCCAGGTACCTAGACAATGGGATTATACCTATCCTTTTGTTTGCGGACGCGTGCCGTTTTTTGCAAGAAACTTATCCACATAAAATGTTCATTGTATAATGAATTCTGTTTTTTTTATACCAATGATTTTAGTTTGTTTCTTGAAAGCAAATTGAGGTGGCACAATCAGCCAAGTGCGGAATTTGCGGGAAACCTAAGAATAAGTAAACAAAACGAATTTTTTTCAGCAAAAAGTTAAGTTCGAGAGGTAGTAACTTGGCGTTACCTCAATTATGCAGGTAAATACCTATGAAATTCAAAGAAAACAATTTAGCACAAGTATTCCTTAAAACAAAGTCTCAGTAAAAGAGGTAAAGTAATTATGATGATAAAATCGAAAGCACTCCCTGGGATGAGTGAAGAGGATGGTTTTGTTCAGTTAAGGGCACCAATATGTATTCACTCAAAGTTTCATAACTATGTATACTACAACCTTATTGTTGCAGAACAATAAATATACATATTGGTGCCTTTGGCTGTTCCACTAACAGAGGTAATTCTGTGCTAAAGTGGATATGGAGGTTTCTCACTTATCTAGGTCCTACTTAACCAAGTTTCACTGTATTAGTTACAGATATATTTCCATAATATCTCACATCAAAGTTGACTAGTGATTGACTATCATTTGGCACACACTTAAAGAGATCAAGTTATCTATCACTTAAGATATCAATCAACATTTACTTAAATCTTGTAAATCCCATTGCACCCATTGTAAAATTCAGATGAACTTATTTGAATGGAGGGGTGAATAAAGATATTAATTAGGTAATCACATCCGAAAACTACGCAGTACACCCGGTACAACCTTAGAGCTTCGTGGGCCCATTTCAGACAAACCGTACATTAAGGTGGTTAGATTGCCATACAAAGCGTTAATTGACATTCGCAGGCTAACAGCGTGATATTTTAAGAAACTTATGTAACAAACATTCATCAATTGGCTTCCCATTTGCGCCAAATTCCTCCTTTCCTAGAGTAAACTTGTATAAACTAGATTAATTTGAGAAAAATAGTTTTCCCAAAATATCACGTCCCAAACCAATTTCTCAAATTAATATAGTTCATACAAGTTTATTCTAGGAAAGGGGGAAATTGGCGCAAATGGGAAGACACTTTATGAAAGTTTGTTACATAAGTTTCTTAAAATACCACGCCGTTAGCCAGCGAATGTCAAATAACGTTTTGTATGGCAATCGAACCACCTTAAGTCCAGACATCTACCTACTACCGTCTATCGTCGTAATTTTCATTTGGGTCTATCAACTATTTCTTTTTGTTATTCTGTCCCGTTAGCCAGGAGACGTAACTATGGCAACTAGTGACAGAAAATAGTTGAGCCACTTTTAATTTGATATTTTGAATGAAAATTATAATTTAGGGTGTAATAAAAAAAACACGTTCTAGGACTTTATTCATAGACTAGCTGTTGCCCGCGACTTCGTCCGCGTAGAACTTTTTATCGTCTTAGAAAATGATTTCTCTCAATACAAAATTTGAACCCTCTTTTAGGGGATAATTAAAAAAAAAGTTGATGTTCATTTTCTAGTTTGTGAACAAACAGTCTAAACCCAAAGTTAAAAATCTCATACTTTAAAAATGCCTTGAAATACTCAAACTTTGAACCAATTTTAACACTCTTAGGGGATGAATTTGGAAAAACTCTGAAATCAGTTTTGTAGTCTTTTAACGTACAGAATAAGACCGAAGTTAAAAATCTCTTACTCACACTTTAAAATTTTATTGCTCGCCATTTAAAATTTGAACCCCCTTTTAAACCCCCTTAGAGGTTGAATTTTTCTAATCGCTGAAAGAACTTTTTTCGTAAACGTTTAAGTCTCTAGCTCAAAAAAAGTGTTGCCCATACAAAGCTTTCTTAACCCCCTTAGGGGTGGAATTTTCTAAAACTCTGAAAGTACTTTATTATTAATTTTAATAAGTAACATTTTGAATAGTTTTAAGTCTAGTAAAAAAAAAAGTTTTTCCCACACAACACTGGCTACCCTTCTTAAGGATCTTAAGGATCCCCTTAGGGATGGAGTTTTCTAAAACGCTGAAAGTTCTTTTTAAGTATTCTAATAAGTAATCTTTTTGCAAAGTTTTAAGTCTAACTCAAAAAAAAATGTTGCCCATGCAAAGCTTGCTCTCCTTTTTAACTCTATTAGGGGTGGAATTATAAATAGATAGAAGATAATGAAACTCCCATTCAAATATCTCAAAAAATTATGAAGCTACATCCGTTTTAATGTCGCTTGTTAGAGTGAGAAAACGATGAGGGACTGTGACGTCAATATACTCGAGCGTCATAGTAAAAAACAATCGTTTCATATGAAGGTGCGTTTTGCGGAAAAGGGACAGAACATACCCCCTCTTAAAACTTTGGACTCTTATAACTTAATCATTACCTATATAACCTCTTGCTTTGTTTTTTTCTCCATTTGACTATATTTATTTTAAATTCTTTTTCGAGAAAATACATTATGATTATTTACCATATTTTCGATTCCTGAGCTATAACCACGAACTTCGGAATTCGAAAATACTCGGGTATCTCTATCTCTATCGCACTAACCATACTCGAGTGACAGGGATGCAAATATATGAACATTGAGTATCGGTTTTCGTGGTAGCGCCGCAGGTACTTTGGCTGAATGCGCCGAGCGCGTGCCATTGTCATTCAAAAAAAACAAATTCGTGTTAATTATATTGTTCAAATTTGTTGATTTCATTTATTGAAATTACGACATAAAACGACATTTGCGCATATAAGTTCTCATATCAGAATCGAATATTTTTTTATGGTTTATATTTTAGCATTTGTCTCGTAAAGGTCTATCGTAGACGGGATTTAAATTATTAATAAGTGAAAGGCAAAGCAATTCCGCCATTTTGACGAAAATTTGACGGTTCTTATAGCTGACAGTTGGAGCAGCGTTTGATTTCAATAAAAATAAATGAAAAATTAAATGAAGTCGTATATTTCGGAAAATTAATTAACTGTCGCAGTCGGATAAAAACTATCCTAAGTTGCAGCTAGAATAATAATGTACCTATATAAAATGTTTCATATTTTTCCGTTCATGGGATGCTGAGAACATTCGAACCGCGCAAAGCTTAGTTTCAAACTGGCTGATTCTTTTTTTAATTTAGAGATTTATTATAAGTGGAGATGCTCCAAGACCAAGGTGACAATCACCGTACAATGCACGGCGCTTGTCAATGTCAAGTTGGCTAAATCAGGAACCGAATACCAGTATTATTTTCATACAAATTAACCGGTAGGTATTCAATTAGGTAAGTACGGTAACTCGCTTTACGTGTTATTTTACTTAGCCAACTTGTCCGTCGGGCATGTCCGCCGGAGGGGTAAGAGCACCTACCTACCTACCATAAGTTTAGAGTGAGAATAGTTTTTGGCGTAATATGACATTAATCTAATATTTCAGCGTTATTGCCTAAATACAGTTCTAATATGTCATAAAAACTCTCAAATTAAGCTAGGTTTTTGATTACCGGTCCCTGGGCTAAATAAACGAGCTGGACGTTTTGATTCAACTGACAGGCTTCTATAAACAATTGCATATTACAAGTAGGTATAGTGTACCTTTCATGTAATGCACTGCTAGTCGTAGTAGGTATTAGCTATAGGCTCGGCTAGCCGTGAAGCAAATTCACTTATATTATCATGGCTAAACGTTTTTTTTATTTGATTTAGCAGTCATCGCAAAACACAGAACAAAATCTTCCGCGGACCCGAAATCGAAGGATTCGTGCTGATGGCGACAGTGAGTATCTAAGTAATATTTAATCTGTAGGCTTTCGCTGTACTCAATTTTCAAGGAAGTAGTAGGTATATTTCCTTGTCACTGATGTGGAGTTAGAAACTAATTAACAAGGTACTAATTTTACGATATCGATGTGTTTTCGCAGACTATAAAGGCCTCCACACACCGGTCGCGGGCGCGGATCGGGCGCGGGTCGGGCGCGGGTACGCGCAAGTTGTGAAACATTGAAAATAAACTTCAAACACACATCGAACGCGGGCCCGCCGCGGGCCCGCGTTTGATGTGTGTTTGACGTGTAGTTTCAATGTTCTACAACTTGCGCGGGCCCGCGCCCGACCTGCGCTGCGCCCGACCCGCGCCCGCTACCGGTGTGTGGAGGCCTTAAATGCAACTCTATTCCTTCGGCTACGCTCCCTCTGTATGCTCGGTCCTTGATATCTAGTCGAATATCATCGGGTGACAAGCAAAACTCACTAAGTAACAAATACCTACTTATATCAAAGGTCGTATCTCGATATCGACTACGTACCGAGATACGAGGTTTTGAAGAGCAGTGACAGTTTTGGTAGTGACTTTTGCTTGTCACCCGACGAATGCAAGCGATCTGCTTCTATATACCGTTAGCTTTTCGGTGAAGGAAAACATCGTGAGGAAACCGGTCTAATTCCAATAAGGTCTAGTTTTCCCTCTGGATTGGAAGGTCAGATGGCAGTCGCTTTCGTAAAACTAGTGCCTATGCGAAATCTTGGGATAAGTGTCAAAGCGGACCCCGGGCTACACCGGCACAACCGGGAATAACGCTAGGAAAATGATGAAATGTTGTAAGCGATGTACTTATTTTCCAAGGGATCATGTACGGAAGAAGCGTCCAAATTAACGGGCCGGACCCGACGCCAGCCCGGCCCGTAGACCACGACGATACCTCAGACTACGAACAATATGACCGACAACACCAACGTGACTTGTAAGTTGTTATTTCTCATCAACTTTATCTGTTATCATTTTACCGCTTTGGTTTACCGGGATTTTAAGAGTAAGAGATACCTACTTATTTAATTATAGCACTCGACTTGCCAGGAGTCATGGGAATAGCCTATTCCTATCACTGTAGCGTCATTCATCTCGGTGTCATAATTCGCTAAACAAAGCTCATGATTTTATCGTTATTGAATAACGACATCGGATTACAATAGGTACTTACGAGTACTACCTTTTGAAAATAAGCGCTATCGTTTACGAATTAGGTACGACGTCGGGATAAAAGTCGCGATAGTGATCGGTATGTTGTTGTTCCATGGAGAAAACATGCGACCTTGGTAATTACCCTGCTTTCGGGGAAGTCTGGATTATACGGTATTACTATCCAGTAAAAACTCCACGTTGGCCACGATTCTGCGCTGTGTGATCCAGAGTAGTCTTCAGGACTCGGGTTGAACGCACTAGAGCCCTTTTGCTTCTGCAGGCTCGTTCTAGGGCGTCATCCCCGCCTTCTCAAGCACAAAGGTTGGATTTTGAAAAATTGGCCGCCATCTTGAACTTCTTTAAATACAGTCCAATTCAAAATCCAACCTCGGATTTGTATTAAAAAGCCGCTCGTCCCTCATATACTCGTATAGATTTTGAACGAAAAAAAAATATCAACGCCATTTCTAAATTTATTTTTAACACATTTGCTCGTAACGTGCCTCTTATTGTGCCGCTTTTTGGCTCATAATCCTGGGTATTAAACACGCGTACACACAACACATTACGACACTCGTGTAGTTATGTTTATATCCCGATTAAGTCACGTTGGCACCTTGCAGCAAGGTGTATGTATGGACTTGGCGCATTCTTAAATTGACCGGGTTATACAGGTTTGTTTTTAATTCTCGGCAAATGGATTCTTACTCGACCAAACAAATTAAATCCTTCTTGTGAATTAATTGATTATTTCTTCTTGGATATGATATAGAAACGTTTCATTTAGTAAAACTATTTACTTTTGATAACATTTTACATGAATTTATATTGAATAACAAAATATTTATTTTATTTTGTATTGGCTGTTTAGAGATTTCATCTAAGCCTCGCTGCGGGCGCACCGCGCGAACTTCACGAAAAAAAAATAGTTGCGCGCCATTATAAGTAATTTCACAAATATTTGTAAACATTGATGATGCGTGTTTGGTTATTATTTAAAATGTTGACTCGTGGTGAATAGAAAAGTGATAAATAGAATTGACGCCACTGTACATTCTTGGAGATGTACAAATGTAGGTATGTGAGTAAAAACCTGTTGTCATCAATAACTAAAGGAAACAACTTAGGAGTCTGTATCATTTTCATTTTATGAAAAGGATTTTTTCCTCGCAAATAAATGTGTTGAAAAACGTCGTATGACACGCGTGAGCTTTGATAATTACATCCTCGGCTCACCTGCGGTTCGTGTGACAATTCCGCCGCTGATGTAATGATCAACGTAGCTCACTTGTATCACAATGTACTATTATATTTACATATTTGAGTGAGCGAGAGAGTGTTTATAAAATAACAACAACCTACTTAAGAAATGCTTCAAAATGAAATAAGTAATTATAAGTAGATAAATGAATATCTCCCCGAACATATTTTGACAACCCTGACTCTTGAGCGCTACGTAAATTCTAAAGAAAAATGAAGCTTGCCTACTGGTTGTAGTTCCGTAGTTCTTTATACCGTGCCTATACATTGTTATAGTTTTGGCTCGCCCAAAAAGACAACAGCCGAGCTCAGGCAAGTATCACAAAAGCCTGCTGCGCGTCGGAAGCATTTCCCGAGAGAGGTCAAACCAGGTATTTTATAGTGTGCTTACCGTTGTGTTGTAGGGTAGATAGATCGATTTACAATATTTATTTATGCTAAGTAAAAAACAAGAAAGGTTACTTGCGTTGTACATTCGATAAAAATAATGTAGAGTCCCGATTTGTATTTTTTCACCTAAAGTGAAAAATTGGATCCTATACTTATTTTTAGTCGGCTGTACAGAAATCAGAACCAGACCAAAGCTGTACAGTGTTTTAATCAACTTTCAGTTATTTCAGCTCGGCCGATTTTCACCTTCCCATACAAACGGAGTTTCGTTCTTATTTTAAAACTACGTGTTGGATTGTAACAAAACTTTGCATATACAGTGACATGAGCTATATCTGAGTCTGTAATTAGTTTTATGGCTCCAGTTTATAAAACAAACGAAATACAGCAAAAACAAGTATTGTATGACTATGAAAAACTTGAAACTGTATATTTTTACTATGGTATCTGAAGCTACATAAACTAAGTACAGACCGGATCGTACAGTCACCGGCATTAATATGTGATGGAACAAAGGCCGTAGAAATATCTGATGACAACTCTATTCCTACAGCCATTAGAGCGTGTCAGATATTTTTGCAGCCTTTGATCCATCATATATTGATGCCGGTGACTGTACTTAACTTATTCTAAGTACAAAGTTTCAGAGCAAACTAGCTAGTCGTTTTAAAATGAGAGCGTAACTACGTTTGTATGGAGAATCGAGCTTACTGCGGACTCTTAAGGTGGTTCGATTGCCATTCAAAACGTTATTTGACATTCCCAGGCTAACGGCGTGGTATTTTAAGAAATTTATGTAACAAACTTTCATATATTGTCTTCCCATATGCGCCAAATTCCCCCTTTCCTAGAATAAACTTGTATAAACTAGATTAATTTGAGAAATTGGTTGGGACGTGATATTTTGGGAAAACTATTTTTCTCAAATTAATCTAGTTTTCACAAGTTTATTCTAGGAATTTGGCGCAAATGGGAAGCCAATTGATGAAAGTTTGTTACATAAGTTTCTTAAAATATCACGCCGTTATCCTGCGAATGTTAAATAACGCTTTGTATGGCAATCGAACCACGTTAATTAAAAATATTTTTTTTGTACTCGTCGATTAAAATCTGTGTATTAAGATTTCATAGAGAATACTGCAACGTCACTCTTTTCATAGTTGTAGTCCATATTACTGTCGAAACAATCGAAATAACTGTTTCGATACGCTCCAGACAACCGAAAGAAATTTGAAAATAGAACTATAATAAATTCGACCAATCACGTGGCTGCTTTACCGAACTGTAAAGTCGCTTTGATTATTGAGTTTACTAGTTGATGTCGTACGTTCGTTCATGTCTTTTAAGATATCAACGAGCGTACGAGCGATAGGCTGCACTTCGTTTCAACAGTATCGAGTTTGTTTAATTAGTTCAGTTGACTCGTAGAAAATTAATTTTAATGGACTCGTACAAAAAGTATTGTTCACAATAGTGTTATAATCAAGCTTTTTAATCTCGTACCTTACTTAGGCCACTCAGCAAGCTTCGTGGCCTAAACACGGTACTCGTCTAAAAAGCTCTCTATTATAACACGATTGTGAAAAATAAATTTAATATCCATCAGTTCGGGAAAAATGGAAAGATCGAACACGAGAGCGAGAAGGAAGACAAGCTTCTCCAGACCGTCGTTGCCAGCCTCCTTTTAATAACTGTAGGTATTACTTACAGGGATAACTTTATTATTTATTATCATACATCGTTATCGCGGGAGCAAAAACGATTTGACAGTACTGAAAGATTATGACAAATAGTCAATAACAGAAGTGACACTCGTTCGCATCGAGAAACGTTTATACCTACGAGTTCAAAATTTACAAAAATTCTTTTAAATATCTTACCTTCGTACTTGACTTGATTAGAAGGACATACTTAAATATATTACCTACGCAATCTCTTCAGTCACTTTTACCTGCTACTTTAGACATTTGTTAGTTCTTGATTGGTTTGTAGCAACATAATTAACTAATACTGGTTTTAAAATTGCCTCGAAGGAAAATAGCGTGTGAAGAATTTATCGTTTATTATTTAAGTTGACACGTTGACTTAAAGGTAACCGTACAGTGGAAGACAAGGTTGATTGACCTTTTTCAGCAAAACTTTCGTTTCTTTCACTAAACTTCTTGAAAGTTTAGAATGGGTGGGCATAACTGTTTTCCAGCAAAAGAATCGTTTCTTACACTAAACTTCGAGTGAGTCCAGGGGCTGGCGTACGACAGAGAGAAGTGGAAAATACTCCACCGACAAGAGGATAACTCTTAAATTTAAAGAGAGAGACACTAAACTTCTTGAAGGCTAAAAATGAGTAGGCAGAATATACTGTTTTTACTCAATAGACATTCTGTTATACATGTTCTTTAACCGATTTGATTTTGCCCCCGCGATAACGATGTATGTATATTATACACAAGTGGCACTATTAACCAATTACAATAATAATAGGATCCAGACAAATATGTAAGTGAGACTTATTTAGATTGTAAAACACATGTCCATCCAGATAGTCCAAGCTATAGGTACCTACCTACATAAATGAAAGAGTTTTTGAAATCGGTACAGTGGTTTCGGAGATCACCCATTACATACAAATTTACAAAGCTACAATCTTACAGAGTTTTCCTCTTTACTACAAGTTTTTATTAAATTGGACCTGTTCGTTTGCTTGTTAGTGTGGGACAAATCTTGGAATTGAATTTTGAACCATTTAACCTGAACCATTGTGCTGAAATTTTTGGGTACCTACTTATAAGTATAGTTTGAATGATAATTCAATATTATGGTACCATTGAGCAGTTTGGATGATGGAGACAGGTGGCCATGGGAATTCAGTACTTTACGAGTAAGTTGTCTTAATGAGTAGTTGATGACGACGGTACGGTCATACAGAAAAGTACAGTCGGAAATAAAAGCTAGTACTTACCAAAAATATTTTTTTTGACAGAAACTTATTACAAACTTATAATATTAGTATAGATATTGTCAAATATACATTAAAGGGTGCGTCGCACCAACTTACGATTATAGACCGATCAACGTTAAATATGGCGCCCATTGAAACTAGTCGTCATTCCATAGAAACTAGTTTAACTTTCCATACATTCAGATTTTAACGAACACCGCTTACCGATTAAACATAGATGGTTTGGTGCAACCCACCCTAAGTAGACACGTTATGACGTGGTGTTATTCCCGGCAGTGACATCGCAGCTCGGAGGGGACGAGCCGGGCGAGCGGCCCGTGGCCCCCGTGGTGGAGCTGTTCAACAACAACAACAACAAGCCCACCTCACCGTTGTCCCGCCAGGTCTCCGGACAGGAACGGAAACCTAAGAAGGGTAGGCACTTTAAAGGCCCTTGGTAATTAAAGTGAACCACGCTTGCTTAAACTTTGCACTCCATTTTGATATTGGTATATAATAGGCTTGTTGCGTGGTGTTAAAATTGATATCGTCGTGTTGCTAAATGGATAGTAAACCATCAAGTGATTGTAATAAAGTATAAATTACAAAATATAATTCAAATAATAAAAAGATATGAACCTTGAAAGTTTAGAAAAAAAAGTTTTTTTATTTATTGTCCAAGAGTAAATTTAAAGGTACCAATAGAATCCTTACGCTTTTATAGAAACAAATTTGTATGACAACTATGGACCTAAACGCAGTATTTCGCGACCAAAACAGCAATTTACTTCATTTTCCATGCAACGGTTAAGTACAAATTGCACGGTGTGACGTCATACTGTAAAGCCAATCAGTGTGAAGCGTTTCGGCTGCTGTCAGCGAGGTCCGTCTTTAACTCGATTTTTTGGGTATTAATGTCTTTTAAATGTAGTTGCTTCCATACAAACATTTGTTCATCTACAAAAACTGGTTCGAATGGCATCGTAAACAAATTTAAGGTCACAAGCATATTACGCGAGCGCGGCGGGCGAACGTCCGCGGGTTTCGTGCAGGTAGCCTGCCTATTGTTTTATACAGTCAACCAGCTGCGGCGGCGAAAGTTGCCAAATATATCTGATCATGTCTTTATTACCATAGGAGTAAATTGTCATGCTTGCAGACATCCGTGATGCGCCACGACGCGGGTTGAGAGGGACCTTTGACAAGCTCAGCGACCAGAGGACGGGGCCGTTAGGCGATGTTTCAATACAGCCGGTATTAAAAAAGGTTCCTTGAGTGTTTTATTTTATATTAATTTTATTTTTGTACACCCAACGGCAGTTTTAGACGATTTCTACAAGGTTTTATAAAAAAAATCACCGCAATTTTCATTTATAAAAGTCTCATATTTACAGGCCTGTACTGCTGGTACTATAATGTAGGTAATAATCAAAGTATTCTACACAAAGGGCTTTGATTCTATTAGGTATCGAGAGCATCGCTACATGCGATATTATCGTGACCCCTAAATCACACTGCACCCAAGCGTTATTGAACGGTTAAAGTGCATATTTATTTAAGTACCTCAAGTTTGACGTGAAAGGACCGCAACTAGACGCGCGCCACCAAACGCGAAACCTTTTCCTTCCATTCAACGCTCACCTCGCCACGTCAGTGAAATTTATGTCGGTTACAACAAAACGCGATATTATTCTAGTTCGTCCATGGGCCATTGATGTATACAATATTAGTACGACCGAGTTTACATAGTATTTCCTGTCGTATCTGCCGACGGCGACACGTACAGTCACCAGCACGAATAACATAAACAAACGCGCATAAATATCTGACACGTCCTAACGGCCCTTAGAAATAGAGTCGTGTCAGATATTTATTTCATTTTCTATAACCAGCAGCAGCTGAATGGCATCGCGTCTTTCTCCTGCAGAAACGTGCTATAAGAATAACCACGCCGCCACCAGGGACTCCAGCCAAACAGTTATTCATTGCTAACCATATTCTCACACTACCCTCACAACACATTTTCAACATTGCTTCACATGTAGGTACAGTCGGCCTCATAAGTTGCTGAACACCTAAGTACCTTGTCGTTTTCACTAGTTTGACAACTTCATGTGGCAGTTTAACTTGACGTTTAATGCGACACAATACAAAGGTGTTACGGCCCTTGTGGGGCTGACCGTACACTCACACAAACACACCTTTTACACAAGCAAACTCACGCGTACCCGTCTAGGCAGTAAAGAGCGACTTCTTTCGACTAGTCACCGACTGACTAAGGCCTCCAAGACAATGCATGTAATATAGGTCCCAAGGTCTTTAACAAACTAGCCGATGAAATTACGATGGAGGAATGCTCAAGCACCTTCAAAAATAAAGTAAAGAAATGGTTAATTGGACATGCCTTTTATAACTTGAATGTTTTAATAATTATTATTATTGAATAAAATAATTGTGATTATGTGACATCGAATTTAAACTTTCGTGTGACATGTGGAAATAATGCCCATCATTACACGGTTTAACACACGTATTAAATGTCACTAGGGGCGACATGTTTCGAACTCTTCGGGAGTTCTTCTTCAGGATGAGTGTTTTCGCGGAGGTGTCTGTCGCTTGAATAGCTTGAAAGTTCAAAACATGTCGTCCGTAGTGACATTTAATACGTGAGTTGAATCGTGTAATTATTAGCATCATTTCAATATGTGACATGTAATCTATATATCGTCGGGTGACAAGCAAAAGTCACTACGAAAACTGTCACTGCTCTTCAAAACCTCTTATCTCGGTACGTTGTCAATATCGAGATACGACCTTTGATTTAAGTAACTAGGTATTTGTTACTTAGTGAGTTTTGCTTGTCACCCGACGATGTATAAAACAAAGTTGTGTTAGTTACACTATTTATAACTCAAGAACGGCCGAACCGCATTTTGTGATGTTTGATTTGTTGTATTTGTCTTCACTCCGAATAGGAATAACTAATAATAAGTGCAAAATGTACAGTTTTTTTTTTCATACATTTTGTATGGCGTGGCGGTACGAAGTACGCGGGGTCAGCTAGTATTTATATAGGTAATATTGTGAATAAAGTGAGTATGAGTAATGCTGGTGACTGTACCTACGCGACACATAAGTTTGCGTCTGTGATGTTAGCTACTATAGCCTCGTGGCGCCCACATACAACACAAAATGACATTGAAATTTGAATCAAACTAATAAAAGAAATAGAGTTGAATTTCTTTTGTTTCAAGAGAAGACCAAAACAAAACAAATGCAACTCTATTCCAACCCAAAATAGTTTAAATTCTTTTAAGAGAATATGTCCTTCCAGTAGGCCCATGGGCGCTAGGAGGATAGTAGCGTCGCAAAAGTGTCAGAGGGGTTCGACGGGTGTGCGGGAGGCGACTTGAGGGTAACTTCAGTGACGCAAACTTAGGTATGTGGCGCGTATTGAACAATTCTCTGATGCTCATAAAAAGTGAATGGCGGTAGGAGATCCGGCACCCGCACAAGGTGAAGTACCGGTGTCGGCGGTACGAGCTGCCGACGATGGCGTCGCAGATGAAGCAGGCGGGCGCACGCTACTACCAGGGCACGGGCGCCTACCCCAACATCCCCTTCGTGGTCAGCAAGAGCACCGCCCCCTCGCACAACATCGGCGTCAACATACAGCAGGTACCTATACCTACCTTGATGCTAATACAAATGGCAAAAAACGGAACCCTTATGGATTCGTCATGTCTGTCTGTTTGTCTGTCCGTCCGTATGTCACAGCCACTTTTTTCCGAAACTATAAGAATTGTTGAAACTTAGTAAGTAGATGTATTCTGTGAACCGCATTAAGAGGAAGCGCGATGAGCGAGCTTTTTTGAAAAATTTGTATTTGTAAAACCTATTTCCGTCGCGTTTCGCGCTAATTAAGGGTGTCTCTGTGAATGTGTGCGTAAATCATCAATGTGTGCGTGCGATGCCCAGTTTTCTAATTTTGAAATTTGAAGCTCATCGAGAAGAGATCAGAAATGTCACCTGATACATTCGTCCCTTTCATTTTACTACTGACGTCATTGAGCCTTCATTTGTTTATGGAAATCGCTTAAGTTACACATTTTTATATTTTGCTTTTTGGTAACTATAGAGTAGGTACTTAAGTTGGTACAGATAACTTGGAAGTATTTATTTTGACGAATACCAAAATTGCCAGTTTCACTAAGAAAGTTGTACCTTTTTTGCATTATTTAGGTTTTAGTATGTACAGTTTTCCATCTGGTATTTTTCATATTCAACCAGTAATTTTTAGTTTTTATTCAATTTGTGCTGAATACCTTCTTTTGGGATCTAGTATTTCAAAAAGTAAAAGGGAACCCTTATAGGATCACTTTATTGTCTGTCTGTCCGTCTGTTAATCAATAGGTACCCTTTTTTTTAGAGGTTTCTAGTTGAAATTAAAATCAAATATTTAGGTCTGCAGCCCCTTGGAGTTGTGAAAAATGTAAATCAATCAGGCTGACAAAAGGGTAGAATAATATTTTGAAAAAAAAAAAGTGCGAGTCTATCTCGGGCACCGAGGGTTCCGTACAAACTTTCACCACGCTTTATTAAGAAAAAATCTATGTTGATTTTTCAGAGATAATTACCATTCCATACAAATTTGAAGATAAAAAATTAGCAAAAAGTATAAAATTCCAAACTTAAATATCATATTTTTTATATTTAAAAATTTTTAGTTCGGTAAACTTCGGAGATAAGGGAGGAGGGAATGGTATTTTTTTCTACATTTTCCTTTGTTAATCAAAATTATACTACTATAGAAAAAAAAAGAAAAACAGTTTAAGAATGTGCAGTTCAAGCCCTTTTATATGATACCCCACTTGGCCTACTAACTAGACTTTTAATTTTGCCCCCCTCCCCCACTTATCCGTCCTTTTTATATAGAAAATTAAAAATATAAATTAAAAATATATGTTTAAATTTTTAATTTTCCATTCATCATCCAAAATTATTCTTATCCTTATTCTTTTTCCAAATTTCAAATTGATAGCATCAGTAGTTCCTGAGATATTTAACTTTGTGACAGACGGGCGTATTTAGTCGCACCATAAGGGCTCTACCTTTTTGGTCCGGAACCCTAAAAATGTTGATACGATTAAAATTTTAACTTGTATGTTACGACGGCAATTCACCAACGAGTTGAAGGCGTTGCAAGTTAAAATATCGATATCGACAAACAACGCTGGCTAATTCACTGGCTAATTGGCTGGTTAATTGGCTGGTTAATTGACTATGTTACATTTTACATAACTTTTCTGACCGTGTATGTATTAGTCTAACCCCCTCCCCTGCCTCATATTCTCCCGTATAGAGCGCGAAAGGGACAACTGTAGCTTGGACCGATCTGACCCACCGTAAACTAGCGATAACAGGGTTTCGTAGTACCCTATTTTCTCTTCCAATTTTAGTTTTTCTTATAAAGAGGGCTTTGGCTATGTCTCTAGGTTTTATGTTTTTCATTTGTGCGTGTGTTTTTGGCACCGAAAAGCGGCGAATTTCGTAGTTTTGAAAGGTCCCTAATTATTAAAATAAACAAATAATTAGGTAAAACGAAACATAGAGCCATGTCAAATATATATTGTATGAATACCAAATATTTGCTCTTTTCCAGGGAGGAAACGGGGGATTACGATTGTATGGAAAAATGGCTACCCGCGCTTCGTCTTAAGATATTCACACTAAAATAGAAAAAAACAATAAATTTTGGGGGTTCCCCATACTTAGATCTGAATTAAAAAAAAATCATCAAACCCATACGTGTGTGGTATCTAAGGATAGGTCTTCAAAAATGATAAACTGAGGTTTTGATATCATTTTTTTCTAAACTTTCATTTTTATCTTTTTTTGCGCGAGAGACACTTCCAAAGTAGTAAAATGTGTGTCCCCATGTAACTTCTAAAATAAGAGAATGATTAAAAAATAAAAATAAATGTGATGTACATTACCATGCAAACTTCCACCGAAAATTATTTGAAAGAGATCTAGTAAGTAGGTTTTTTTAAATCGTAAACCGCAATTTATTTTACGGAACCCTTGATGGGCGAATCCGACTCGCACTTGCCCGCTTTTTTTTTGGTCAATTTACCTGAAGCACTCACATCAGGAATTATTATTGTTTACAGGTCTTAAATGGCCTTAAAGTACAGCAGCCCTTAACTGGCATTCCACCTACAATAGCACATCACATGGGTAAGATAAAATTCTAAATATAAATTGCTTCCGCAGTTAAGTGCACTAATCGTACAGCTATATTAATTTATTTCGCATATTTATTCCAGGCTTAGGACACGTCTCGTGTTGTATGGTTAAAAACAATATAGCGGTAAGTAAAGTCTGCGTAATAAATTAGGTTTGTCACTTTTGAACCTTAATTGCACTGAAATAAAGTCGAGAACTGACGGACCCTATGTATATACTTTATAATTTTATATTGTGAGTGTATTGATCTGTAAATATAACCTGTGCTAACCGAGCTTATACCTACATATATATAAAATTTGCCATGATAGTAAAACAAACCGACGATAGTCAGCCAAGTTGTAAAGTCACGCGAAAGGGCGTCACTTATCTGTTTACTCCAGGCAAAATACGGTTTCGAAAAACATTAATTTATAATAGCTTTTTTTTTATTTCATATTAAAACGTTATTCTAAGATGCTTTATTCAAGAATGCAACAAACTTACAAGTAATTATATAGATTTAAATGAAGCATGAATTGTCTTTTTAACCGACTTCAAAAAAAGAGGAGGTTCTCAATTCGTCTGTATTGATAAAATAAATCAACACAAGGTCCATTTGTGATGAAGATCTTTAATAATCCAAAATACCAAGACATGACATTGTCAAATTGAAAGAATATGTGTCGAGGAAAAAACAAACGATGGCTCAAGAAAAATAAAAAGGTCATACGTCGTACGTGAGCTGGCTACAAAAGCGGGAAACTCAAATTATATTTTTAACACTCCCCTTGAATTTGAGCTTTCACTTTGAAAAGGTAGTCGAGCCAGTTTACCTTCTTTGCAGGTTATACATGTCAGACTTTCTGGTTTTGCGGAGAAAGTTACATGTTCGGTGTTTTCTTTCATTTTCCTTAGACTCTGAAAGTTCAGGTGCCCCATTATCTGGTGCCACAGGTAAGTATCTTCTTCTTCAACATCAGACATGCATGCATAGCCACTTCCAGGCATATCTAGCCGGTACATGTTGTTGATAAGACTCGCTGTTGCTACTATCTGACTATTATTGTTTAAGATAACACAGCCTCTTTCATTGAACTTTACTTGGCCACCACTCTTGATAATCTGACTAACAGACAGCAGGTTTGTCGCTAGTTCAGGCACATACTGCACATTTGTAAACAGTACCTTGCTTTCTTCACCTTTACCATCATAGGTGTCTAAGCTGACTTGTCCCGAGCATTGCACTGATAATAACTTGTTATCTGCCACTCTTATATTCCGTATGGCAGGAGCCGTCTTATTCTGCAGCAAGTTCTTGTATTTTGTAAGATGAGACGATGCACCGGAGTCTATAAACCAGGAGTCATCTTGTGTTGATGTTGCAACAAAGACTGCGGCATATGATGAGCTTGGTTTCTGGTGCACGTCCTTAGATTTGGACTTGCATTCTGGACTTTTATGGCCATATTTATTACAAATTGGCTTTTACAGAATCTGAAGTTATTTTCATGCCAGAGCTTTCTATAGCAATTATCATAGGCTGGTACGATTGAGGTAGACCGGAGAGCAGCAGTGTGCCGAGCCACTCGTCATCTACCGCAAAGCCTATGTTTCGGAGCTTATGTGCAGTATTCATTATTTTGCTCACATATTCTTCTACGTTTTGACATTCGGATAGCGAGGTATTACAGAGATCACGCAATAAACCAACGCGGCGTGTCAGCCCAGAGTCGTCAAACGCTTTTTACAACTTGTCCCAAACTTCTTTGGCGGTGTACGCTTCTTGTATGTGGACATAATTTAACGGATCAACCAGGAGAATTATCTTTGTTTTAGCCTTCGTGTCCTGTTTCGCATCTATTTTGCTGCCCTCAGGCGGTTCGACGCAATGCCAAAGCTCTTCATGCTGCAAGTACGTTTTTACTGCAAACCGCCAAGTTGCGTAATTATCACGACCGGTTAACTTTTCAATTAATGCCATTTGATTACTAGCAGCCATTTTCACACGTATTTCAGAGTAAAAACACGAATTACACTGTTAAAAGTTAAATCAAAGATCACTGTTCGTTGTTGATGTTATGTCCATACGAATTTTGCACTGACACTTTCCCACTACGAGTTTTTTGCACTGAATTTATTTCTGGGCTTTACTGGGCACTTAACCTGATAAAATAAATCAACACAAGGTCCATTTGTGATGAAGATCTTTAATAATCCAAAATACCAAGACATGACATTGTCAAATTGAAAGAATATGTGTCGAGGAAAAAACAAACGATGGCTCAAGAAAAATAAAAAGGTCATACGTCGTACGTGAGCTGGCTACAAAAGCGGGAAACTCAAATTATATTTTTAACATGTATGTTTTTTTTTGTGTGTTTGTTGCGTGATAACTCAGTAATTTATGAACCGATTTGATTTTTTTTTGTTTGAAAGCATATGCTTCTATTGGTCCCGTTGTCACCAAAATTGAGTTCTGATGATGGGATCCCGGAGAAATCGAGGGAACTCTTCAAATTGTATAGGCATACTTGATGCTACTGATTTGAAGTCGGTTAAAACTTTGAGTATTATTTATCTTGTAATACAGTCGATATTGTTCAACCTCGAAATTCGGGGAGTTTGATGAAATTTGGTACGAATGTTCGTTGGAAGCCCTGTTTTCGTCTCCCAAAGGTCCCCGGGTCAGGACCTTGTCGAACGGCCGCTATCTTGGGAAATGTACTCCATTCGTAAGAAATTCTGTTTTTTTTGAAAACTACGTACTCTATGAAAACATGGTCTACAGCAACATTAAAGCTGAATGAATTCTGTACAAGCCTGTAGTACTTAACCTTGACGAGAAAACGTGTCTTCGTGGAGAAAAATGCATCCACATGTGAGATTTTCCCTCAATGTCCTTCCAAAGAAGATTCTCCGAATTTGGAGCTCGGGAGAATTTCAAATCCACTTTGATTTACACAATAAGATATGAACTACAAGCTTGTGCAAAATGTATTCAGCTTTAATGTTGCTTTATATCATGTTTTCATAAAATACGTAGTTTTCGAACAAAATCTTATTTAATTGATAATCACATAGAAAAAATCAGCTATTATAAATTATCTCCAAATTTGTAATTTTTTCCATACAAGTTGTCAGATAATTGCCTGGACTACTTGCACTGTCCCAATTAGAACGAGGAGTCTCGTGGACAGTTGTGCCAGTAGCAGGATAATGACGGAACCTAGAAGTAGGTATAATGTGTGGTGTGATGTATGACATAGCCGGCGCTGTCGGAGCACCGCGAGATCAACGCGATAAAGATGGGCCCGCGGCTGGTGCGGCTGCCGTCGCGCAAGTACATCTCGTACAACCGCGTGCTCAACCTGTACCGCGAGGGTGACGGCATGGTGCCGCGCTTCCTGCGCGCCATCAGCCGCCCGCACTACTTCTACACCTCCATGTACAAGTGAGTTCGCTGACCGCAAACTCCCGGGCTTCGCTGTTGATCCATAGACACATAGAACATGCCAGTTACAGATATCTGTTAAAATGCTATTTCTGAATCCTTTCAAAGCGAAACCTCGTGGCAAAGTGCTGCGCCGTATCTTGTAAATTTATATTGATGCAGAGGAAAAACTATTCTAACCTTGATACGCCGCGCGAGACGAGATGTCAGGTGACTGTGGCGTTTCCAGCCTCCGTCGCCGTCGGATATGCGGCGTGTCGATGCCCTAGATTTACTATGATAGAGACATAGAGAGAAGGCCCCAAGTATACCAGCTCCATAACACGATTCGACTCTTAAGAGGGCGCTCGTTTTTTGGTCAGGAATAAGCGAGAATGACGGATTTTTGACGTTGTAATTCTAAGAAACGGAGAGCTTTTTCTAGATCCTGATTACTTATTTGCATAGGTAAACTCCTCATATTGGTCCTAGCCGCCTCCAATTTACGAAAAACTGAATACTTTAACCGAAAATACCCGATTACCGACAGTAGTTTTCTGAAGAGAGCGCAGAGTCATAAGTTTGAGCCTCTAATACTCCATGATGTTATATGAGAACCTACTTGTTTTTTTCTATTTTCACTAGCGTAATATGTTGCCATTGCGCCTAGCCGCCTCGAATTTTCCTTAATCTGCACGTATATATATGTAAACTGTTCTCAATTACACCATATTTGTCAACAAAATCGTACTGAAAACTCAAGGATTTTCTCATTATTGTTGAATAATTTTTGTATTGAATCTTACACAACAATAAAGTTCATGCTTGTACCAACAAGATCCAGTCCAAAAAATATAACTTTTGTCAAAATTTATATTTATAAATAATTATTCAAAACTAGTATAAATTTACCGTCGCGCGGGAATATATCTCAGTACCGGCTGAATAGCCCTCCGAGACAGACGTGTAGTGTGTTTATTTGTGGCTATTCACGAAGCTAACCGGCCACTCTTCAGATAAAATAATATTATTTTGATCTCCGACTAGGCATAGTTGTTACCAACCTCGGGGTCAAACTATACTGGGGATACATTCGTGAGGCTAATCGAGACAAGTTATGAATTGCATAGCTGCCATATATGACGTAGTGTAGCGAAAAGGCTCAAACCCACCGGATACGTAACATTTAAAATTGAACCTTCTACCTAAAACAAAAGTCATACATTTCAATGGTGATGTCTTGTGGGTTGGATCCTTTTGTCTAAACTACGCGTTCTATAGTCAATTATTATTGTACGAGTGATCGTGATACTTGATAGATTTAATTTATTTACTTGTTACTATCAGTCCACCTTGTTAGTATGTATGTATGTATGGGAGTTTGGGTGAAATCTTCAAATTAGGTACAATTGCGTATCTTCGGTGACATAATATCATAGAGCTGGTCTGATGATGAAGTCCGAAGGTGGCCATAGCAACTCCTAAACTCAACAAGATAAAGCCATCGAATTTGGGCTCATTTATTTGGTCATGGCACGGCAAGACTTTGGTGCTGGATGATTTCCAGAGTCTGATGATGGAGCTATAAGGTGGTCATGGAACTCCTAAACTAAACTAGATAAACCCATCTAGTTTGGGCTCATCTGTTTTGTCTTGGTAAACACTTTGGTGATGGATGATTTACAGGATCTGATGATGGAAGGTGGTCATGGGAACTCCTTAACTAAAATAGATAGACCTATCTTGTTTGGGTTTGTGTGATTTGTCTGTACAAGTACCCACGAACCAGCGACATAATATGCAGGGTTATTGAAAATAACAAGATGAATAAAAAACATTTTAAAAAACAAGCTTATATGGCGTTTGTTAAGTACAGCACGATCCTACCTTGCATTTAGTAATTATTTTCGTTTATATATAATAATAACACACACCGGGGGTTTACACTGGAAAGGAAGATTTTTACGTGGTTTTATTACATTTCCGAGTCATCATCATCATCATCATCATATCAGCTGAAAGACGTTCACTACTGGACATACGCCTCCCCCAAAGAGTGCCACAATGGCCTGTCCTGCGCCACCCTCATCCAGCGGACTCCCGCGACCTTTACCAGGTCATCAGTCCACCTTGCGGGGGGCCTACCCACGCTGCGCCTTCCGGTACGTGGTTGCCACTCGAGAACCTTTCCGCCCCAACGGCCATCGGTTCTACGTACAATGTGCCCCGCCCACTGCCACTTAAGTTAAGCAATTCGGAGGGCTTTATCAGTTATCTTGGTTCTGCTGCGGATAGCCTCATTTCTGATGCGATCGCGCAGAGAAACTCCCAGCATAGCATAGCATAGGCTCAAAGTCACTCAAAGGGCAACGGAGAGCCATTGCCCTTTGAGTGACTTTGAGCCTTCTTATGAGGCATTTAGTAAGCGACCACGTTTCCGTGCCATATGTCATCACTGGCAACACACACTGGTCAAAGACTCTCGTCTTGAGACACTGCGGAATATTGGACGAAAAGATGTGCCGTAGCTTCCCGAATGCTGCCCAGCCGAGTCGGATTCGACGATTGACCTTCCCTTCGACATTTCCGAGTATCACTCTTTATTTCGAAATAAATGTTTAAAAAACCGGCCAAGTGCGAGTCGGACTCGCGCACGAAGGGTACCGTACCATTATCTATATCTTTAAACGGCAAAAAAATTGTTGTATAGGAACCCCCTGTAGCCTAGTTAGTAACTTGGTAGTGACTCTGCCTACGAAGCTGGAGGTCCCGGGTTTGAATCCCGGTAAGGGCATTGATTTGTGTGATGAGCACAAATATTTGTTCCTGAGTCATGGATGTTTTCTATGTATTTAAGTATTTATTTATCTATGTAAGTATGTTTATCGTTGTCTAGTACCCATAGTACAAGCTTTGCTTAGTTTGGGGCAAGGTCGATGTGTGTAAGATTGTAATAGAAAAAGAAACAGATAAAAACTAAAATAAAAATAAAATTATGTATTCTGTTTTTTAGTATTTTTTGTTATAAATAGCGACAACAGAAATACATCACATTCCAAATCTCTATCTATCACGGTTCATGAGATACAGCCTGGTGACAGACGGACAGACAGACGGACAGCGGAGTCTTAGTAATAGGGTCCCGTTTTACTCTTTGAGTACGGAATCCTAAAAAGTGACATAGGTTTTAGGCTCAGAACATAAAAAAAGGGAGAAGTGCCGTACTGCTTAATTTCAACCAAAACCGATGTCCCCAGTTTTCTCCCACCGCAGCGCCCACAGGCACACACATTGAACCGTGTAAAAACAAAGACTCGGGCGTTGCCAGTGAGTCTACGGCAACATGCAAACAAGGGCTGTGATTGGCTTAAACGCACTACACTAGGGGGGCGACAAACGTTAAAATTATGTTTTATCGACATTGATATTAAAATAAAATCACACATTTATTTATTCAAAGCATACTTAATCAAAGCAATCCACAAAGTTAAATATCCACAGCGCAGGTTTCGTCAAAAATGAGCACAGTGAGTATCCGCAACAAACTTCGTCTAATATTAAATACTTACAACCAATAATCAGCAACATGCTTCGTCAAGACTCGGTTACAAAAATTAAACAAAAATATATATACATGGGAAAGAAAAACAATATTACGGTATTGAATTCCAGGCCCGATAAGTACCTGGCGTAAACGTCCCTAATATACCGGCAGCATTTCCCCTCTGTATTGCCAGTGAAATCCGTTGTACCAAGTACGAACCGGACCTGGGATCGCAGCCCCTTTCCCTCAAACGTCGTCCTAACGCCTTCACCAACGACTTTGCCTCCTCGCACCACGGCCCAGATGTCTCCACTGCGACCGGAACAAAATCGTACACCGGTTCCAAGTTCGTATACTTCGCGTGCTTTAGCCTAGCCGCTTTTTCTGCAGCTGCTCCTGCCCGTCGCGTTGTGTGAGCGAGATGTGTGGGGGCAAATGTGCTTACGCATGTTGCATCCCAAATGAGACTACGACCCCTCGCCCACGGAACCAGTGTCAACCCGTCCTGTCTCTTACCGTCTGTTCTACTTAGACCCTGAGGTTCCAACACACACGGTAAGTTAGCAGACACCATTGCCCTCCGAATTACGTCATTTATTGAATGGTGCCGAGAAAACCTACCAGCGCAACGTAAGCAACTTAGCCCATGATGACCATTTGCTTCGACTGTGGCCCCACAAACACACTGATGAGGTTCGCACACTGGACATCCCAGCCTCAGCCCAACCCAATTCGAAGCGAGTCATTATCTAATAGCGTACCTAAGTGTGACGAGGGTAACGCATGAAGCCATGCGCCAGATTCTGGCTCCAAAACAGCCTTTAAGCGGGCCTCGTCAGCTCCCGAAGCTACCCCCAATAAGCTATCGTAAGTCTGCTTACTCATTATGTCATCCCAGGACCGCTGTGACGCCAACTAGTCAGGTACCGTATCACTGGGACACCTAATCTTCCACTCAACCATAGCCTCCTGCAAAAACGGAACCTGATAGTTGCCACCATTTGTGTTCAACATGCGAGTGACAAGTTCTCTAGTTCCGTGAGCAGATGCTATAAAAGCGACCAGGCTGATATCGTGCACCCGACGAACCCCGAGACCACCATATCGAATAGGCAGGGTTGCTTGAATTGATTGTGGTTCATCCAAGTGGACATGTATGATAACTTCAAGACCTCGCCTAGTAATTAAATCAAAGTCTTGAACCTGTTGCGGCGACAACCAAGAAGGTGCCGTCCTCAAAAAGTAAACCATACGTGGCATCGAAAAGCAGTTACGAAATAAAACTAAAGCCACGTGAGACGAAAGTTGTTGCAAATGCGTTGTTTTGTTATATTAAAATTAATATTATGTTAAGATATTGATGGGTAACAACTTCAACGACATGGTAAGTTTATGTGGTGGTATTTAAACTTCTAGCTACAAGTTTAAATAACACGGGTTGTTAACTTACCATAAATCGCAAAAGTAAAAAATATTGACATAAACGGCTTTTTATAAGTTCGTGTTCACATACATTCAAAACTCTGGTCACATCGATATTTTTGACCTGTAGGTACCAGGCCGATCCGACTCGCATTTTGGCGCGAATAAATAATATGTCCATTACTCATATTACGAGATTTAAGGCTAAGGGCGAGTATCCACCAAAGATGTGCGAAGATGTGTTACCATACATTTTACACCTAGGTTTCAAGCAAGCGAGGTGTCAAATATTCGAAAAGTGTATGGCTCTTATTAAGTGGTTGGTAACATTTTTCTTGAAAATGTTACGAACACATTAACTCTTCTCTGTACAGGAAACCAGTTAGGACCTCTGCCAGTAGCATCTATCCATTTTTTTAGTACCTACTCGGATTCTTTGGAAAACTGTAATAAGAAACCGAAATTTCTTCTTCAATTATCACATTTCAAATGAAAGTAAAAAATACTCATTTAAAATAAATTATTGGTAATAATATCACATTTTAAGTTGTTCTGAAGCCATTTGCAACTAAATTATATACTTGTATATACAATTTTAATATGTCTATTTACCGTTCATACTGCAACTTAGTGAAAATCTTATTAGTAGGTACCGTAAACATTTTGTGCCTTTTAATCTTATTAGTATGTTATTAGTTACCTTTAAGATAGGCACCCAACCAAAACAAGTAATTAAATTAAATAAAACAGCGAAAGTAGTCGAAATAAAATAACTAGTATGATATCGTACTTCTATTTTATCGATTACGCGTAAATTGTAACTCCACTTTGGCACCGCTCTAGTTTGCGACGCCAAGCAGCGGCTGTACCACTAAAAAATTCAAGCATCGTCCATATCCATAGTGGTTTAATACATTGCGCCGTGGTTTACTGTATTGAACGTTCAATGTACAACGCATAGAACAAAAATATGCTTTTTCGTTCGATATGTTAGTTCGATCCCGATAAATGATGCGGCGTTGCGTTTATTTATTAAAATATTAGTTTTTACTGACTTAAGTGAAAATACTAATACTCACATGTGGTGCGTGACTCCACCATTCATGTAGGTTTTAATTTCATTCCTATTTTTGCATGTAACCACGCTACAATTCGGCATTTTGAGTAAACGTGGAAAAACATTTCAGATTCACGGCAAATTGCGACAAACATGCGGTGGGCAGTGACATGCCCATTTGGCCATGTCGCACCGACACGCGCCAAGCCCCCGTTTCATATCTATTCCTTTTTATCATCTGAGGTTTTAGGCTTTTGAATAAAATCACGCATTAATTAATAGTATTCTAGATAAAAAGCTGTGTTTGTATAATTTACAATTTTCAGTTCCTTTGGTAAGAAACGGACATAGCAATTTCTATGAAGGGCAGTTTTTTTTACTGTCCATAACAAAAAAATTTTTCTTCAAGAAATGAATACGTAAGTACCCAGTAATTTCCTAGTAGTGGGTCTACTGGTATAATTTTATTACATTACTATATATAAATAAGACTCAGATAACATGCAAACTATTAATATCCGTAAAACAAATTATTATTCTTATTACTGACAACTTTAAAACTCGTTAGTTTATTTTATACTAAAAAAACGAAACTAAATATACTTTGTCATATCATAGTATTTTAATACAAATAGAAAACTTGTGCTCAAAAATCAAATACTTACTTTATTCAAGTTATCTAACTTCGCTAACATGATGTTCTAGAACATCATGTTAGCGAAGTAATACTTACCACTTTTTAGTGCAAGTATCAATATCGGTCACGGAGTGAATTCCAACGGTGCGCTATACAGCTATTTGCATCGGCAAGCTCCGCGGTTAGTTCTATCCCGATCGCACTTACATGTAGCTAGAAAGGGACGGCACCCGCGGCTGGTGCGATCTCGCTGTGCATGTGGGGGATAGGTACGTTTGTGTGGGTGGTAGTAGTATTTACACACACAAACGCACTACGCGTGTCAAAATACCGAATTCTGAGCGAGCGCTTTTTTGAAGAGCACTCTTAAGCGATCGGTTTTGTAGAATTATTATTGTGGTATCTGTTATCAAGCAGTTTGGCTACGACTCGGGAGGACCAGGACGGCGCGACGTCGAAGGGCAACGGCGCGGCGGCGCAGGAGGCGAAGCAGAGCTTGGCGGAATACGCCAGCCTCTACCGCGAGTACGAGCAGCTGGAAAAGGTGAGCCATGCCCCACGATACACTATAAAAAGTATCGATACATATTCCAAATAATAAATATTACAAATCGTATTTGCCCAATAGTAACCCATTCATGGCCAATTCACATTCACATGCGAGGCATGTCTCTACGTGTGATTTCCGCTACGGCGTAGCACACGTAGGGTCATTATGCCGGTTACGCGACCAGCATCTTCGGTTAGCGACCACCTGAAGGACATGGTTTTTTTCATGTACATGACTTTACAAATAAACATCTATCTATCTATCTATCAATTGAAGATAACATCTATTCTACAGAACCTATTGAAACAGTTAGCCGCATGCATTATTAATTGTAGTTATAGAATAGGAATTTACAAAAAAACGAGAAAATAATATATGCTTTCAGTTCACCAACTCAGCTAAGTGGTCGCATAAAATTAGGTGGTCGCTAACCAGCGAAATTACCCTATTAGTATAGCGTTGCGTGGTCTCGTATGGGTTAACACTCACTGCCAAGAATCCGCCCAGCGGGGGCAGGCCTACGGCGTGGTCACGTTCCGCTACTAAGTGGGAAAATCAGGGGATCGGCTACGAGAGTAGTGATATATTTACACAAAACATCGAAGACTTAAAAACAAATCATCATCTTTAATTTTATCTCATAGCGGGTTTTGACCCCAGGACCTTCGCTTGGTAGGCTAAATGTTGAAACTCTGCAGGCCCTACGAGAAGGCAGCTATGAGCCCGAGTGGGAGCGTCGACGGGACGAGATCTGGAAGGAGTTAGCGGTGCGGGAGGAACGGGTCCGGAAGGTAAATTTCCGTTCAACGTGTCATTTTAACGGCTCAATGCTACATATTTTATTGTTGTGAGACGAACCCCAGATCGACCATAGGGGACCGATTTTTCGTCTCAATATTGTACCCCCATATTGCTATTCTCTTTTTTTCCCCAAATGGCAAATACTTAATACAAATAATTGCGTGGTGTGATGAATGTAGGTCTATAAACATCAATTAGAGTTAAGCCGCGTCCGCTGCGCCGTGTGTTCGTGGTTTTTAAACGTCAATAATGTTTTGCCAATCAAAACAATTCCCTATTTGATTGCCGAAACTGACGGATAACATGTTACATGTTTAAAAACATCGAAAAGATTGGTGCAGCTGACGCACCTTTAAGCCTGCATCACACTGGCGCGGCCTGCGGTGGCGGACCATACTAAATTTGACAGCTAATGACAAGTTTTCTATTGTCCGCCGCGGCCAGGCCGCGCCAGTCTGTGAGAGGCTTTAAGCCTGCATCACACTGGCGCGGCCTGCGGTGGCGGACCATAGTAAATTTGACAGCTAATGAGAAGTTTTCTATTGTCCGCCGCGGCCAGGCCGCACCAGTCTGTGAGGGACCTAATTACAGACACCATTTGAGCTTGCCATATAAAAGATTTATTTTATAACTAGCTGTTGCCCGCGACTTCATCCGCGTAGAACTTAATACTTAGAAAATATAATGCAAACAAACTTCTACCATCTTAAGGGATGATTTCCGAGGCAAAAACTATTCTATATCCTTTGAAGGGTCTCAAATTATCTCTATACCAAATTTCATCTATTAGGTACATGGATTTTATCCAAACTCTCACCCCCTATTTCATACCCTTACGGAATAATTTTCGGGATAAAAACTATCTAATGTCATTCTTCGGGACTCAAACGACCTTTATACTAAATTTCATCTAAACGGGATTCATCCAAATTTTCACTCCCCATTTCACCCCCTTAGGGAGTGATTTCCGGAATTACAACTATCCTATGTCCTTTCCCAGGACTCAAGCTATCTCTATACCAAATTGTATTAAAATGGGTTCCATCCGAATTTTCACCCCTAATTTCACCCCCTTAGGGGATGATTTCTGGGGTAAAAACTATCCCATGTCCTTTCCCAGGATTTAACCTATATCTACACCAAATTTCATCAAAATAGATTACATCCAAATTTTCACCCCCCCCTTTCACCCCCTTTGGGGATGATTTCCGGGATAAAACCTATTATATGTCCTTCCCCGGGACTCAAACTATTTATATACCAAATTTCATCTAAATCGGTGCAGCGGTTTAAGTAGCTCCATACAAATTTCCACCCTCAAATTCAGCCCCTCAGATATAAAAACTACCCTTTGTCCTTCCCCGGGGCTCATTTCATCTAAATCGGTTCAGCGGTTTAGGCGTGAAGAGGTAACAGACAGACACACTTTCGCATTTATAATATTAGTATGGAAGTATGGATTATTAGTATGGATAGTATGGATTATTTCCGCTTGTCT